>VDFB02281492.1:95896821-95936706 GCA_007258455.2 Sequoia sempervirens | reverse complement strand
TTGTTCCGAATTTTCATTTCCACTTTGGCGTTTGTTTCCGCATAAATTTTAAGCGATCCTTTACATACCCGTTCTCATGTTGTACACAGTACCAGTAAACACAAAAAAACACTATACCAGTAAATAGAAAACATAATGTTACATTGCTTCCAAAATTCACTGAATTAAGAATAACCACCGTACAAAACAAACTAACTGTTGTCATAGGAGGAGTGTCATCACAAAGGTTACATTGGTTTTCCAAAGGAGATCTTCCTAGGTCCTGGCCCCCCTCTAGGGTTGTCCTAGTAACCTCCCACAAACCTGGCCCTACATGCACACCAGTGCGGAATCGATTATCTTTCAAGAAGACAAGATAACAATCTTTCCATTCTAGGCCTTCCTGACTCATCTCAAGTATCATTCAAGCCCTTGAGCCAATGAGCAAGGCTAATTATCTTGTTAATGTATAAAACTACTCTATCCCTAATATAGGTTATTTAATTTCCACTGATTAAACTAACTTTCACACGAGTTGTCCTGGGACCCCTTTGTGTCCCGACCATTTTTGAAAGCCACTCCCCTATTGACAACACATAACTCAAACTACCTGCCAAGGGTAGACAATGCACTAAGAACTACCGACAATAACCAACACACCTCAAAAGGCAACACATCCCTACGGATGTCCAATACTGAATCCAAAACGTGCACTACCCAAGAAAGACTCAAAGGGCGAACTATAGTTACAACAAACCCCTTATTACAAATAACAACTCTAGAAGACTTAAATTCTCGTAAAGACAAATACATCCCCCCAGTTCACAATTACAAAAACACGTGCTTTTTTAATTACAATTCAAGAAAATGACAAATGCTATCATTCAGATTTCCTAAATCAATTACAATCAATTTCTCACATTAAAATAAACCTTTTAAACATATTCCATTCAATAAATCCATAGCGATTAAAACAAAAGTTCAGTTTCCAAATCCACAAATATAGATAAAAACAAATCTCAATCATACTAATAAAATCACTTAATTATAAAATAACAACTGGTGCTTGCATGCACTTAACCATTTAATATTCCTTTCAAAATAATTTACTAACTTCTAATAAAACAATATAAATAACTATATTTAAATATATATTATTTAATTATAAAATTAATTATAATTTCCCAAATTCCATTTTTAAATTAATTATATTTCCATATCATTTATGTATATACAAATATTTTATTTCCAAACCATAATATTTAAATCCCAAATCAAAAGAATAAACAGACAACACCCAATGAAATTCATGCAGCTCTTACAGTTGTATGAAGCTATATAGGGTGCAATGGCCACAACCGCACCCACATGTGGGGTGCACTGTGGGTGAGCAATGTTGGGCACTGCTTCCCACATCATACCTCCCATGCAGGTGGTTGTGGAATCAACCCCAACCTCCAATTTATATACAATACATTGCGTTTTAAAAACAAATGCATAAATATATATTTAATGAGGTAATACGAATTTCGTCGTACGACGATTTTGCATAATTTCACTTAAAAATAAAATTTCCTGAGGGAATTTTCAATACTAAATTAAATACAATAATTTATATAATATATATATATATATGTATATGTACATATATATTACAGTATATATATATATATATATATATATATATATATATATATATATATATATATAATCCAATCACTGGTTCAAGTTGAGCAAATAAATTACACAAAAAAAGTTTTCTACAGGAAAGCTCAGAAATTTCATTTTCCCAAATAATTAAAAGAAATAGGGAAACCAAACAGAATAATTATTTTCTACAGAGATTTATAATTCATTTTGAATCAATCTATTTCGAATGAACAAATTACACGGAGGATTTTTAATTGTTTTCTACAGAGGTTCAACTTTCACGGCAATCTTTTAAAAGAAAGAAACAAGAGCTTCTTGTCATGCCCGTAATTTTTGCTAGAAAAACACAACAATTTTTTTTTCTTATAATGATATTAATCTTACGAGTTACTTTAATAATAATGTCAACATTAGTGTTAACCCATCTAATATAATGATACTTCTCCAAAACTAAAGTATTAATATCCCCCTTATTACTTATAGTGTTAAACCCAAATGAAAACATTTCTTGTCTATACTTAAAATATCTATTTATTTAATTATTTACAAATTAATTCTATTTATATCTATATATATAAATGATGGGTGGTAACCACTATATGCAATTAATGCCTTTATTTACTCAAATATCTTAAATTTATTTATTTTATATAAAATAAATAAATAATATAAACAAGTATTTTTGTTTTTTAAGAGGATCTAATCCTAACTAATTTTAATTACTTTCTTTCCTTAAAATTCTTTTTTTTTTATAAAGTTGAAACCAATCCCATCCTTCACGGGACTATGGGAAACTTTTCTCTCTTTTTTTTCTTTTCCTTAAATGCTTAAAAGAAATTAGAATTATATATTTCCCACTTTCTTATTAATGTAATGTAAGCACATATTTACATGTCAAACATTGAATTCATAATGAAGAATAATCACATTAAACTTTCTATTTACATTTATATCTTTTTTTTAATAAACTATATTCTTGTCCCCCTTTTAAAAAATTTATGAGAGGCTCTTTTTAGATTACCATATACACATGGTATATTTTAATTCAGCCATGTATTCTTTTAATACTAACCTCCTACCTACCCATATTTCCTTTCCACGTAAGAGGGCCAACCTTAGCTTTTTCTTTCTCTTTTTTAATGAACATCTATTATTATTTATCTTTATCCTTGTGTAGAGTCTTATCTAAGTTCTTAGAATCTCCTTAAGAATATGGGGAAGCTACATTCCACGTATTCCCATGAAGACTTCTATTACTAAGAGTGAATACTCATGGGAGGACAACATGATAACTTGTAAGACCACTGTGTATGATGTTTACCAATATTTTTCAGTTATAAATGCATATGCGCTAACAAGAAATGTTTTGGTAATATTATTAAAACAATGGTATGCCCTCCTCGCTCAAGAATGCTAATGAATTAGCATTGATACTGCCCTTTTAAATATATTTCAGAATCCTCTTATTTCTCATAATATCGTTTCATTTTGGAGAGATTGTTTGAACTCTCCTACAACCACTATGTTTGTATTCAATGGAGGAAATGATATAAAAACGTAAGGAATGCCCTAATGTTAAAAGCTAAACATACTCAATAATAGGAGCTTGGCCATCTGAAACACGTCACTGCTCACTTTATTCATCACAAATTTGTTGCAATATCACTAGGTGTATGTAATGAATGCTCAAAAAATAAAATGAAAGAATGCTAGTCTTATCAAGCATCGTAAGGGACAGCGATTGACAAATATTCACGTTCAAGCCATTTATCCTAAGGTATTCAATTCAAACAGTGAAAAAGATGGGGAATCACTATGTGGGGGTATGCGAGCATTCATGGACACCCTACTATCACCACCAAACTTAGAAGCAGGATTAAATGTAATGACTTTACATCATATGGAGGGGATGTGATTTAAAGAATATTATAATGCTATAACTTTCTTTTGTCTGGGACACATTACCTGCTTTAGTTTTTCCCATGAGAAGAATACCATATATTTACAGATTTCTCCAACCTTCTGCATCAATGGTTTTTAAATAACTATGCCCAAACTTGCATTACCTAAGACAACATGCATTAAACTCTGATATCTTCTTAGATACAACGGCTCTTGGTTGATGAGATTTTGAGACTTATTTCATGCTTTAACCAAACCTTCATATCCTAGAGTAATTAATGCTCGTTTGTAGTGCCAAGGCTACCCTCAATCTACTCAGAATTTTATATAAATATATATATATATATATATTTATATACCCACAGTCCAATGACAAGACTAAAAGAGTCTCCATTCTTGCAAGAGTAAGGACATCTGAAATAACTGCTCAGATTTCCCTCTCTTTTTCTTTATTGGAACATGCAATGCTCTCAGGGTAACGTTTTTGTTTCCAACTTTAAAGCTGAGTTGATGGCACAATTGTCTTGCACAAGATTCGATAGGTAAGGGAGGAAATCTCGATCTCCTGCCAAATACATTATTGCATATGTAATGATACTCTTAATTTCTACCAATGGCTTAGAGAGTATTTATTATTTATCATCAGGATTATTATGTTTATACACAGTAGTGTGAAGTCCAACCTAGATGGGTTTTTTTTTTTTTGTGCACAGGGAGATACCGACAGTTATTACCATTGAAGTAGTATATGCATTACTATTATATCATTTTAATCTTTTCTTGTTCAAAGGCATTGGCATTCTGCACTACAGACCCCTTTCTTTAAATACACTTGAAGTAATTTGCAGCATAAGAAAAAAAATTACTCATTATCATCAAAATGATGACTCATCTTTTCACACAATAAAGGGAAAAATGACACTTCCTGTAGGATGGAATGTATTTGTCCAAAAACCTGACCCAGGCATTTGAGTAACCAACTAATGGTGATAGGTTACCGTTTCCACCATAGCCTTCTATCATCTAATCCTATAGAAACATAAGGGTCATGGGTAGTTACCTTCATAATCGCCACACTTGCCTATGCTTCATCTAGAGAGTAAAATTGCCAGGTTGAAGCGTATTATTGTGATTACTTTTGTTTCACTTTTATGTATTATTGTCATTACTTTTGTTTCATTTTTCTTACTGCCTCAAGAAGCGATTGCTTCTAGGAAGTTTCAAGGAAGCTTGCAGACAAGGATGAAAGTGTCTTAATAATATTACAGCCAGGCACTCCATTGCCTAATTGTGCCATCGAGGAGGCGTGGGGTTTTTAGTCATGAATTATTTTCTTTTGGGCTACCATTTTGTAGCAATATTATTTTGAATGGGTCAACCTAAATTACCCCCCCCCAAATGACTACCTTCTCTAAGAGTCCCTAGGGACAGCTCGAGGTCTAGGCTGATGGGTCAGTGTTGCACTCACAGCTTAGTTGTTCCCATCCTTGGCAGTAGCCTATAAAGTGCAATCTCAATGAAGACAAATATCAACTTACGCCTGCTAGTTATGTTTCTTTTTATATTTAACTTATGCTCTTCACCATAATTGTATTTAGATAAAAAATTAGTGCATTTGTGACCATCTAGATTATGACTTAGTGTACAATTTAAATTTTGCAAATCATGTTCAAAAGCAACTAGTAATATGATATATATACTTGTTTTCCTTTATTTATTATTATTTTTTTTAATCATTGATTTGCAGATTTTAATAACACAGTAGTTTGAACCATTGAGTTTAACCTAAATACATTTCCAAAATATATATATATGCCTTCTACAATAGATTGTAACATTAAAAAAAGTAATGCTTATAAAATTTTATGGAAATAATTCTTATACCTTCACTCAGTATAGACAAATAGGCACATTTAGATTTTATCTTTCACATGTTTAAGTGTGATGTGTATCACACAATATAAGGTTGCAACTAGCAGCTAATATAATTATAGTAATTTCTTATGTCATTGACAATAGTAATTAGAATAAATTTCTCTCATATTTCTTATGTATACAAAAGCCATGGGCCCATTTTATGAAATGATATATTTGAGTAAATGAATTTCCTGATAACATACTTTTCCTATTCATGAAAATCCTTTTAAATCCCCTATAGTAGAACTTACAACAGAATACCTTTTACTTATTTAAGCTTCATCTTTACCACATCGCATAGAAAAGAAATAAATGGCAAATCATTGCATAAGGACTTTCTCCTTTCATTCTTTTATTGTTCAGATAAGCAACCCATCATTTAAACTTATAGCATTACCAATATTATATAGCCAGAATAAGAAATGAGTTTATATGCAAAGGATTTTAGGCTTGCTATTTTCCATTCTCTTTCATGTTACATCAAGACACCAAGTTTCCATATTACAAATAATTTAAGGAAATATAGTGCAAGACACACAACTGATTTGAAGCTTGCTCTTCACCCTACCGTAATGGATTCATGGAGCCTCATGGGCTCTAGCCGTACCCCCGAGCAAGAAATATTTCAACCTCCAAGATGATGAATGGGGTCCTCTCAAAATTTCACGAAAGGAATGAGAATAACACAACATTCATATTACATACATGTAGACTCTTCACTCACCATATACAACAAAAATCCACACAAACATATCACTCTCTTCCTACAACTAAACAAAGGAAGATGGAAGTAGTGAAACTTATCTCTTTTCTTTAGGTGTTGGACTTTAACTCTTTTATCCCTTTCCTCTCCAACCAAGCCATCTGGATTTCTCTCCCCCCAACAAGACTCCTCTCCTCTTCTCTAAAGTTCTCCAAAGGGAGAAGTGGGTAACACCCCACTCATTCTTCCCCTCCAAAATATATAGGGGTTTCAACTTGCAACCTTTGGGTGGGGAGGTGTGAAGTGTACCTACTTTCATCAATGAGAGTCCTTTCCCCATTAATGAGAGCATGCATTTGGACAAGCACTCAAAATTCGTCACTCTCCATTATGAGAGCTTCTAAGGGGTCAAATCATGTTGTAGGGGCACTATTGTATACCGTTTTGATCCTTACCACTATGGTATAGACCCTAGGGGTTTATTTTTTCACCCTAACCCAAAAATTTGACCAACAACTCTCATTAAAAGCCCACTCAAGGTCCCATCCGAGTTTCAACTTAGCTAGGGGTTCCCAAGACCTAATCCCACTTTCACCTCACATAAATCACAACTGAATACCCTCACAACTTTAGTCTTCCAATACATTGACTCTACTTGTTTCTAGGCCTCCATATGGGATCAAATTTGTATCCTCAAGAAGAAGTCTCTTGATTTACTCTCGATGCTCCTCCCTTCTCATGCTAACACCGTTATCTTCCTACACATTATCAAAATGATCATAAGTAACAATTGTATATCACATTAATCTATTAGTTGAATAGTCTAAACTTTAATTATGTAATAATCCATTTAAAGTTTCAATTTGTATCTCATAGAATACAACTGCATTCCACCTTCATGTTAGTGACAATAAAACATAATGCCAAAATGAAATGTAAGATTCTTGCCAAAAGGTCACCTTATTTATCATCCATAATAAATCTAATCATCAATTCAAGAAAACTATATAAAATTTTAGGTTTGGCATTAATCGCATGTGAAGCGAGGTCTTACACTTCTACAGTATAGAAAATCTTTTCCTAAACATTTCCAAATTGCATTACAGTAATAAAAACAACTTTTCAATTCAAAATTCACAAAAATAATAAAGGAACCTATTCCAGAAGAACTGTTGCCTCAAGAAATGTTGTCGAGCTTCTCTATAGCTTCAATTTTCCAATGTAGCCAAAGCTTCCTCCAGTGCAATTTCCTCTTTCCAGAAAACACAACAATACCACAACCAAGAATTCTACAGCAAGATTCTAAAACAAAAACCTCTAAGAGATCCACAATTTCCTCACCAATTTCTTCAAAAACCAAAACTGTTCTCGTGAAACAACTTTCTTCCCTCTCTCCAATATTTTCCTCTGAGAATCAATTTACAACCATAAGATAACCAATTTCTAACTCACAGTTATCCCAATCAAAATATCTTTTCCCTCAACAACCCCAGATATTTTCCAACCTCATGCATTTAAAATAAAATAAAGCAATTAATATATTTCAACAAATTTAAATAATCTTATTTATTTAATTCCCATATAATTTAATAATTAAAATTATTTAATAACATAACTAAATTAAATTAATTTATTTATTTATTCTAAAGCCTTCACAACAATAATTCAATTTATGAAATATTTAAATCAAATGTAATGCCCCCCACGTGACAGTTGTTTTGGTCTTGTGTGTGAGTTTCTGTGTGTGCTTCATTAATTCCTATGTTATTTGATTGTGTGGAAAATATAATATGCCAGTAATTATGTTTAAATAATAAATTTAAATCATAAGTGATTTGCAAAGTTATTTAAAATATGATTAGAAATTAAAGTAATAATCAATTAAATTAAATAAATTAGTTTTATTAAATAATAAGTAAAGAGTTATTAATAAATAAATAAACTATTTGTTTTGTAAAAGTATTCTTTAATGATATTCGATAATAATTAATAATTCATTAGTTGTTCAAAGATCATTATTATAATAAGGAATTTAAATAGTAGGAAGCTGAAGTGTTTTAATGCAAGGAAAGCAATTGGAAAATGGAAGTGAATAGATTATTAATTAAATAAATCGTGATAAGATTTTGGGGAAGTGTAAAAGGCAAGAGAAGCTGGAAAGAAAATGCACCTTTTGAGCATTTGGTAGTCGAAGAGTATTGGGAATTTGGCAAAATAAATTTAGCTTTGGGGGGGAAAGTCGGGAGGATCCTGCACGAGAAAGGCTTGCACAAAGAAGATTGGAACCCCACGAGCAGCCAAGCGTAGATTCAGGCTTGAATGGAATTGCGAAAGGAGAAATACGAAGGTGTGAATATCTTAAGCCTTATGCTATGTTCTGGTTAAAATCAGTTGTCATCTTTCCTGCCTGAACCTTATCCTTCTTTTCAGTTCTCTCTCCCACGCACTTGAAGTTTATAGGAACTTTAAAGATTTAAATAATTTCTCTGGTAAGAAGTTAAAAGATTTAAATAATCTGCTCGTTTCTTCTGACAATCTATCGCAGTTGCAACACTTGAGCAATAAAATAAATAATAATGCAAGTAGATGGCGATAATTCCAAATTCCTGTATTCACTTTCTAAAATACTTGGCAACCTATCCTTGTACGGCATCTAGAGTTGAAACATTGTATAGAATTTAACAGTCTCTCAGAAATCTTTGATCACCTTTCACAGCTGCATCTTTTCGTCTTGCAAAAGTGTAGACAATTTAATAATCTCTTTGGTTTCATTGTTAACCTGTCACAGCAACTCACTTGATCATGGTAGGGTGTATAGATTTAAATAAACTCACTAATTTTATTATCAAATCCCAATGTTATCCGCAAGGCTGTGGCTTCTCACGTTTTTGCAACCGTAACCATCTCAAACTTGGAGGAAGCTTGGTTCGTGTGTCTTCTCTGATGCGTCAATGAGCAGATTGTTCAAGTGAAGAAATTGAGGACCAATGAGCAGATTATTTAATTCTCTTGGTCTGCGCAATGTTTCAAGCCTTTGCCAATTACCTCCGTTCAGTCGAAGCTGAGAGAAATTGATGTTATTGGATACAGTGTTTAGATGAGCTCCTTTGCATGGTCTGGTAATGCAAATTTAAATAACCTCCCTGAAACCATTGGCGACCCATCTCAGCTGCAGCGTCTAAAATTCATTTTCTGATATTCTTGGCAATCTGTCACTGTTGCAGCATTTAGAATTGAGGCGCTGTACAGAACTAAATAGCCTCCCTGAAACCAACTTCAAATTTAGTGTTTTATTAATGGTTTTGAGTCAGGCTTTACACCCGCTAGTTGCGTTTGCATACAAACATCTTATGCCCTTTCAACAAATAAAATTTTGCGTTTATCTTACATTCATGCATGATATAGTACTTCTTGGAGGTGTCTTTAGCATTAGGCGCTGCTTTCTCTCTCTTTGTCAAGCAATAGAGCATGAAATCATGAAAATCTTGGAATTATAATCTCATAGAAACTTTTGCTTTTTCACCAAACAATTAGCATTAAGTAAGTCTTGAATCTAAAATACCCTTCTGCCTGCGGTCACTCAAGCCAATATAGAATCTTCTAACCTCATTCAAACTGAACCAACAACTTGGGTACGATTATAGCAATATGGGTCTTGAGTGATTTCAGTTCCAATATACTCGCTTCAATATTCTATTAAGTCCAAATTGCTGAGGTACTGGCGCATGTTGTCATTCCTCCTATCTACTGTCATAGTAGAGGAATCTTCAAGTTGATTTGGGGCTTTTTATAGGCTATACTCTTAAAAAAAAAAATCATTTTCATTCATGTCCGCATGTGCATGAAGAACAAGCAAAGCTTACAATGTTAGGATGCATTCCAGAGTGTCGTATTAAAGCAAAAATTTTGAGAGCTTCCGTTGCAAAGTCTATTTGTGCATATCGTGCAATCTAGCATCCTTCTCTAATTGTATACGATTGCTTGAAAGTTTCTTAAGCCTATCAACTTTAACCACTTGTGCATCCCCTTACTCCATCCTCTTTCCTCAAGTCTGGGTGTTAAGGAATTTGCGGCATGCTCATGCATCTAGATATTGATAAAATGTATATTATTAGTTATAAATTCTCTTTCAAGTATAAGTATATAAATATTTATATATAGATTGGGTATTAATTATGTGAGGGACACATAGATTCTTGTAGTGTCAATATTTAGTATTTATATGGGTAACTTTGGAGTAATAGATATCTTCCTCTTTTAATTAAAATAAATAAGTACTTATTCTTATAGAGATTTAGTCAAATGAGTGAATTGAAGTAAATTAAGTTTAAAAGAAAATATATTAATGATCTATATATATATATATAGTGTTTTAGTGAAGGAATACATTTTGCCTATGTGAACTTATTGTGTTTTAAGTTATGTTGAAGGAATGGTTAGAGTGAATGATTTTTCTAAAAAGAAAATGTTTCGAAAAATAATTATGTAAAGTGTAGTTAAATTAGGGGCAACAATTAAATTTAAATAGAAGAGAGAGAATGATTAAATGGATTAGATGAATAATTGAGTTCTTGAATTATATCATCGTAAAGTTATTAACTTGTTTTATATAAAGGAATTAAGTAATCTTGACAAAAAGAGAGTGATAGAAGTAGGAATGGAGATTGTTGTTATTTAAGAGTATAAGGTGTAAATTGGAATATATTTGTTTTAATTTTGTGTTTGGGAAGGGTATGCTTGTGATTCGTATCTTATGGCTTAATAACATCAGATTATATCTTCTTTCCGCAATATTGTGATATCCTTAAATGTTGGAAATGATTGATCTTTAAAATAATGTTCTTTTTAGATTGTTTCAAATTACTTCTTATTGAATGAATGGATATATTGTATTTGAATGTGTGGTTTTATGGATTGTTTTGATAGATTCTTCGGATGTGACTTTTTCGTGAGTTGATTTTGAGTTGGAAATTTTCTCTCATTTAATTTATGTTGCTATATGTTTTCTCTTGTTCTTTACCCTAAGTGGTAAATCGGTTAATGTTATCTTTGTCATGATTTATGATTCTGTTTGAGTTGTTAATGAGTCAAATTGAATAGTTCTTTGAGTTATGGGTATTCCGAGAGGAGAAATAGAGGTTTCCCTTGGATTTCCGATTTAGTTCCTATCGAAGTTGATGATGTTTGAATGAAGTTGTTGATCTTATTTTGATGTATTCTCTTATTATATTTGAATCGCAATTAGTGCTTGTGACCTTGCAATTATGGTTGTCAGTTCTTTGTTAGGGAACCCTAGTGTAAACTTTTTGAGAATCTTCCAGAGGCTTGAGTTGATTGATAATTGATGTTCTCTCTCTTTATGTTCCCTTGATGTGGCAAGTGTTTTGGTTTCATGATTTTGAAAAGGGTTGTACGAGAATTGTTGAGACTCTGGTTTTGTACTTGTTAGCGAGATGGGTAATGCCTCGCACGCTTTTATGATTCTTTGTTCAAATTATGATGGTACAACCCTTGGTTTTTATGTTGTTGGGTCTCTAGGGAGAGTGGCTCCTCGTGGGGGCTGGCGCCCCATTTAAGGGGAAGGGCTCAGGAGAACCCACGAGTGAGTTGGTAATCAAGTGAAAACCTAATAATTAACTTAGGTGGGTTGGGTAGTAATATCATTACAAGATTTAAAAAAAATGGATGCCTCGTCTTCATTAGTGCTTCCGCAGACTAATGGAAGGCTGAGAAGGCCGTGGTTGGCAAGGTCGTAACCTCGTCCTCATGAGAGGTTATCGGCTCCGCATGAGCTACCCTATGGTGCCGGCACCTCAAGTAGGAGGAAGGGCCAGGAGATCCATAGATGGGGGCCGGCGCCTCAGTTTGGAGGAAGGGCCAGGAGAACCCATGTGGGCTATGCGATGACACTCTCCCCTGGTTGCCCTTGTGTTTTACTTTATTGTGTTCCTCTAGAAGTAGGTTATGGGGGTTGGTTTAGATTGTTGTTTGAATTGATTTAAATTGATTTATGATTATTGTTTTCATTCATCGTTAGTATACTTTGTGGTCTTGCATGATCTCATTTATATTTGATTTACGATCTTGTATTTTATGATACTGTGTTATGATGTTATTGTATTGTTTAATTGCAATTTTGGAATTGAATTATGTTTATTAATTGAGTTGTTTGGAAGTGTTTCATGATCTCCCTTTGGTTACTTGGTTACTAATTATCGCTTTGTTTAATGTGATGAGATTTATGACTTTAAGTTATTATGTTGTCTCTTGGATGTTGTTGATTATGTCTTTGTAATTCATGAGTTTTACGATACTTTTGTATGGCGTTGAGTCTTGTGATTCCGTGTTGGTATGTTCTTGGTTGAGGACTCTTCTTGTCAGCTCCTAGCACGGGGGGTGGGTCTTCAGACTCACATGGTCGGGTGGAACGTGCTAAGCACCCCATTGGGTCCCCAGTCAAGGATCGAGAGGTGCAGATTGGTGCTGTTGCGACGATTCCAGAGTTGTATCTGTCTTGGAGCTAGTTATGTTATTGTGCATCATGTTATCTTGTTGTATGGTTTCCATTTATGATTGGAAACACTATTGTATCATTGTACCTCTTGGGGATTGTACTGTAATGTCATCTCAATGTGGATATTGGCCGTGGCAATTGATATTCAATGTGTTAAGTTAATTATGCATGTGTTGTATTTATGTACTCAGATGGTTTCTTATCAATGATTATCATGTATGTATTATAATTGTTAATGTTTATTTTGTTATGGATTATATCTTTGGATTTTATTCTTTATTGTTGTTGTATGGATCTCAGTCTCGTAATGACTCTTCGTGTACCCCAAGGGATGTATGTGTTAGTGAATCTGCTTAAATGAAATTCATGTTATGTCTTAATGTGTATTACATGTATGTTATGTTAATAAAAAAATAAAAAATTGTGCTGTAATTATTGTTTAATTATCCTTTGGGGAGTTATACGAAGGCGTTACATCAATACACATTTAATCTACCAAATTAAACTTGCACAATAATAAAATACTCAAAACAACAATCATAAGGCTAATACCAAAACTCAAACTGATGACAATTTGTACTAGGGTAAAGGTATGACTAGGTAGCCCGTTACTATCTCCCAATATTACTGTTGAGTAGTGGACATGCTCAAACCTATGAAACCAGGTGAAGGCATTGTCCTCTACCTGCAAACCTACAACAAAGCAAAAGTCGTACATGTATACAGATAGTAATTCATACACACCATGAAGAGAGAATCATGGAAATCACAGGGCACTCGCAAGCGAGTGATGCAATACCGTTCTCCTCACCAATACAATGTCACATCAACTGATGAGATAATATATAAATTAAACTACAATAAGCATATATAGCAATGTCATCACAACTAAGCATCTATGCAAACATAAAGCATATTAAACATAATCACCATGCATATAATGTGTCATCACATCAATATAGTCTATCATCACTCCATTGTCAGCGATAGAATAACAATCACATAAAATAAGGTATATCAAAGAATCAGAACTGTCAGAGAAAACATAGGAAATTAGAGGGGTGTTACATCCTCCCCCCTAGGACTCGACTTACTACTGGAAGTCACAAGTTTAGGTAAACATACATAGTTACGAACCACATCATAAGACAATAGCTACTCATCAGCATAGCAAACACATTCATGAACCAAAAGATACATGCAATCATATTATCCAACACAGTACTAATTCCATAATCCAACGTATCACAAACATTAATTCATAATGTCATGATCATCAAGATCAAATGAAATGTCATCCAACACCATCTAGAATGGTGAAACAACCAACTATAAGGTCTCAAACGTAAAACATAATATAATAAGTATCAAAGTTTAATAATCATAACATAGTATAAAGTATCAAACCAGCTAAGCAATAGAGAAGGTTCAACAACCCTCTAACAACTATCGAGCTACTCACTTCCCGAAAGAGGACACTCCTCTGGGTCCTCATCAAAATCCACTACCACAATAATGGAAGTAGAAGACTGAGCATGAAAGGCTCTCCTCTTTCCTTGGACAGTAGGGGAGCGTTAGGTCTTGGCAGTTTTTTTTTCCTTTCCTTTCTTCTTTACATACTTCAACCCTCACATCCCTACACACAAACAAGGGTAAACATTAGACTCAAAGAAATTTTAAATCACAACAATCCACACTACACCAATGTACATAATGCATTCCCCAATAGGAAGGATGTCGATGCATTGCGCACTACACCGAGGGTCCTATCCTTTCCACTGGTTGTCTCCACCACTGGACCAACACCACCGAATGACAAATTCAGGGTAGACAAGCGAGAACAACCCAAAAGGAAAAAAATAAACTAAAGATTACAACACCTTTGTGCTTAGCCTCGAAGTTATCCACCGCAGTAAACACCCTATGGGATCTACTTGTGTTACCTACTGTCGGCTCTGAAGTCGCTTCCCTCGGAGTATATCCTGATGTGTCCTTCTTGGGAGACTACTATGCTATGTGACCCTGTTGGCCACAAGCAAAACACCCGGTACCCCTGCCAAAACTTCCACCTCTAGAAGGTGCACTGGACGACTAAACACTACCCCTAAAGGTAGAATGAGTACTCTGTGCTGGTTGTGCATTATTGAAGCTGTAACGCTCGATAGGAGATGTTCTTAAAACCACATAATTTTCAAAACTTATTACATTCCAAGTATATTAATAGAAAAGGATGCATAGATCAAGATCTTTCCATAGTTGCTCAAAAGGAAAATTCAGTAATAAATTTCATTCCATGTATGCAAAAGAAGTAAATTCCATTAACAAGGATCATTGCAATGATACATATATGAATTCCATTTGCATATCAATGAGTTTCCATAAATTCATTCAAGTTTCAATTGCATCATTAACTTTCAAACAATACATCTATTTCAATGTTACATCAAAACTTTCATTCCAATACATCTATTTTAATGTTACAATACTGAATTTCAAAAGAGTTACATTTACAAGTGGGCTTTACAAGCCATTCAAAATAATACATGATTACATTTATAGCATGAGAACCTCTGAACCTCAATTTTTGTTACACCACTGGTCTTCTTGCAAGTTGGAGCTAAGAGTGTGATTAAGGCACCTTTTCTGCCCAACCACGAAGTACAAGACTTCCTTGGGTTTCTCCCTAACTCGAAGAAATCCCCGGCCCTACATGAGGAGCCTAGCAACCTGAAACAACAATGCAGAAGGGAACTCTCGATGCAAGCCTGGTGCCTATATGCATTCCTAACATGAGAATCACATATTTCTTGCAAACAGGAGGTGGTAGAGACCTATATTCATTTAGTTCTAGGCTTTTAATTCCATCTATTTCAATGGTGCATGTGCTTGGCCAAGCATAAATAAAATAAATGATAGTTTTAGAAAAGGTAAAACTACCGTCTCTATGGATCCACCTTTGGCATCTTGTCCCAGAAGTTTCCAAGATATAGTAAATAATGCATTTTCCATCTAAGTTCTCATTCAAATTTAGACATTTCTAATTCCAAAGAGATTTCATCATGTTCTAATGTTCACACAGAGATTATCAGAATATCTTTTCATGCATACACTCAATATGAGAAGTTTTTCTATATGTATTTCTACTAAAACAATCCAAGTTTTGTTTTCTAAAATAACTTGGTCAAAGTAAATTGACTTAATAGATTCAGAAAAAGAAATCTACTATTTTTAGAAAAATTCACTAATTTTTAATGTGTTTTCAATATTCTACCTTTGCTATAAAGTTTCATCTTCAACTTTTAACATAGCTTTATGAGTATTTCACTAAGTTCAGAAATGAAAATGGTGACTCTTACAATGCTTCGATATTCAAAAAAATAACAGCTTTAGAAAAGAAATACAATGTAAATTTCCAAATTTGCACATAACTACAAGTTTTCTAGTGTACACAATCATTTATGTGAATTTAATCTGCTTCTTTTCTAATTTTTTAACTTTTAAATATTGAAGTTCACCAATGCAATTTTGTATATATATTTATTATGTATATGTATATGTATATAGATATTTATATTCTTATAATTTATACATATATATATATATAAACACTAGTGGACATATAGCTGACTGTATATATTGAGCTATGACTTTTTGTTTAATATCAATGACAGAAAGTAATGTTTCCTGTACATAACAATGATATTTATGATAGGTATATATATATATATATATATTCATATATATATTGTGTGTGTATATATATAATATATATATATTGATATATATATAGTTTATACAAATTTTACAAGTCAGAATTTTCCAACGCATGGTAAAAAAATTCCATAAATTACAGTTTTATTGAAAGGAAAACAAAATTTTATAATTCACAGTTTTCAACTGGTAAGAGGGGCCGACGCCTCCCCCATAGGGGAAGGTGCTACCTGTGAGGTGGCAGTGCCTCCTCCACAGGCCTTGGCCTGTGGAGGGAGCGTTGTCCCTCTCACAGCGCCACCCTTTCCTCTATGGTCGGGGCTGGGGTTTATTCCCCCCCCATTTCTTGTATAAAATAACAAATAAAAACTTCAAACATTCGCATATACAGCTGACTATTCAACAATTCCAGAAGCCTAAATAACTTTGTACATATATTATATATATAATATATATATATATATATATGATATGCACACAGAAAATAGTGGTGTGTATATATATATTATATATATTTATTTATTCAGAATTTCAGTATAAAATATTTAGCATTCAAAAATGAAATCTATTAACCACAATAGCATAGGAAGAAAAACACCAATCTGGAAGGGGTAAAACTATGCAAATTCTTTCAATGCATTCAAAAGAATGGAATATATTCTCAGATTTTCTCAGTTTTTGCATACAATTCAAACACTTGGCATTCATATTCTGCAATAGTATTTTCATTTTTCAAACAAGATTTGTGCAAAAAGAATGGAAAACCTGGAAATTACGCTTCCAATTGGAGATGCTCTTTAGACAATTTCTTCTCTTTGCCTCTTTTCAATATGGATTTTCTAAGAGTCTTCTTCTTCTTTCCTCCTTTCCAGATGCTTTATCAACCCTTAATTTTCCTCCTATCTTCCAAAGAATAATTCTCAAACTCACTAAGCTAAAGAATTCAACATTTTCTTCGCAGCCATTAGAGAAAAATTGCAGAGCTTGTTTTCAAGAATGTTTTTCCAAGAACCGTTACCTTCTCAGGAACTCTTTTTCTTTTTTAAAAATGATTTTTCCTTTCCATTTCCTACCCTAATCTTGAAATGTATCTTAGAAAAATAAGAATAATATTTATTTTAATTGCATGTAAATCCCCTTTTGAAAATATTTACCCCGTAATAAAAATAAATATCTTCTTACTATAAGTTAACTTATTAACTCAAAGATTAACACAAATTAAAAGAAGAATAGAATGCATAAGCATTTAAATCAAAATCTATAATTAACTTTATTTAAAACTTAATCCTTTATTTTATCATGCTTTCATTTCATCATTTATTTAATTTACTAATTGTTATTTAATTTGCAGATAATTCAAAACAAACACACTAAAATTGACATTCCTAAATGCATACTACATGAATTTAAGTGCTCGTGTGTGATCGAGAGGACTTCCTGCTTTGTCCTGTCAAGAAGCTAACCTCCTCTCCTTAATCACACCCTTGGTCTTCGACCTCGTGCAACTCAAGTGCACTCAGGCACACAACAATAATTGAATTAGTATCACATAAAGATATAAATAAAGCAATATATTACATAAATTAAAATGTTTCTACTTTATTTTGCTTCATTTTCAAAGTAAAACACATTCACTACTATTCAACTTTTCATAATTTAAATAAACACTTTCATTTTTCTCCACACCAAAACACCATCATATTAATTATTATTCTACCAGGCACTTCAAAACATGTAACAAGTCCACACAAAACTAAAAGCAACTTGCATCAGGGCTGAGACATGACATCTTTCCCCACTAGGAAGAGACATTATCTCGATGTCTTATTACAAATCCACACAACAAAATCTGAAACATTAATGTATCATAAGTCTATAAATGCAAGAAAAGAAAAACATGCTAAGATCTCAATGAGGAAAAGCTCTATCAATGTCCTCAGCATTCTCCCAGGTGGCATTATCCACCGAATATGGGTCCCTCTGGACCCTATACTACATAATGTCCATGTTCCGCAACTTAATGTTGCACTCTTCCAGTATCCTGACGGGCTCCACCTACATCACTCTTGGGTCCTGTACCTGCAACGCATGCAAGTCAAGAATATGAGCTACATCTGGATGATAGGGCTTAAGCACTGAGACATGAAAAATATTATGGATCTGGGATAGAGCTGGTGGTAGAGCAATCCTGTAAGCAACTAGATTAATCACCTCGAAGAATCAAAAGGCCCAACAAACCTAGGGGAAATCTTAGAGTTCTTGCCAAAAGAGATTGAACTCTTATGTGGCCGAACTCTCAAGAAGACCTTGTCTCTTGCAGAGAATTGTCTAAAAGTTCTATTCTTATCTGCAAGACTCTTCTGTCGATCTGAAGCTTGCTTAAGCTTTTCTTTAATAAGCTTCATCTAGTCTTCAATTTCCCTCAACATTTCAGGACCAATCACAATCCTATCCTCTACCCTGTCCCAACTGATGGGTGTTTGACATTTATGTCCATATAGAGCCTCGAATGGTGCCATACCCAAAGAGGCATGGTAGGAGTTGTTGTAAGAAAACTCTACTAAAGGAAAATACTCCTCCCATTTTTGTTGTTGCTCCATAGAATAAATTTAGAGGAGATCCTCCATAATCTGGTTCACCCTCTCTGACTGACCATTGGTATGAGGATGATATGTTGAAGTGAAATTTAATTTAGTTCCTAGGGAAGAATTCAGAGTAGTCCAAAATCTGGAAGTCGTCTAAGGGTCAAGATCTGAAATGATCACTTCTGGCACTCCACGCAGTCAAAAAATTTCCTTAACAAATTTCCTCGCCAAAACCATTGAACCATCCTTGAGGTTCCCAGGAATGAAATGGGCTACCTTAGTCAATCTATCCACCACAACTAGGATGGTATCATGTTGATTCCTAGACATTGGAAATCCCTAAATAAAATCCATAGTTATCACTTGCCACTTATATTCTAGAACCCTGTGAGGATATAAAAGTCTTGCTGGATGTACATGCTCAGCCTTAACTCACTGGCATTCCAAACAACGGGCTATAAATGCAGTAACATATCTTTTGAGTCCTAGCCAAAAATATAGAGGCTTGAGTCCCTCAACCATTTTAGTCACACCAGGGTGTCCTGAGTAAGGTACATTATGGAATTCCTCTAGCACCAACTCTCTTAACCCTGTAGAGTTAGGAATATATATATGACCCTGAAACCTTAAGAGTCCATCAAACTCAAATACATATCTAGCAAATCTGTGATATGAAGGATCTTGCTCTAGGGCTTGTTTCACCCTTGCATAGTGCTCATCCCCAGATAAAGCTTGAACTACCTATTCCCTGAAACTAGATTTTATGGTAACCATGGCTGCAAGATGTCTTCTCCCACTCAAGGCGTCTACTACCATGTTTTCCTTCCCTTTAATGTACTCAATGCCAAAGTCATATTCACTCAAAAATTCCAACCATCGTCTCTGACGAGCATTTAGGTTGGGTTTAGTAAAGATGTACTATAATCTAGCATGATTTATTTTTAATTCAAAGGGCTTACCCAAGAGATAGTGTCTCCACATCTGAAGGGCATGAACTATGGATGCCAACTCTAAATCATGTGGTGCATAATTTAACTCATGTTGCTTCAAATTTCTTGATTCATATGCCACCACTTGTCCTTCCTTCATGAGAACTGCTCCTACCCCTTCCCCTGATGCATATCACTATAAAATGACCATTTAGATTAGGCACAACTAGAATAGGTGCAGAAGTAAGCTTCTCTTTTAGCAATTGAAAAGATTTTTCACACCTGTCACTCCACTCAAATTTATTTCCCTTCTTCTGGAGTGTGGTAATGGGCGTTGCTATTGTCGAGAACCCTTGCACAAACCTCCTGTAATATCTTGCAAGTCCCATAAAGCTTTGGATTTCTAAAACATTCTGCAGTACTAGCCAATCTAAGATTGCCTTAATCATGTTTGGGTTCATGGCTATCCCTCCTACTGAAATAATGTGTCCCAAATAATGCACCTCAGATTGGAAAAAGGTACATTTGGACATTTTACCATATAACTTATGTTCCCTCAACTGCTGCAATACTATCCTCAAATGCTTCTCATGCTCTTCCTCTGACTTGCAATATATCAAGATATCATCAAGGAAGATTAAAACAAAGTTATCTAAGCAGTCCCAAAAAAAATTGTTCATCAGATTCATGAAGGCTGCAGGGGCATTAGTTAGTCCGAACAGTAGCACTATGAATTTGTAGTGCCTGTACCTTCTCCTAAATGCAGTCTTGTGAATATCTTCATCCTTTAACCTCAACTGATGATACCCCGATCTCAGATCTATTTTAGAGAATACTTTGGCATCTTTTAACTGGTCAAAAAAATCATCAATACGGGGAAGCATGTATTTATTCTTGATAGTAACATTGTTAAGCATCATGTAATCAATGCATAACCTCAAGGTCCCATCCTTCTTCTTCACAAATATAACAAGAGCTCCCCAGGGTGACACACTTGGTCTAATGAAACCCTGCTTCAACAATTCCTCCAATTGGGCTTTTAGCTCATATAATTATGTTGCATTCATCATGTATGGGGCTTTAGATTGAGGTTCCACACCCAGTATCAAATTAATTGAAAAATTGAATACACGCTTAGGCGGTAGCTCAATTAGCTCTTCAGGAAAAACATCCTCAAATTATTTTAGAATGGGATGATCATTAATTGATGATTCTATCTCATCAAGGTTCTTGACCTTTATTGCATAAATAGTTCATCCCTTTTGGCTTTCCTTCTTTAATTGCATGGCAGAGACTTGCCTAAGTTCCAGAGGCCTTTTTACACCACAAATCTCTACATGATTACCTTGGTCATCAAGACACCTTATTGATTTCTTCTCACAATCCACAAGAGCCTTATGTTCAGAAAGCTAATTATCCCTAAAATCACATCATAAGATCCTAGTGGTGCTACATACAAATTAACTTGCGTTTTGAGACTAGGGAGTTCAAGTTCACTACAAAACAGGCATTACTCTACCTTCCTCTCTACCCGGTTCCCATACTGAACTTTCCATGAATTTTCCATATACCTCGATATAACTGATAATTTATATACAACATGAGGATCCACAAAACTATCAGTAGCACTAGTATCAATCAAAATAGAAATAGGACATCCAAAAAGTTTACCCGATAGCTGGATAGGAGTGGATTGATAATCTGCTTTGCGATTTTCAACCGCCGCATGAATATGATGTTGATTCCTATTATTTTGTTTGTTAACCCTCTAAGGGAATACACTGGCGTAATGCTCACCACCACAAGTATAACAACCCCAATGAGGTGCTTTAGGCCTATCAGAAAAATCCCCCCTATTATTGTCAGTCTTCTTATTGAAATTAGCCCTCTTATTGTTATTTTGGTTTCCATCATTACGGTTTTGAGGACTACCACCCCTTTTCAAATTTTTGATCTGCCTGTTATTATTTCCTTGGTTTCCCTAATTGCTCTGATTGCCCTGGTTATTGTTACCTTGGCGATCTCCTTGGGACTTCTTATTGCCATACTTGGCTTCCCTGCTTTTCTTGTAGTTCGCAACCTGTTGCATTTTATGTTCCTGCAAGAGTGCCAATTCAAAGGCTTCATCCATGGTAGTTGGTCTATGCATATCCACCTCATTTCCAATTTGAGGCCTAAGCCCCAAAATGAATTTATGAATTCAAAACCTCTCATCATGTTGGTACTGAGGTACGTACTTAAGCAAGTGAGAAAATTTATCCCAATACTGTGTCACTGTCATCCCTCCTTGAATGAGTAGCTGGAATTCTCTCATTTTCTTATCGAAATAAGATTGTGGAAGCCACCTCTTCTTGAAGTCTACAAAAATTGTTCCCATGTTACCTTTCCAAGCAATTTTTTTTTATTAGCCCTTTCATTCTCCCACCATGTAGCAACTTCACCTATGAGCTGGTAGGATCCCCATTCTGCCTTAGTTTCCTCAGACAAGTTCCGAAGGGAAAAATACCTTTCCATTTCAATAATCCATGCATCTGCCCCATCACCAAAGGATTTACCATCAAACTTGGGTGTCACCACCTTCTTGAGGTCCTTACCCAATTCCTCAGCTAACTTTGTTAGCTTACTTTGATTCTTTTCAGTTTCAGGGTTTTCTCCATTTGGTTCATTCCTAATGTTTTCACTTTCACCAGGTTCAGACCTTGTTGGCCCAGTTTTTCTTGCCTTCTCAAGGTTATCAATCCTATCCTCTTGCCTACTTAGAATGGCCAAAATATGATCCAACTTATCATTGGGATCACCACGGGATCCTCCTCCCCATTCCCCCTGATAATACCTACCCTCCATTAGGGTTACCCTAGCAAAACATAACATCAAGCATAATTAGGCATAGGTCCTAGAGTTGAACCTTGCTACTCTGATACCAAAATGTAACACTCGATAGGTGATGTTCTTAAAACCACATAATTTTCCAAAATTACTACATTCCAAATATATTAATAGCAAAGGATGCATAGATCAAGATCTTTCCATAGTTGCTCAAAAGGAAAATTCAGTAATAAATTTCATTCCATGTATGCAAAAGAAATAAATTCTATTAACAAGGATCATTGCAATGATACATATATGAATGACATTTGCATATCAATGAGTTTGCATAAATTCATTCAAGTTTCAATTGAATCATTAACTTTCAAACAATACATCTATTTCAATGTTGCATCAAAACTTTCATTCCAATACATCTATTTCAATGTTACAATACTGAATTTCAAAAGAGTTACATTTACAAGTGGGCTTTACAAGCCATTCAAAATAATACATGATTACATTTATAGCATGAGAACCTCTGAACCTCAATTGTTGTGACACCACTGGTCTTCTTGCAAGTTGGGGCCAAGTGTGTGATTAAGGCACCTTTTCCACCCAACCATGAAGTACAAGACTTCCCTGGGTTTCTCCCTAACTCGAAGAAATCCCTGGCCCTTCATGAGGAGCCTAGCAACCTGAAACAACAACGCAGGAGGGAACTCTTGATGCAAGCATAATGCCTATATGCATTCCTAACATGAGAATCACATATTTCTTGCAAATAGGAGGTGGCAGAGACCTATATTCATTTAGTTCTAGGATTTTAATTCCATTTATTTCAATGGTGCATGTGCTTGGACAAGCATAAATAAAACAAATGATAGTTTTAGAAAAGGTAAAACTACCATCTCTATGGATCCACCTTTGGCATCCTGTCCCGGAAGTTTCCAAGATATAGTAAATAATGCATTTTCCATCTAAGTTCTCATTCAATTTTACACATTTCTAATTCCAAAGAGATTTGATCATGTTCTAATTCTCACACAGAGATTATCAAAATAGATTTTCATGCATACACTCAGTATGAGAAGTTTTTCTATATGTATTTCTACTAAAAAAATCCAAGTTTCATTTTCTAAAATAACTTGGTCAAAGTAAATTGACTTAATAGATTCAGAAAAAGAAATGTACTCTTTTCAGAAAAATTCACTAATTTTTAATGTGTTTTCAATAGTCTACCTTTGCTATAAAGTTTCATCTTCAGCTTTTAACATAGATTTATGAGTATTTCACTAAGTTCAGAAATGAAAATGGTGACTCTTACAATGCTTCGATATTCAAAAAAATAACAGCTTTAGAAAAGAAATACAATGTAAATTTCCAGATTTGCACATAACTACAAGTTTGCTAGTGTACACAATCATTTATGTGAATTTAATCTGCTTCATTTCTAAGTTTTTAACTTTTAAATATTGAAGTTCACCAATGCAATTATGTATATATATTTATTATGTATATGGATATATATATATATGTATATTCTTATAATATATACATATATATATAAATACCAGTGGACATATAGCTAAATGTATGTATTGAGCTATGACTTTCTATTTAATACCAATGACAAAAAGTAATGTTTCCTATAGATAACAATGATATTTATGCCAGGTATATATATATATATATTCATATATAGATATATAAATATATATTCATTCATATATATTTTCTATGTAAAATAAATAATAGAGAATATTATTTTCTATAGAGAACAATGTTATATAAATGTCTGAGTTTGTGAGTATATGTATATATATATATAGTTGGGTGTGTGTATATATATATATTGATATATATATAGTTTATACAAAGTTTACAAGTCAGAATTTTCCAACACATGGTAAACAGATTCCATAAATCACAGTTGTATTGAAAAGAAAACAAAATTTTATAATTCACAATTTTCAAGTGGTAAGAGGGGCCGATGCCTCCCCCATAGGGGAAGGCGTTGCCTGTGAGGTGGAAGCACGTCCTCCATAGGCCTTGGCTTGTGGATGGAGCTTTGTCCCTCTCACAATGCCGCCCCTTCCTCTATGGTCGGGGCTAGGGTTTATTCCCCCCCATTTCTTGTATAAAATAACAAATAAAGAATTCAAAAATTCGCATATACAACTGACTGTTCAGTAGTTCTAGAAGCTTAAATAACTGTGTATATATATATATAATATATGATATGATATGATGATATGCACACATAAAATAGTGGTGTATATATATATATTATATATATATTTATTTATTAAAAATTTCAGTATAAAAGATTTAGCATTCAAAAATGAAATCCATGAACCACAGTAGCATAGGAAGAAAAACTCCAATCTGGAAGGGGTAAAATTATGAAAATTCTTTCAATGCATTCAAAAGAATGGAATATTTTCTCATATTTTCTCAGTTTTTGCATACAATTCAAACACTTGGCATTCAAATTCTGCAATAGTATTTTCATTTTTCAAACAAGATTTGTGGAAAAAGAATGGAAAACCTGGAAATTACACTTCCAGCTGGAGATGCTCTTCAGAAAATTTCTTCTCTTTTCCTCTTTTCAGTCTAGATTTTCTGAGAGTCTTCTTCTTCTTTCCTCCTTTCTAGATGCTTTATCAACTCTTAATTTTCCTCGTATCTTCCAAAGAATAATTCTCAAACTCGCTAAGCTAAAGGATTCAACATTTTCTTGGTAGCCATTAGAGAAAAATTGCAGAGCTTGTTTTCAAGAATGTTTTTCCAAGAACAGTTACCTTCTTGAGAACTCTTTTTCCTTTTTCCTTTTCTTTTTCCTTTCCATTTCCTACCCTAATCTTGAAATGGATCTTAAAAAAATAAGAATAATATTTATTTTAATTGCATGTAAATCCCCTTTTGAAAATATTTACCCAATAATAAAAATAAATATCTTCTTACTATAAGTTAACTTATTAAGTCAAAGATTAACACAAATTAAAAGAAGAATAGAATGCATAAGCATTTAAATCAAAATCTATAATTAACTTTATTTAAAACTTAATCCTTTATTTTATCACGCTTTCATTTCATCATTTATTTAATTTACTAATTGTTATTTAATTTGTAGATAATTCAAAACAAACAAACTAAAATTGACATTCCTAAATGCATACTACATGAATCTAAGTGTTCGTGTGTGATCGGGAGGACTTCCTACTTTGTCCTATCGAGAAGCTAACATCCTGTCCTTAATCACACCCTTGGTCTTCGACCTCGTGCAACTCAAGTGCACTCAGGCACACAACAATAATTGAATTAGTATCACATAAAGATATAAATAAAGCAATATATTACATAAATTAAAATGTTTCTACTTTATTTTGCTTCATTTTTAAAGTAAAGTACATTCACTACTATTCAAATTTTCATAATTTAAATAAACACTTTCATTTTTCTCCACGCCAAAACACCATCATATTAATTATTATTCTACCAGGCACTTCAAAACATGTAACAAGTCCACACAAAACCAAAAGCAACCTGCATCAGGGCTGAAATGTGATAGAAGCGTTTGACACACCTCTAGTTTTGGTCACCCCCTAACTGATATCTGTCATTCTATCTAGGTGGAAAATCCTTTCATTTTCCACACGAGTTCTGAAACTGTCTACTCTATGTAGGCACATGTTGCATCCTAGGTAATCCAGCTCCCATTGTCTGGCCACTACGTCCACTAATCATAGACGAAGAGCTCTATGTCAGCTGATAGACACGATTACGATGAGCTCGTAGCTGACTCCGTTCTCTCTTTTCTAAAACCAAATACCACCTTGTTGGGACTAAAAATTCTTATGTTCTAATAGTGGGGGTTGCTGTTGCTCACCCTTAGTAGGTTCCTAATGTCCCTTGGGAGCCTGAGATTGACCACCCTGAGATTCAACACCAATGGAAGGTGCACTACCTATCTTAACCCCCGTCTGTCCAACTAAGACCATAGCTAAATTCTCGTCAACAATCTGAGCCTTGTACATAGCTACCACCATGGTCTTTGGCTCATGGGAAACATGGGGAGATGAATCTTGTTAACTACCTCCGCAACCTCGCCTAGATAACATAATCCTACACAAACGCACCATGACATAAGAAAAGGTATGCAACTTAAATCCTACACATAAACTTAATGGTTTCCACATTAACCTAGAGTTCCCAGTATTTAAACCTAAGCTCCGATACCAAGTGTAAAACCCCGTTCCAGAACCTAGAGGACGATGCAACACTACGGAAGCACAACTAATTTTTTTCCTTAAAAGATAAAAAAAAACAAGTAAATTATTCTACTCTAACCAAATACATCCTCTAGGCTATGCAACACATCTACATGTAAACCCATTACTTATAAAATTTAAACCAACCATTGCATATGAATATTAAACTCAAGTTACAACATACAACAAAGCATTAAACCATTGCAAGATAAATCTAACACATAGAAATGTATTGAACATATTTCCACAGATACAACACCCCATAATATTCCATACACCATTAAATCCAATAATGAATAGATCAGAAATATTATTACAATTACATCACAAAGGTTGACCTCGATACAAATGAGGTATTAAAATTATACATAATGATCCACAGTTACAATGAAGAAAGAGAAGAAGAACTCTAGAGAACCACACAAGCTCCTCGAACAAGAAGATCCCACCATCACGAACATGAAGAGAAACTCAACAGTGTAAGGTGCACTCCACCCAACCATATGGTACCCGTAGGCCCAGCTCTTGTGCTAGGAGATAGTAAAAGGTAACCAAGACAAACCTATTACCTCTAGACACAAGCAATATACTAAATGAAACTGTACCAATAAATACATAACAACAATGTACCAGCAAACACAAAACAACATGGTACTAGTAAACACAAAACAACAATTTACCAATAAATACAAAACATAAGGTTACATTGCTTCCAAAATTCATTGAATTAAGAAAAACCACCGTACAAAAAAAACTGACGGTTGTCATAGGAGGAGTGTCATTACAAAGGTTGCATTGGTTGTCCAAAGGATATCTTCCTAGGTCTTGGCCCCCCTCTAGGGTTGTCTTGGTAACCTCACATGAACCCAGGCCCACATGCACACCAGTGCGGAATCGATTATCTTTCGAGAAGACAAGATAATGATCTTTCCATTCTAGGCCTTCCCGACTCATCTCAAGTCTCATATAATCCCTTGAGCCAATGAGTGAGGCTAATTATCTTGTTAATTTATAAAACTACTCTATCCCTAATATAGGTTATTTAATTTCCACTAATTAAACTGACTTTCACATGAGTTGTCCTAGGACCCCTTTGTGTCTCAACCTTCACTGAAAGCCACTCCCCTATTGACAACACATAACTCAAACTACCTGCCAAGGGTAGACAATGCACTACGAACTGCCAACAATAATCAACACACCTCAAAAGGCAACACATCCCTATGGATGCCCAATACTGAATCCAAAACATGCACTACCCAAGAAAGACTCAAAGGGTGAACTATAGTTACAACAAACCCCTTATTACAATTCAAGAAAATGACAAATGCTATCATTCAGATTTCCTAAATCCATTGCAATCAATTTTGCACATTAAAATAAACCTTTTAAACATAAGTCCATTCAATAAATCCACAGCGATTAAAACAAAAGTTCATTTTCCAAATCCACAAATATAGATAAAAACAAATCTCAATCATACTAATAAAATCACTTCATTATAAAATAACAACCGGTTCTTGCATGCACTTAACCATTTAATATTCCTTTAAAAATAATTTACTAACTTCTAATAAAACAATACAAATAACTATATTTAAATATATATATTATTTAATTATCAAATTAATTACATTACAACTTCCAACAATATATATAAATATATATATATATATATATATATCTTATATATAAAATATATATTATAAATAATATACATCTTATATACTATATATATATATATATATATTTATATCATATATGTATATACAAATATTTGATTTCCAAACCATAATATTTAAATCCCAAATGAGAATAAATGAATAACTTTTAGTGATTTCATGTGGCTCTTCACAGGTTGTATGAAGCTATCTGAGTGCCTGCTTGTGCAGTGCACATTTGGGAGTGCTATGGAGTGGCTTGTGGGAGCTACTTCCCACATGTTACCTGTTTATATAGAATACATAGCATTTTAAAAAGCATAAATATATATTTTAGACCAATTTCACAGTAATACAATTTTTGTATGATGATTTTGCATAATTTGGCAAAAATAAAATTTAAACCGCAGATTTTCAATACTAAACTAAATAAATGAATTTATATAAAATATATATATATATATATATATATATATATGCATATGAATATATATTACCATGAGATATGTATATATATATATATATATATATATATATATATAATTAATTCAATCAACTTGGTTTAAAGTTGAGCAAATAAATTAAGTTTTCTATAGGAAAGCTCAAAAATTTCATTTTCCCAGATAATTCAAAGAAATAGAGAAACCAAACAGAATAATGATTTTCTATAGAGATCTATAATTCCTTTTGAATCAATCTATTTCGAATGAACAAGTTACATAGAGGATTTTTAATTTTTTTCTACAAAGGTTCAACTTTCATGGAAATTTTTTAAAAGAAAGAAACAAGAGCTTCTATAGTATAGAAAATATTTTCCTAAACATTTACAAATTGCATTACAGTAATAAAAATAACTTTTCAATTCAAAAATCACAAAAACAATAAAGGAACCTATTCCAAAAGAACTGTTGCCTCAAGAAATGTTGTCGAGCTTCTCTGTGACTTCAATTTTCCAATGTAGCCAAAGCTTCCTTGAGTGCAATTCCCTCTTTTGAGAAAACACAACAATACCACATCCAAGAATTCTACATCAAGATTCTAAAACAAAAACCTCTGAGAGATCTACAATTTCCTCACCAATTTCTTCAAAAACCAAAACTCTTCCCATGAAACAACTTTCTTCCCTCTCTCCAATATTTTCCTTCAAGAATCAATTTACAACCATAAGATAACCAATTTCTAACTCACAGTTATCCCAATCAAAATATATTTTCCCTCAACAACCCCAGATATTTTCCAACCTCATGCATTTAAAATAAAATAAAACAATTAATATATTTCAACAAATTTAAATAATCTTATTTATTTAATTCCCATATAATTTAATAATTAAAATTATTTAATAACATAACTAAATTAAATTTATTTATTCTAAAGCCTTCAAAAAAATAATTTAATTAATTAAATATTTAAATTAAATACACATTTAATCTACCAAATTATAGTTGCACAATAATAAAATACCCAAAACAACAATGATAAGGCTAAGACCAAAATTCAAACTGATGACACACTATACTAGGGTAAAGGTATGACTAGGTAGCTCGTTACTATCTCCCAATATTACTATTGAGTAGTGGACACACTCAGACTTGTGAAACCAGGTGAAGTCGTTGTCTTGTACCTGCAAACCTACAACAAAAGAAAAAGTCGTACATGTATATAGATAATAATTCATACACACCATGAAGAGAGAATCACGGAAATCATAGGGCACTCACAAGCGAGTGATGCAATACCATTCTCTTCACCAATACAATGTCACATCAACTAATGAGATAATATATAAATTAAACTACAATAAGCATATATAGCAATGTCATCACAACTAAGCATCTATGCAAACATAAATCATATTAAACATAATCACCATGCATATAATGTGTCATCACAACAATATAGTCTATCATCGCTTCACTGTTAATGATAGAATAACAATCGCATAAAATAAGGTATATCAAAGAATCAGAACTATCAGAGAAAACATAGAAAATAGGAGGGGTGTTACAGTTTAATGGTATCCATCATTTTATTTCACATATCAAAATGTATTATTAAGGTGAAATAAATATGATGCATACCATTAAACCTTAGTTGCAAGTCAACATAAACTAATAAAATTATTTGTGAAAAAATAAAATAAATACCAATATTACTTTTTGACATGTGAAATTATTAAAATCAACAAGTGCCACATAGTGGCTAGTACTTTCCTTAATAGTATTGTAATTATTGTTTCTTTAGATTTGATAAAAATTAAATGTAAGTTTTATTAATGTGAGTACAAATAAATTTATATTTTGTTCATTATAGTGTTTTAGTATTGTCAATTAGTTATTTTAATGACCTAACCCTAACTCATACCCTAGCTCTAATTCTATCCCTAACCCTAACCCTAACCCTATCCCTATTCCTAACTCTAACCCTAACAATAAATTTTAAACCATTATCTTAATCCTAGACCTATTTCGAACCTTAACTATGATCGTAACACTATCCATAACTATAAACCTAATTTTCCTCACCAACTTTTCAATAAATAAAATATTTAATAAATGTTATATTACAAATTATTATATATTAAGTAAATTTTATAAATAAAATAAATATAATATATACTAAAAATCATTAAAATTTAATATTACATGTTGGCAATGTTGCTTCTCTTATTATTAATATAAAATTGTTATATATTAAAATTTGTATTTATTACAAGTTGTTTATTTTTAATTTAATATATATATATGTATTAAAAATAAAATATATTAAATTAAATTATCAGATTTGATTCGTAGTAGACATAAGTGCAACTATATCTCTTTATTCAATTGAATAATTGTTAAATATTAACAAATCAATGATATAGATGGTATGTTTTTTTCAAAGTCCATGGATAGAGTAAACAGATTAAACTATGTATGCTATTTGAATTGACATTTCAAACCACACTAAATGATTCATCGTAGGAAGAGGATAATGAAGAATATGATTGTAGAAATGACCTTAGAAGAGTTAAGTGGTGGGAGAGAGTAGGGAGGAAGGAGATTGAAAAATGAAGTAAAAGTGAAAATAGACAAAAAAAAATGAAGACATAATATAAGAATGAATAATATCTAGTAATATGATATAACACAAATACATGGATCAAAAAAGGTTAAAGTTAAATTTCTCAAACAATGAATAAATAAATCTAATGACCTTACGCTAACCCTAACTTAATGATTCATCATAGGAAGAGGATAATGAAGAATATGATTGTATAAATGACCTTAAGAAGAGTTAAGTAGTGGGAGAGGGTAAGGAGGGAGGAGATTGAAAAATGAAGTAAAAGTGAAAATAGGCAAAAAAATGATGAAGAAATAACAAAAGAATGAATAATATAGTAATATGATATAACAAATAAATGGATAAAAAAGGATAAAAGTTAAATTTCTTAAACAATGAATAAACAACTCTACGAGAATTATAAAGATGAATTATATAACAAAATGATTGAGGAAAAATTATAAAAAAAATTAAAAGAAAAGAAGGAAGATATAAAGGAAAATATATTAAAACATAAAACAATAATAATTTAACCAAAGAAAAAAGAAAAAAGATGAGATTATATATAAAGTATAAATTAGAAAATTAAATAAATGGTTCAATTAAAATATAAAAAAAGATGGTTAAAATATAATAGATTATAATATATATATGTATAACCTATAATATATAGTAATATAAATAGATAAAATCATAATAATTTATATAATATATATCAATATATATAAATATAGATTAAAGAAGAACCTACAAAATAAAATAACCTATCATATATATTAATATAAATTAATATATTACCTACATAATGCAGAGGTCTACAAAATATTACCTTCAATAACATAAGATATAAATATAAATAATATATATAAATTCTACATTAATATAGGTTATATATATAAATTAATAGTATCTATATTAAAATAGGTTATATATTATATATAATAAAGACCTAAAATAATATAGGTTATCTTATATACCTATATATTATAGGTTATAATTTTTTTTGGAGAACCTATATATATAAATTAATATAAAAATATACATGATGAAAAAAATTATTAATGAAAGTAGAAGGAGAGCATAAATAATTAAATTATACCATAAAATATTAAAAAAATAGTTAACAAAGATTTTAGTCTAATGGAAAGAATAATACATTTTTTATTTTATTTTATTATTTTAATAGTGTGAATTCAAATATCTATAAAATAGTTAATTGATTTTTGTGTGCTTTTCTTTAATAAAAAAATAACAATTAGATTCTTAAAAAAAGGTCAAAATAAGTAACATTTATTTATTTTAGAAAGATTTAATGAAATGAATTTATAAAGCAAAAACTGAAAAATAATTCTTTAAAAAAATGTTTACCTTGTAAAGTTAAATATTTTACAAGACTTTACAAAATTGAATTTTATTTTAATCTGTTTTAAAATATTGTTTTTGATTGGTTGAAAATTAAATTATTAATAACTAGTTAACTAAAAAAACCAAACCCATTACAATAGTACTATGCCAATGGAAAATACTAATAAAAGGGATATAAACAATTCAGAGATATGTTTTAGCAAAGAGCTAAAAGGACCCAAATTTATAATTTGATTCTTTTAATGAATCAAAATCACTAACTAATTAAGTTAGTGGAGCTATTTTAATACCCCTCATGCTACTATTGATTTTTGACATTTACTGTGGTTTCTGTTTGGTACATTGTGATTTGTGATTGATACTGTTGCTATTATGTGTGGTAGCTTAGACTATTACTATACTCTTATGATGACATGGATATTGTGATGACATTCTATTATGATCATTTGATGGAGTTATTTGGAATGCAATAGACTATAGAATAGTAATTTATGATGTGGTGTAAAATTTTATGATGATATGTTTTGGTGAGGGGACAGGTAGCATCACTCGTTCACGAGCGCCCTGCTACGCTGTGAATCCTCCTCACAATGCTTTGATTTTATGTATATTGTATATCACTTTGTGGATGCAGGCTTTGCAGGAATAAGACTCGATTCCACCTATTTCGGTAGGTCTGGGCGAGCATTGAATCAACCCAACGGCAGGAAGTTGAATTATTTGAGGTGACATGAAAAGTAACTCCGTACCAAGTTGACAACAGTTTTGTTTTGTGCATAGTAGTCTCATTCGTTTGTGTGGTTACATTGGTCTCTGTATGATTATGTGATTTGTCTAAAATAGTGAATGGTCTTATGTGGTAATTTAAATAATTAAGTAATTGGTAAAATAAAAACATAAAATAATAATTAAATATGGCAATGAATAAATATTAGAAATAATAGAAACATTGCATTTATTTGGAATCTCTCAATGGTTGTTTTTGAGTTTAATAAAGAATTGTGGAAATGAGGCATATTTATACATTGTTTAAATAAAGGATTATGTTATGAATTTAGAACTTATTTAGTTCTAATTAAATGCATTTGTTATTTGGAGATTATGTTATGAATTTAGAATTTAATTAGTGCTAATTAAATGCATTTGTTATTTGGGAAAACATCAAAATGAAATTAGGGCAAAATATTATTTGATTTTTGAATTATGACTGCTGGTATTCACGGGAAGAGGAATTGAAAGGGCTTTTGGGCATGAAATTTATTGTGAGTTTCTCTTTGTTTGAGGGAATTTGGTTCGAATGCTGGAAAAAAAATTCTTTTGGTAATCATTTTCTTCAGTCTTTAGTATTTTCTGTTTTTGGAGAAATTGGGAAGAGGAAGGAAGTTTTCTGGATCTGTTGCTGGGAGATTTGCAGCAAAGGAATAGTGCAGCAAGAGGGGGCAAGGCGTCTACAGTTTGCTGCAAGCGTAGGACGCCAGGTTCTACTCTTGATAATCATTATTCTCTGTTAAATATGAATTGCTTTCTGTGTGTGTGTAATTTATTTTAGGGATGAAAATTAAATGACTGTAGAAAGAAAATCTTCTGGGGGTATGGTTAATTCAAAAATGTTAAATCAGAAAATATGGAATTGTTATTTATTGAAATTCTTTGAGGTTTCTGAATCGTTGTTTGGGGTTTCTGATTTATTGTTGATTAAAAGGGGTTTTTGTGTAATCTGGGAACAAATAGTAGTTTGCTGTCTCAAATTGTTTTTAAAAGATATATATATATATATATATATATATATATTAAAACATACATTTGGGTAGGGACAATTTTTAGTTCCAGTAAATCTCTGGGTGTGAAATTCTGGTCTGTGTCTGCATTTTATTAAAACAGTTGTTCTATTTTTTTCAATTTGACACAGTAAATATGCAGTAATATTTTTTCCCTGTTTCCTTTGAAAAATAGTCTTATCTCTGTATATATATATATATATATATATATATATATATATATATATATATATATATATATATATATATATATATATATATATATATATTGAACTTATGAAATTGTTTGAGGAAAAAAAAATAAAAAAATAAAAATTTTAAATCCGTCGAAGTTTTCGCAGTACTCAAATTTTGTTTATATTCATTACCTTGGGCTGTGTGTGGGGGTCGGCCTTGGCCGTACCCACCACCACCCCGCCACCGGTCCGTGGGACAGCCTGCGGACTGTCTACGGCAGTAGGACTGCCGTGAGCAGTCCGTAGACTGCCACGGCCGGCGGCGAAAAGGCGTTGGCTGTGTTCGATGGGAATAAAATTCCCATAAGAATTTTATTTGTTAAGCTTTTTAATTACTCCGCAAATTTTTATGGTGATTTCTTTTATTACGGATATTTATATTTATAAAGATATATCAATATATATATATATATATATATATTGGTATATATTTATATATATATGTATTAGTTAATTTAATTATTCTGTGTTTCTGTTTAAAAATAAAATGTATATATATATTAAATTTTGTTTTGATGAGTATATTCTGTTTTATATAGCTGATAGTTAAACAAAGGCATAAATGCATATATTCTGTTTTGTTTCATTTTTTTATTTAAATAATATTTTTCTGTTAAAGCAATAGTTATTCAGAAGAAAATATATCTATACTGTTTAATCTGCTTGATAGACATTTTGTTTTGATTTATATTTTATTCAGCTATTATCTAGAAAATAAATCTGTATAGTTAGATTTTGTTTCTTGTTTTGTTTTAGAAAATATAATAAAGCAAAAAATTGTTTCCATGAAAATAGTAGCGAAATAGAAATAAATCTGTTTTATAGGATTCTCAACTTTGAAAGGGAATTGCTGATTTAACAGCATTATTTATTTATTTTGTTTGTAATACAATTGTATTTTAGGAAAGAAAATGATTTTGTAATCTGTCTTAGAATTAAATAGGTTATCATTTTTAAGTATTTAATTTCGAAATTTAATCTCGTTGGTTTATTGGGTTTAGGGACATTGTTATTTCCTTGATGTGGGAACCCTTTTTTTGTATGTAACTCTTTAGTCTTCCAGAGGAAGTTGGGTTTGTTGAATTTATATTTTTTTTATTTTGAAATTCTGTTGAGTTATATTCTATTAATGGGGTGTGCCGAATTATGAGATTTTATTGTGGTACTTTCACTTGCGAGATGATTTGTGCCTCGCGTATTACTTTGTTGTCATACTTTGATGATTATTGTTTGGCATGGTACAACCCCCTTGTTTTGATGGGTCTCTAGGGAGAGTGGCTCCTTGTGGGGGCCAGCGCCCCGTTTAAGGGGAAGAGCTCAGGATAACCCACGAGTGAGTTAGTAAATAAGTGAAAACCTAATAATTAACTTAGGAGGGTTGGGTTGGGTAGTAATATCATTGCAAGATTTTAAAAATGGATGCCTCGTCTTCATTAGTGCTTCTGCAGACTAATGGAAGGCTGAGAAGGCCGTGGTTGGCAAGGTCGTGGCCTCGTCCTCACAAGAGGTCTACGGCTCCGCATGAGTCACCCTATGGACCGGCGCCTCCAGTTGGGAGGAAGAGCACATGACAGCCATAGATGGGACCGGCGCCTCCAGTTGGGAGGAAGAGCACAGGACAACCCATGTAGGACTATGCGATGACACTCTCCCCTAGTTGCCCATGTGTTGTTTTATTGTGTTCCTCTGGAAGTGGGGTATGGGAATTGATTTATATTGTTGTTTGAATTGAGTTAAATTGGTTTATATTGTTGTTTGAATTTGAATTAAATTGATTTATAAGTATTACTTCTTTATCATGTATTGGATGATCTCATTTATATTATGGTTATCATCTTGCATCCTTAGGACATTGTGATTTGATGTTATTGGTTGCTCTTTGAATTGGTGTATTGTGTGATGGATTTATGTTGGTACTTTTTATTTGGTTGTACCCTTGTATTGTCACTCTTGGTCGGAGTTACTTCTCTGTCACCTCTTAGCACGGGGGTGGTCGGGTGGAACGTGCTCCGCACACCGTTGGGTTCCCCATCAGCGTTCGTGGCTTCAATCTTATCCAGTTGAAGATTTATTACAGTTGATCTCATTGTATCTTTGATAACTTGTATATTGTATTTATCCCACATGTTTGGGATTCTGGATGTAACTTTATGGATGATGTAACATTGAAAGATGATGTAATGTAATTATTTACTTTGTAATTTTAATTGGCTATGAAATGTATTATGGGTTATCTTGGGATAAAATTTATGTATGTACTCATCTTATGATGTCATTATGGTTCCTTTTGATATCTTTTGGAATGAAGTTTATTATTGTCTTTTTGCAACGTAATTCTCGTGGGGGCCCCAAAGGACATAGTTGATGTTGTTGTTATATATGATCATTTAATATTGATGTGATGATTATTTATCTTTCTCTTTTAAAAAAAAAATTATTTGTGCTCTTTTGATGTTTGTTCTTTGGGGCTTGCCCGGCGGGCGTTACAACTTGGTATCAGAGCCAAGGTTGCACACGCTGGGGTCTTTGGGTAGTTATGTCCGCTAGGTAACCTTCGCATGTTAGCTCTTGAGCTCATGTGTACCTTTGTCTTGTTGTGCAGAAGCATGCCTAGAGGCAGAGGCAGAGGTAGGGGTAGAGGCCGAGGAAGAGGCCGAGGTGGTGGCCGTGGGGCCAACCAACCAAATCCTTCACCACCAAGTTCTCACGGTCCTGAGTCTGAGGAGCAACAGAATTCTCAGAACAATCCGTCAGATGGTGGACCGATTCCGGAACAGCCGGGGTTGGATGGGCAGTTGCAGCATCTGCTGGGGGAGCTCCTCGATAGATTGGGTCCTAGACCTAATGGGGATCAGCCGGTTGTGAGGGAAAGAGAAAGGTCTCCAAGGCCCAAGGGAGTTTCAGTTGATCAGGATGCTTTATTAGCTGGACATATGAGGGACTTAATGAGAGCTCATCCACCTACCTTCGATGGCTCTGGAGGAGGTTTGGAAGCCGAGACCTGGTTAATTGATTTGGGCCGATGCTTCGCAATGCACCCCTACGGTAGTAATACCAAGGCTCGATGTGCTGTTATGCATTTGCGGGGTTTCGCGTCCACTTGGTGGCAGCTTGAGGAACAGAAGTTGCATATGGATATCAGTATGGTCACTTGGGAATTTTTCTTGGAAAGGTTCAGGGCTCGCTTCCTCTCAGATCATTGGAGGCAGCGTAGGGCAGATGAATTTCACGATCTTAAGCAAATGGCAATGTCAGTAGAACAGTATGAACGTCGCTTCTATGAGCTAAAGCAATATGCAGGGATTATCCATGATGAAGGGATGTTGGTTCAGCACTTTGTTCGAGGTTTGAACGCACGCATCAGCGGTGGTGTAAGGGTCTTCGAACCTAAGACCATGGAGGTTGCTGTCGAAAAGGCTCGTTTGGTAGAGGAAAACTTGGCCTTAGCTTTGGGTGGTCATGTAGGAGTACAGATTGGTAGTGTACCCGCTCCTAGAGCTGTTGTGCAAGGGGGTCAGACTCAGTCAGCAGGACCTTCTAAGAGTCATTTTGGACCCTCGAAAGGGAGTCATCAGCAGCAGCAGTCAAGATAGAAGAACTTTCAATCTCATCAAGGTGGCCAATCTCAGTTTCGCAAGGATCGGAACCGGAATCGTACCAATTCGGGACAGCCTGCACTAAGTTTTCAATCCGCACCTAGTCGTGGGAGTTTCCAGCAATCGAATGCTCCGTCCGGGGGAAGAGGTTTTGGTCGAGGTTCTGGATGTTTCTCGTGTGGGCAGCAAGGGCATATTGCTAGGATGTGTCCTCAAAAGAGTGCTTCAGAGTTTAGTCAGAGACCAGCATTGTCCGAGCCGACAGTAGGTGATGCAGGGAGATCTCACCGAGTCTTCGCAACAGTGGATAATCGGCAGGCGGATCATCAGAGCACCGTCATCGAAACTACAGGTTCAATACATAAGTTTAAAATTTCAGTTCTATTTGATTCTGGTGCATCTGATTCTTTTATCTCTCCTTTAGTTGTTGATCGATGTAAACTGGGGGCAATAAAGCAAAGCGAAAAGTGGCAGGTTGAGTTAGCTTCAGGATCTAAGGTTGTGGTTGAGAAGCTTGTGCAAGGTTGTAGGTTAGAATTGGGGGCCATGTCAACTAAGGTGGATCTCAAAATCCTTCCACTTGGCTCCTATGATGTAGTTTTGGGCATGGATTGGCTAAGCTCGCATCGTGCTTTGATTGATTGCCGCCGTAAAGCAGTGCGGTGTGTGGATGATTTTGGTAAAGAGGTAGACATTGTGGGAGTTCAGAGGCCTGTCTCTCTGAGAATGATCTCAGCAATGCAGTTAAAAAGGTGTTTTCGGCAGGGTTGTCAGCTCTTTGCTATATCGGTTAATGACCTTGAGTCAGAGGATAGTCGGGAGTTGTCCTTGAATGATTACCCTCTCCTTGCAGAATTTTCGGATGTCTTCCCTAGTGAGATACCAGGTATGCCTCCTAAGCGAGAGGTGGATTTCAGGATTGATTTGGTGCCTGGAGCTGAGCCTATTTCTCGGGCTCCTTACAGGATGACCACTCAGGAGCTCCAAGAGCTTCGTCTGCAGTTAGAAGAATTGTTAGCTAAGGGGTTTATCCGCCCTAGTGTCTCTCCGTGGGGAGCACCAGTGATCTTCGTCAAAAAGAAGGATGGGTCTCTCCGCCTTTGTATCGATTACCGGCAATTGAACAAGGTAACAGTAAAGAATCGTTATCCCCTTCCCAGGATTGATGATCTCTTTGATCAGATAAAAGGGGCAAAGGTATTTTCCAAGATCGACCTTAAATCGGGGTATCATCA
>VDFB02281492.1:95847128-95896721 GCA_007258455.2 Sequoia sempervirens | reverse complement strand
ATTAATATATTTATACGTATCTGTTTATCTCTTAAACCATATACTAAATCAATTTCCCTTTGTGTAACATTGGAATCTCCATTACGATGAGCTTCTTTAACCAATGAAGCCACACCTTCCCATGTTAATGTGCGACCAGATTGTTGACATCGCTCAATCCATACCATCATCCAATCAAGATTGTTTGCAACGTACAAATGTAGTGCATCCCACTCTCGACCAACTGTACCAAAATAAATTCAAATTCACAATCGACGTATAATTAGTTAAATACCACAGTACATGACCTTAATTTATAATTGATGTATATTGAAGATTAAAAATTAAATAAGTACAATATACATAAAACCATATGTAAAATGTATTCCAATTAATCTCCATGACCATCTTATAATTACCTCTCACTTTCCTCAATCTACCTTTCCCCAACAAGTACTCCCCTTCAATTTGTTAACGGAGTTGGGGATCCCAAATGCATCTAAAATGGATCTTTGTTGCAAACTTAGGAAGATATCTACTAATGTACACCATGGTCTGGTATACCATATATCCCTCCACCATAGAACCTTCAGGATGTGCTATTTGTCTAACCAAAGCCTTCAAAAATTTCAAGTGCCTCTCAACCATCCACATTGACCTTGTGTATACAGGTCCACACAATTCAATCTCCTCAACTTGGTGTATGAGGTAGTGTTCTTGTGCATTGAAAATGTTGAAGGTAGACACTTTTGAATTTCACACATTAGACAATTTTTCTTCCAATAATTTATATCTTCTTTTATGGATTTCTTTAGATGATAGCCATCTACAAGAGATTCAAGGTACAAATATATTAACAAGATTTAACAAAAATATATAATATATTACATAACAAGTAAAACAAATAGAAATTATAAGATGTATATAGCGAATTGAACAAATCTCGCTACTTACCTCATGTATTTTCCAAGATCGTATATAATTTGTTTGACATTGTTGTCAAAGTTATCTAGGAGAGATAGAGGTAGAATCTACTGCAACAATTATAAAATGATCTTTCATTATTTTTCCAAAGTAGTAAACACAATACACCTAAAAGTACATGCATTATACAAGTGTATATAATATACCGTATCAATTACCTTAATGAAGGTATATGCCAATTCCCATGCTTTCATCCCCAATCTAAATTCACCTTTCTTTGTTATTATATTGTTTATGTTCGCAGCAACCTCGGTGGGAAATCGAAGTGGTATGACTTCTTTGGCAGTATCGTTTCTATACTAATAACCAAGGAAGGGCACTTATATTAATTTGGTCTCCATCACTATTCAATTCAATGACATTTTCATTGCATGATTGGCTTCCTGAATGTCACTACAAATTTTCATAATTTTTCTTGTCATGCCTTCCATCCAATATTTTCCATAACGTTTCTGTTATATTCTTTACAATATGCATTGTATCAAACAAATGCACAATTTGTAGCTGCTCATAGTAGGCAACCTACTAAATTGTCTGGGATAACTTTTAAGTCCCTGTGGAAGCCGGCCATTCATGCCTTGACGACCTTCACAAAGCATATAAGTTAAACAAATTAACAACGACAATCATTGTCAATTACAACATGAGTAAACACAACACAATATAAAAATATAAATTCAAAACATATCATATATGATAGATAAACAATTTCATCCGATGTATAACCTTGACGATTGATTCTATTATATTCCAACTCCCATAGGTGAGGTGACATTCTTCGTTGTTTTGATGTAGTCTCCTCTTTCCCATTGAAAAGATGTTTTTCAGTAGTTCGATACTTATGATTTCTATGGAGGAAGTGCCTTATATCTTCATCAAACACCTGCTTTCCTAAACTTGTTGAATGACAAGATTTCATCCTTGGACCACAAATTGGACATGCAAATTTTCCTTTTGTTTGAAGACCTGCAAGATGATATATAATTGGATTAAATATGTCAATTTTTATAATTATATATAATGAATAGATTATTTTAAAAAAATTCATGATATCTACTTCATCAAATTAAATATTGTTAAAGTGCAGTCGAACGTTATAACATACCACAAAATGTGTTAGCCCTGGGGCATCATGAATTGTCCATACAAGCATTGCATGAAATTGAAATTGTCTTTTTCCTATTGGTCTAGATACATCATACATAGTGACGCCATTCCATAACTTTAGTAACTCGTTAATAAGAGGCTCGATATATACATTCATCTTTCACCGGTACTTACCTAGTTGAATGAACATAAACATTACATAATTATAACCATCTTAATTTAATATATATAAATTAATGTACATGACTATTGAATGAAAAAATATAAGTCATTATGCAAACAAATAAGACAAATGAGATGCTACTATGTTAAAGAAAATTTTTGTAAACAAATACCTGGAACAATCATTGACAACATTATATTCTCCCTCTTTATTGACATCCATGGAGGAATGTTATTGCTGATAACAAAAATAGGCCACACTGAGTAAATAGATCTCAGCTTTCCAAATGGATTGACACCGTCTGCTCCCAATGAAAGCCTAAGATTACGAGTTTCTTCTTTAAAGTGTGGCCATTTTTCCTCCTTACGTCCGTGAAATGCAGAACCATTTCCATGCATTCAAGAATGTCATCTCCACTTCTATTCCATGGTAATCCATCAATTGCTTTCTAAGCTTTCGCGACCTAAATAATCGCTAGCATACGTGGAATAATGGGAATATAACGAAGAACCTTTGCGAGGCACTCTTTTTTTATTTGATCCTGGTTCGACATCTACCGGACATATGACATTCCGGGCATTCTCTGCTTAAATTCCTGTTGTTTATGATATATAATATGATCATCTCGACATGCATCTATTTCTTGATACTCCATTCCGATATCTTTCATAATGGCACATAAATCTCGGTATGATCGAGGTAAAATATTTGATGGTGGTAACAAAAATTCACCAATCAATCTACAACAAAAAATAATTTGTTCATATAAAGAATATTAATAGTACATATTTCATCCTTTATTTACTAGTGATGAACTAATGACAATTAAAATAGATGAAAAAAGATGACATTTATGACATACCTTAACATCCGTGAGATTGCTATGTTTGATAAAGCATTCATAACCTTAAAGTTCAACAGCAACAATACAGCAGAGAGAAGAGTTGTTTCAGAGTCTTCATATAGGGGCTCGTATGCCTTGTCAAGTATAGGTAAATCATGAACATCATCGAAGTCATCTTGATCATCATGATCAGCTCTGCCACTAAATGTGGCATGGATCAATGTATTAGTACCATCATCTTCAACTGTGTTTTCTGGCGCATGATCATCTTCTTCCATAGGATCATTCACTTCATCTTCGATATTCACAGCTCCATGTTCATCCGCTTGCAAAACCACATTCTCCGGGCTGTGATAATCCATATCATCTGCCCTAGGGCGCCCCACCTTTATAATAATGATAAGACACAAATAAAACCATGATCATGATCAAGTGATTATATATATATATATAAATGTTAAAACAATATAAATATTTACAACTAATCAATAAACACATATAATGAACAACTTACCAATGGATCTATAATCATGCCCCCTTCAACGTGACCACATGTCGCTTCTACAATGTTTCAACAAGCAGATCAAAAGTCGCTCAAGTTTCCTTTAAGCCCTTGCAATTATTGCAAGGACAATAACATTTCCATCACCCTTCTTTCAATCTATTCCACAATCTATCAAGTCTCTTCTTCATTTTGTTCTGACAAATAGTATCCTCGACATGATTTTTCTTTGCCAAGCTTGACTATTTCGATCTTCAAAAAATATCAAACTCACACTCCAATAATTTTTATTCATAGACAGGTAACATAGTCTAATAATTTCGATATTTTACACCAAAAAATTTGGCATGCAACCACCCCTGCAAAAGAGAAGATAGTTTGAAGTTAATGAAACCAAAAAATACTTTACAATGCTAATTCCAAAACTTATTAAATTCTGATTTTACTATGATTTCCAACCGTTAAGACTCCTAAAATCAAAATATTGAACTTGATCACAAAATTCCTACAATAATGGAGGTAGCGAGCTAGTAAGAGCAAGTGACCCATTCCTATGGAGCAATGAGTCGTAATCATCATTGCTAATGTCAATACGGATTTATCCTTTTAGTTAAAGATGCAATGTGTCACTTCTTATGACGAGCTTATCCCTAGGGCCCTCAACATTGAGACAGCCCTAATAAAAAACAACAGAAGCATTGGTAAGAGCATGATTAGGGTACAAACCCTAGGCCTCCATAGAAACATAAACAATAACTATAGCTGATTAGTGAGGTTCCAATACCAGAAAGATTGAGACAATGTAGGTAATAACAAAATCTTGCAATCTAAAGATTGTAGCCAATAACAAGCACACTATGTAGCTTAATGACATTTGTAAATGCAATCTACGGTAAGAAGAATGACAGTCACTTGAGATGTGACAGTCAAAAATAGGCTAAGCAGTGACAAGATAATAAAGCTCAAACCTTGCATAGTAAAGTGGAGATTTTAACAATGAGTTTCCTTACCCCCTTGCTAACCTTAAGGGTTTTTCAAATGCTTTGGTAGTGTTAGACAAGGCAAATGCAATTAGGGAATGACTATCCAAATGAAGTAACAGTGGTAATCATAGGTTCAATGTTTCTTCTTAGCCATTAATGTATAATGGAGGTAGTGGATTGCATGTTTGAGCAGTGTTTTGAGACTCATCAAAGATGGGAGAATAGTGAATAATACCTTGTGGACTATGAAGTAGTGTCAATAAGGCTGAAGGATCTTAAGAACTACAATACCATGAAACAATGAGTCCCCTGTAGTAAGTAGGCAGTCTATAGGGCATAGTTTGATTTTATAGAAGGATGCTCATGAAAGGAATTTTCAAGTGATAGTGAGTGAGTTGTTTGAGATTGCACTGAGGGTGCAATACCTGCCTTGCAAGGAAGTTAGCAAAGCAAGAATGTAAGAAAATCGAATTCAGACACAACAAACAATTCACAATGTTAATTTCCATAATGCCTTGAGTTTGAAGACAAAAATTTCATTGTATCTTCATGTGATGAAAGTGGTGAGCTTAATGGTCAATCATCGCAACCATGATTTTAAAACATGCTATTGTGCTTAGTGGAGGCAACATTTCAAAGAAGGCGTTGAGTGGTGGTTTGAAACAATGGCGTGTATGGAAGGACTTGCTTTATATGCATACCATACTAGCTTAAGACAGCTCTTAGAAGAGATTGAAGGTGGATTATGGAACTCAAGGGTTACCATGAAAAGGATTAAAGCTAAAAGACTCAGATCTATTTAAAAGCCATGGTCATGAAGATATTAGAGATGTCACATGCAAAACTCTAGTAGCCGGAGTAATGAATACAGTGCCAAAGAGGATAGTGTGTTGGGGTAGATTTAGGAGATCTCCACATTATCTAATTACAGGGAAATACATCATTTATTTATTTTTTTAATTAAAAGAAATCATTCTACACCCTATATAGGATACATTGATACTTCAAAAGCCTCTGAAGGAATTTCAGATTATGCACATATATGTCAAGTAACATTCATAAGGTTTAGAAAATCTTGATCACTCTCTAGAATAGCCCATTAAACATGGGTTGTGCTTGAATGCACTACATAATTGATATAACACAACCACTCTGCATATCAACCAGAGTTATAGGCTCTTTATTGCAGCAAGAGGTAATCACTCTTCGATCATGCTATAATTACATCCTATCCCGTTAAACTTGAGACAACCTGAATGCACCCAATGATGATTATTGACACCTACATTATACAACCTGAATTAACTACATTAAATGAGTGCCTCCATTTCTATCACAAAATAGCCACATTAAACTTGGGTCACACATGAATGCATCCTGTATTTGCTATAGCACAACTGTGCCAAATGACCAATACAGTTATGGATCACATAATTACATTCACAAGAATCTGTTCCTCCGTTGTGATCTTATGGTGATTCCACACAACAAAATCTGAACATGAAATTCTCAAAACCTCTACAAATGAAATCTGATGAGATATTGCTTTAAAATATGATTTTCAAACCTGGAACTACAAATCTGACTTACTGAATTCTGCAAAAAGACAATGACTATCCTCAACCGGGTGATATCTTCTTGAATTTTTTCTGATTTTTCCCAGGAAAATCGTCCATAGTTCTCCACAAACTGTCTCAAGTAGAGCAAAACACTGTCACAATACATCACGCGCGAACTCACTTTTCTTTATGTCAGCCACAATTTGATTTTTTTAATTTTTCATGTTTGTCGAACATTCGACGAAAATAATAGCCGACATTTCGACGAACACCAGGTTCGTCGATATTTCGACAGACGTCGGGGATAAACTTTCGAAACAATTGGAAATTACACATCAAATTTTACAAGCACCCGACGAACATCGAATTTTACATATTTTGTCGGACAGTTTCGTCGTATTTTGTAGTCAAATGTATTAGTATCATATTCCTTAGCCACCCATCCTATCTTCATCTAGTTATCTCCTTTATCTTCCCATCCACTTGTCTTCCATCCCTCATGCCTCCTCATATATGACATATCTAAAGTGGGGGCATTTGCTTCCTTTGTGACATAGTCCTTGGAGACATCCATCTATCCTAACATCCCTTTCATCTCCCAATCCTTATGTCCCTATCCATCTATCATAGCATCCCTTCCATCTCCCCATCCTTATATTCGTATCCATCTATCACAACATCCCTTTCATCTCCCAATCCTTATATTCCCATCCATCCAAACAATCCCTCCCATCCCCCATCCCTATATCTCTATCCATTCTTTCATCTTTATCCTCATCCCATCTCACAATCCCTTGTCATTGGTATATGGCTATAGGCCTCCCCCCATGCAACCCAATGCCATTTATCTCATCGTCATCACCCCTACTTCTCTTGCACATCTTTCCAATCCCCTATCACTTTTTCACTCATCTATCTATTATATCATCATCCCAAGTCATTTTAATGCTTTGATAACTATCCCATCCCTGAGCTTTATGTGATCGTCATCATCCTATCCAATCCAACAGGTCTATCCTATCTTGTCATATTGGTCCCATCTTTTTATCCACTTATCCTATCATTTTATCATCCTTTATCCATTGTTTTCCTTTGGTCTTGACGAACTACGTTGCCCCTGTGCTTTCACGTAGGCAAGGTTGATCATTTGATCCGCCCCCAGGGTTCCATCATCGATCTTCATCGTCCACTTTGCTCTTCTATCGTCTATCATCGGTCTTTCTCCTTTTTTCCATCCTATCTTTTCCATCCATCATGGTCTCCATCTTGGTCAGTCATCCACCATTCACCGAACTATGAGGGCTCTGTGCTTTCACATAGGCAAGGCTAATCTTTGATCGGCCCCCGAGCCCCTAGGTCTTTAGGGTGTGTCAGTCCCATGTCTTGTCTTCCTTGTGTCGTGCCATCAAGCTATGCCCTTATCTAGCCAGTTCTTCACAAACGAGATCCACTTGTATCATGAGATCCAATCGATTTTGAACATCCCATGTCATAACGATCTTTTAGTTTCGTATCCATCATCTTTGGTCTCAACAGGATGCATCCTTCCTAACAGACCTCATCAATCCCATCCATCCCCTTGATCCTATGGCAAAGAATGTTTGAAATTGATTGTGATATTTTGATACTTTTGGATTTTGTTTATCATTTGAGCTCCCTATCATCACTTGTCAAGGCCGCCATGATCCATTATATTATGGTGTGTTTTGATTGGTCAACATAGGGGCATATCTTGCTCTTTTGTTTGATTATGTCTTCTTGGTTGTCCCATGTAGTACCCACCAAGATCCCCGAGGTCTTGTGTTATGCTGGGGCATCCTTTTGTGCTTGCAGTTATCTTAATACCTGGCCCGACCAAGGTCTTTGTGACTTTGGGGTGTTGGGATAGCCTTCTTGTCTGTTGTGTTTTTTTTATGCATTAGACACTAATTCGCCTTGGTTCTTCATCCCCTAGCATCTTGTGTCTGACACTATAGCAAAAATCAGTGCTCCGAAGATGGAAAATTGCATTAGGATTGCATTTCATTCTCCATTCTATCATCTTGCATGTATCCCCCCATCCATTCATCCTTCATCCTTATCTCACATCTCTATCCAACCCCCATCCATTCCATTTAGCCTAAATCATCTAATCATATCCTTGGTCTTGTTCTCCGTCTCGTTACCAGCCTTGACCCATCATCATCATCATCCATTAGTATCCTTCCCTATCCCTTTGGTGTTGCTTTGGGATGTATCCTTCCCTCATCAACAACACTTTCATCATCATCATCGGGAGGTATTCTTCCCTATCCTTTAGTGGTGTTTTGGGATGTATCCTTCCCTATCTTCGTGTTGTTTCGGGATCCTTCATTCCCTCATTGACAACACTTCATCCATCATCAACCCATTTTGGCTTATACCTTGACTGGGGCAACATCACCTTTTGTCCTCAAATCTATATGTGCTTCATCCATCTCCATATCACTTACTCTCTTACCCATCACCTTGCATCATCTTCCTCATCTCCCCTTGCATCACATCATCTATTTCGAGAGCACACATGTGTTCTCTTCAACCCGCATGTCCTCGCTAGGGGGCATCCTCAATCCCTACTCTTTATCTTCACCCCCATCGTCTTTCTTCCTAAGTCATCCCTTTGATGACTGGGGCATCTTTTCCAATCTAACCATCTCCTTTTGGGTTCTATATTTTAATATTCTTTGAAATGATGCTACTTCGTAACACCATCTCAAAGAGGGGCAAAATGTAGACATCCAAATTTGGACACTTAATTTATCCAAATTTATCACTTTTCATCTAAACATCCTCTTATCCAAGTTAATTAAGTAATATTACTATTATTTAATTAATATCCTTAATTCTGCTAAATCCCTAAAGTATTTATTAATTAAATACCTTACCCTCTTTAATCCTCCTTTCATCAAATAAATTAAATAAATATTATATTTATTTAATTCCTCACACGTCATTTTCATCTAATCCTAATCCATTTCCTAATCTCTTTATTAAGGATGTGCACATGCCTAATCCTTGATTAGGATGTGTCACATCCTCCAACTTTTGCAAGTTGGCTTTTAATCTTAATTAACCCCTAATTATCCTCTAATTACAGATTAGTCAAACCTAATTAGTACCTTGGTAAACTCTCTCCATCCCCCAAGGAATTTTTAATTCCTTTTTATTCATCTTATGTCTCTCTCCTCCCCATGTGAATTTTTATTTCACATTTTGTCTTTCCAAGGCTTCTAGAACCTTGGACTTGTCACAATCTCCACATGTGACCAAGTCCCACCTTTTTGGAGCCCACCTTTTATCTTTTAGACTCTCCTAAGAATGTGAATTTTTAATTCACACTTATTTTCAACCACCTCTCCTTTTCCCATGTAGATTTTTGAGGAATTCCAAAATTCTTCAAATGTCCCTTTCACTCCCACTTGGGGACAAGGAATCCCTTTTTGAAGAAATCTTCTCACTCCCCAAGGTGCTTGTCCTTCCTCCACCTCATGTACCTTTTTGACACCTCACTTACACCTCATCTTCTCTTGGCCACTTCACCATCCACATGTCAAGATGTGAGGGCTTGTGGGTTCTCAACCCACCATAGCCCCTTCATCTTGACCTTGTTGGATGATCTCAACGTTGAATTCTCTAGAGAATTCAAATTCTCCTATAAATACCCTTCCTCAAGGGCATTAAAAAATACTTAGCCATTTGATAACTACATGCTACTAATTTGCATTCTCAATCATTTACCATCATCTAGCCATTCATTTTAATTATTTTTCACATTCAATCTTGCATTTAGTCACTCAAGAAATCATCTAAGGAGCACACAAACCAATCCAAGCAAGGGCCAATCAAGGAGAAATCAACAGCAAGGAAGGTGAAATCGTTTGTGTCTTATTTTGTCCATTTTCCTTATTGTTTATCACTCTTTTGGCTAATCTTGAGGTGTCCTTGGTATTTTTTCATTCACATTTCTTAGTTATTTTGCACATTTAGAGTAGGATAAATTCCAAGGTATACAATATGTGCTCAAGAATCCTGATAAGAAAGAGGAGAAGAAAATAGATGAAGGGACATCAAAGCCTGAGAAGAATAATTCCAAGACTCCTCCGGTAAGAGTCCATTCACCTATAAATTTGGAACGCTTGGTTAACAATATGTTAGAATATGATGGATTATTAGAAGCCACTACCAAATTCTATGATGAAGTTGATGAAGAAGACAAGAAAACCATTTTAGATGCTATTATTTAGTATATGATCATTCTAGATGCAAATATGGAAAACATGAAGGAGAAGGTAACTGATGCTGTATGGAAAGATCTAGTGAAAAGAAGACATAAAGTTGTCAAAGCAAAAGAAAAGATAAAAAATGAAGCTTTGAATAAGATTGGTTCCTCGTTGTCTGAGGATGATAAGGCCACCCTACAAGAAGCATACACAAAGAAGTCCAGGGTAAGGCAAAGACTTACCATTCTTATGGCTAGAGAAAAGGACAACACAAAAATTTTGAAACAAGAAACTTTTGATGCAATAAAAGATATGACACAGAAATATGAGATGATTATTGGTTCTTCATCCAATACAACTCAAGTCAAGGAGCTCAATAAAAATAAAGCTATTGATGCAGAGGAAAATATTCCTCCTATAATAGATTTACATATTTTTAAAAATGTAGTAGAAGAAGTTAATGATTATTCTGTAGAAGAGACACCACATTTGGATGTTTTAGGGAATATGGTTGATGATACACATGCTCCTTCGGTAACATATACTCCTCTGGAAGACATTGAGAACACAACTAGAGAAAATAATGAAGGTCAAAACAAGAAGGATGTCAATGATACTACTAAAGACCATAGGAAAAATAGAATGAGGATACCAGAAGCAAAGGCGAAGAAAATAAAAATGGAGAAGAAGAGGGTAAAGATGAAAAGAACAATGATAAGAAAGATGATAAGGAGGATGAAAACAAAGAAGGAAAAAAGGATAACACCTCCAGAAAAGAAGAATAAGAAGAGAAATAAGAGAACAAACAAGAATTTGCAGTTGAAAGAAATGAAGAATAATCTAAAAAGACCATAGGACCATCTAAGTCATCTGGAGAATCCTCTGGAAGTACACTCAAGGGTCTTCTGAAAAGACAAATAAGGATTCTAACAATCCTTCCTCCCAAGTTGGTTCAACTCCAGTCACAACAAGGTTGTGTAGATATGAATAAGTTCTCACCTATTTAGAGAATGGAGATTGGAAATACTTTTATTTTCTTCGAGAAAAAGGAAATTATAGAAAATCATTAGAAAGGGATTGAGTTGATCAATGATGCCATCAAGGATTTATAGGATGTAACCCCCAGTACCACTGTTGATGATTCTCTAACACCTATAGACAGTTTGAAATTTTTGGTTGATTCTTTCAAGGAATATACCACTAGCTTAAAGGAGCAGGATACAAAAGAAGCTAAGTCAAGGATTGCAAAGAAAATATTGCTTGAGATTCAGGATAGATGTGCAACTGCACACAAAAAAGTAATGAAATTCTTGGAAGAAGTCAAGGAATGTGAAGATGAGGCTCAAACATTATTCTTGTATTGCATGAGATGGCTCGATGCCACTCAAGGCATTAAAGAACTAATGGACTCAATAGAGTCACAATTAAATAATTCCTCTGGAAATTATGACCTTACAAAAGATAGAAACTATGCCTCTTGGACTGCCATTTTTGGCTTGCAAAACAAGTTCTTCACTCTGCAAAGACAAAAAGAGTGTTTTAAGTGATTTGGATAGCTCAGAGATTTGGTAAAGTGTAAGCATATACCAATAGTAAGTGCTCTCACTGAATCTAACAAACTTGAAAATATAAATCCTAATCTGACTACTCCGGAAGAGGGAGAGGAGAGTATGGTGCAATTGGAATCAATGTATAAGGTTCTTTCCATAGCTAACAAGAGTTGGGATGAAGGGAAATATGCTTGGGAAGCCATTCTCAAGGAACTTGAAGGTGATTCCTCCTCCAAGTGAAAACATCTCACCTTGTATATATTGTTCTATTTTAATTGCTTTCAATTTTTCTTTCCTGTACATATGATCAAACATATTTTTTGGGATAACTCCCTAAAGGGGATCCAATCATTTCATTTTAGTTGTATTTTTGTACATGTGTCTCTCTGGTACACCCTTTTTCCTTGATTTCAAAAGGGGAGAAGTTTGGAGAAATTTAGATATTGTGTCTGGAGAAGTTTGGGAGAAGACTGGAGAAGTTTGAAAAAGTTTGGAGAAGTAACAGATAGTCTAGGAGAAGTTTTGATGTATGAAGATAGGCTTGAAGTTGAAATTTTGGAGACTCATTTTTTTTGGCACATGTTGGCATCAATGACAAAGGGGGATATTGTTGAGAGAATAAAGAAGGAACCTTTTGATGTTTTGTCATTGATGCCAACATTATTTGGTGACAATTTTTTCCTAATTCGGTAAAAGTTTTGGTAACACCTTGATCCGGTAATTTGGTCCAGAATTGCTCATGTTAGAATTTTGGCTTATGTGGTTACAATATGTTATTTAAGACTACTAAATATTTCTATCTTCAAGATTTCAACAATTTTGGCTAATTAGATTGAAAGTTACAAATGAGAGTAGATCAACATATAGTGCTTTGGCTTAGACTGTGCAAGATGATATGAGTTGTCTGGTCCACATTCCTTCAGTGTTTGGATTTAGAATCTACAATTTTGGGAAATATTTTACAGGTGTCAGTACCACATACATTCCAAATGGAACGTGCTTATAAGTTCATACAGATGATTGATGTTGGTGAGATTTGTTTATCCTATGTCTAGGGGTAATTCCTGGCCAACCTAATCCTTGAAATTATGTTGTAAAGATTAATATGTATTATGGATGTTAAGGGGATCTATCTTATATCTATACTGACCTAAATTCAAGTCTTGCATGTTTTTTTTTTTATCACGAAGAAGTTTTGTTTTCAATTGTGAATATGACAAAGTGGTTTTGAATTGAAATTGGGATGCATCTAATTAGGCTGACCTAATTGATGTATGTGGATTTAATAGGGTATATATGTGGAATAGTCTTGAGTCACATGGTGTGTGAAGTATGAAAGGGAATGAATGTGAAATTTGATAAAGTGCGAACCTACAAATTTATATGTGTAAGATTAAGATAAAGGTAGAACTCCAGTGGATGTTGAGCGATTGTTGAGAAGAGTAGTATTTTATAATTAGAACTTAATTCAACACAAGGAAGGTGTATCTTCCATCATTTCACATTTTGGTTGTGTAGCATCTTTTTTCTTGTATCTAATTTTGGTTGTGAGCCTTATAAGGACAATGAGTCCTGACAATGAGCCCTGCAATATCTTATAACTAGTTATAATATATTGTGAGTTAATCCTCACAGTGGTTTTTCCCTTTTTGGGTTTTCCATGTAAATCTCCTAGTGTTCATGTGTTGTGTGGTGTTTTGATTTTCTTTCATGTTATCATTCATAGTTGTAGCTATATATGTTTTGATTATTGGTTTGATTATGGCTAAATGGTTTACTAGAATACTGATTCACTCCCTCTCAGTATTTTGGGTGTTCAACACCATCTTCCCTACCTTCTCAAGATTCTAAGATAAATTGTTTTTAACTTTCACTTCTTTAGCAATTTTTTTCAACCTTTAAATTTCCTTACCAGCACAAAGAAACTCTTTCACAATATCCACCTCATTATCATCATTATTTATGAACTTCATTTTCTACATCACCTTTAAAAGTTTCCATAGCCTTGAAAAGATATTTTTCTCCTTCATTCTCAAAAGTGGCTTGGTCATCATCATCAAATGAGTAGCCTTCCTCATTGATAAAGAAACTCTTCTAATATTTTTGAACCTTTTACCTTTTGAAAATTACTTCTCATCATTTCTAGAATCTTTGTATGGACACTTAGCCATAAAATGTCCTACTTAACCATAATTAAAATATTTGAAAGGAAACTTACCTTTATACTTTTTAAAACCCCTCTATAACTTTTTGACAAATTTTGCTTCCTCTTATCCATCATCCAAATCTACTTCATCTTGCTTCTTAGACACTTTGAATGTTGCCTCTTTCCTTATAAATTTATCATTCTCAATTGTCATTTCATAGGTAGTCATAATTCCATGTAACTCATCCATAGTAAGAGTATTCAAATCTTTAGCTTCTTCAATAGCAAAAAATTTTACATCAAAATTTTAGGGAAGGGATATAAGTACCTTTTTCACAATCATACCTTCTTTCAGTGCTTCAACCAAGGCCTTTGATAGAGTTGACAACCTCATCAACCTAGAGTAGGAATGTGGAAATTTTTTCCTCTTCCTTCATCTTCAGAGCTTCAAATTGACCTCGACTAGTTTGAAGATTTTGTTGTTTGAAATTTTCATCACCTTCATAGATGATGTGTAACTTAACCCATACTTCCTTCACTATCTTGCAATGCATGATCTTCACAAAATAAAAGTTAGATAAACCAAATAAAATAGGATTTTTTGATTTTGCATTATTCTCACAAGACTTCTTTGCACCTTGATCTCTTGGGGGACTTTCATGGATCTCATCCATCCACAACTAATTGCCAAACCTCAAATCCTAGGGCCATCAAATATGCCTCCATCCTTACTCTCCAAAAGGAATAATTGGTTACATAAAAAATTGGTGCCTTATTTGAGGAAAATACTTCTTGAGCCACTAAGTGTGCCATCTTAAATCTACCTCAAGTTGTTAAAATTTTTCAATGGAACTTGGATTTGATACCAAATGAAGGACACAAAATATACTGAGAGGGGGGTGAATCAGTATATGCCAAAACTCTTTAATTCAGTATTAATTACCATTAATAAATTCCCCAAACATGAACCTCAAAACATCAAAGAAAAAAGTATTAATTTATTTAACCATTACGCAACAAAAATTAACACATTCACACAAAGAACACCATATATATGTGGAAACCCAAAATGGAAAAAACCTTGGTGAGAAGAGCTACTTGGAGCTACTGTCTAAATCTAGCCTCAAAAAATAATGAATAACTTACAATCATGAAGTAGGCACCAACCTACTATAGATACCAATCCCTAATTGTGTTTGTAGGAACCAATTTAATGGAGACACAAATCTCCAACATATAGATTTGAGCACTAGTAGAAACCTTGTAAAAATTTTATGGTTCATTGATACATTTCAAAATTTGTGATTCATATGGTTGGTCTATTGGTTAAGGTGTGTGCTATAGGGTTTAGGGTTTATCAAATCTTTCATGTAAAACATTTATTCTTAATACTTTGGGTTTCCTTTTGTCTTTTTTGTTGTTGACATGTTGTAGTTGGTCCTTGATCATCTAAGTTACTACTTGAGTCATCAAGTTCATGTGTTGACCAACCACTTATTACTTGCATTACCGATTCATCCATTTCTTGGAAAATCATTTATTCTCTGGTCCATGGATTTAATATTTCCTATGGTTGATATCTTAAAATATTTCTCTCATTTTCCTAAGTTTTGCCTATGCCTTAAGGTTTTATAAAGTCCTTCTAACCCATGTTACCTAGACGGTCTCATCTTAAGAAAAAATTATGCACACATGCCAAATAAATCACTTAAGTTACTTTCAAATTATAAGCCTTCTTTGTATCATGCTTTGCTTCTTAGCTATTGGGTGCCTTTGTGTGATATGCAATACCTTTGCATCGTGTGTCTCTAGTGTATCATATTTATGTTAACATCCACTCAACTTTTTTCAGTGATATGCTATTCCTTTGGTAATCCTTCATATCACATGATGCTTTAACATAAAAGTTTGATCTTTACTCACCTACCTCTTAATTGTGATATGTGATATCCCTTTCATTCTATTGTTGCACTCCAATACATCAAATTTTTTATCCTTTCTTAACGCTTAATGTGATATGTGCTATCACATAGTTTCCTTACATCACAGTAAGGTAGGGGACCAACCACACCAAGGCTCTAGGTCATGGAAAGCCAAGAGCGGAGGGCTACACTAACTTACCTCAAGCTAGATAAGAGTTCTTAGGTCAAGGATAGAGATTGAAGAGAAATCTCAAGTGCTTGTGTCACTTTCCTGATCTAAATATTTGGATGGGACTAAACAATCTAGTTTTTGGAACCTGAATTGTACCTTAGACAACTCTCTATCTGAAGATAAAGCATGGGTTAGGGATGACAATGTGGTGCGCTGGAATCCATATAGCCAAAAAGTGTAAAAGTACAGTGTGGAATACCAAAAAACCTATTGAAAGTCTAGCTAATGAAGTTTAACATACTTAAATAGGATGATAAATGACATAATATAAGAAATGACTATAAAGATAATGAAGGAGATGACAAAAATGAAGGTGATGAAGATCAACTCACTAAGAGTCTAGATCACCAGCAAGCTCCACAAGTACACATACCTACACACAACCAAAAGAGGAAAAATGTTGGGGTTGTATAGGGGTTTTCCTCAGCAAAACCCATGCTTTGGTGTTTCCACCTCCACAGAAAGATAGGAAAGCCATGAGATAGAAAATATGATAAAGGAAATAATAGAAAAGAGTGTCAAACAATCACAACAACATTATGCGATGTAAATAAAGAAGCAATATCACCTTCTCAATCGAGGTGCCCTTAAGCATGCAGAGGAGGATGCAAACTTGGTAAGGTCTATGCTACCGCAACAATGAAGAAGTAGTCCCTCAGGACACCAAGTCATAATTCCAAGGGTGTTAAAAAGAGTGACAAGATGTGTTGAAGATGGATCAAGTTGCTCAAGAGATGCTCAAAGGCCAAGTTGGTGTGGAGAACTATGAAGCAACTGAAGTGAAATTGCTCAAGAGATTGTAGAAGATGGAATGAATGTGAAATGGATGCATTTGAAGATCAAAATGGGAGGGAAAGATCTATTTTCTAGTCAACTAGTTGACATAGAGGCATTACGCTTCATCCCAAATGGGGAATGTAACATCCTTGCAGATTCCAAAGGTAGGAATTTGTTAGGGCTGAGAGCACACCATGTAGATGTTAGCATGTCATGTCCGCATCCCTGACAAAAATTCCCCCACTAACACAAAGGAAAAGTTCCAAGTGGATGCATTATAGATAGGTGATGTGGAATTTCTTAGTCAGTTTTGATTTTCTAAGGTGGAGAGATGCAAAAGGGGAGTTTGCAAGAGGGGTACAAATTTTCTCCTATACATTTTTCCCCCACTTTAGTGAGCATAAATGTCCATGAATGTTTGGTAAAGTAGATCAAAAGAGTTTAGAGATGTATGCCTCAACCATTGAGGAAGCAGACCACAATCTAGTGAACTCAAAAGTATAGGGTAGCAAAGAACTCCATAGGAACTCTCTCATAAGGAGGTTCGAACAAAGGACTGCATAGATCCTTGGAGCTACAGAGTTGAATGAAGTACACCAAAGGCCCGCAGACTAATGATGGATAAATACCATAGGATGCAAGTGCTTCATAGGCCCTTGAACCTATAAAGAAGGCACCCCCAGGTACTCTCTCCTAAAGGAAGCATGTCGTAGGGGACTCTGTAGAGTTAGATTGGAAAGTAGCTTCACAAGTGCATTTTCAAAGCAACATGTTAATCCATAGATAAAACGTGTTAGAAAATAAAAACCAACCATGTAAGCAAGCAAGCAAGTAAAAAATCACATAGATAGTCAAAAATTGAAGGAAAATATTTTAAAGGGGTCCCTCGGGAACCCTTCAAAAGAAGAAGGTTCCACTCAAGGACACACTATTTGAAAGTGCAAGAATTTTTTTTGCAAATCGATTCAACATCAAGGAATTATTTTGAAAGATGTTCACTTCATCAAAGAATTCAAAAGGAAGAAAATTCCCACTCACAAAGGGAAGGTCAAGGCTTCTCCCATAGGAAAAGTTGCTCCCTCCTCAGAGGAAAGTTCTTCAAGTTCTTCATTTGCATACCAATGACAAAGGAAACACATTCCACTAGGGGCCCTACTTGAGAATACAATTTTTGAAAAATGTTTTGAAAGGATTTTTGAGAAAAGATTCATTGGCTACTGAATGCATTTTCTAAAAATCAAAGTGACATGATAGCCCCCCCTTGGGATGGTATGTGCTAAACACAGAGGCACATGGCATCCTAAGTAGAGAAAAACAAGAATGTAAAAGTGATATTGCAGCCCACGAAACATAGCAAGATGTAACCATGGTAATATTTATGCACACACAAGGGACAACACATGAGCACCACAACATCATGAAACAAGCAAAGAAGAGAGAAAAATAAGAAGAAAGACAAAAAAATAGCATAACAGACAAGGGACAAGGGTGATCTGATAGTTCGAGGTCAGAGTTGCTTATAAATATGAATAAGTATAATAATAGTGTATAGATAAGTTGTCATCAACCCCCTACTATTTCAAACCATGTGAAGAATGCACGAGAAGACAAAATAAAAATAAAAAATTGGGTCAACATGGGATGGAAGCCTAAATACCCCCAACACTTTGCATCGTCCCCAATTTTCAAAAATCAATAGACATAATGGAGGAAGAGTGATGTAAAAAATAGAGGAATTTTTATGACACAAACAAACCTGTATCCAAGCACCTACGATGGTGACAAGGGACATCCAGGAACACATAATGCAAGTACGGGGGTACACAACACACACACATTCTAATCTAAAGGTAAAGAATAGGCACCCCCTAGTCCTCATCAACCAAGAGGTCATCAACCTCCCAATCTAGATCATTATACGGGGAGGGCAGATGAGCTTGCAAGGGTAGAATATCAAGGGGGGAATCCTCCAACCCCCTCACAACAAGAACCAAGGAAGGATGTGCTAAACAAGCACAGGACACTGAGATGGGGGGTGAATCAGTTGTCACACAAATTCAAACTTTAAACTTTATCACTTATCAAATCTTCAACCACACTATTTTGTTATTAAATATGAGCATGAGATAAAAATAACAGAAAGTAAATCAACATAAAGAACACCGGATTTTTACGTGGAAAACCCAATAAGGGAAAAACCAGGTTGAGGGTTAACTCACACTATATAGTATTTTCAAAAGAGGCTCACTGCCTACAAAAAGGGACTCACTATCCAACAAGGAGGCTCACTACCTACAAAGGATTATACAAAATGGAATAAGGCTTTACAACCCAAAAATGAATTGGAAAGATGCACCTATCATGTGCTGATATAGTTCTAGAGATGCTCGCAACTACTGCCTTTCTGATCAAACCTTCACATTTATTACTCACTCACTATTTCTTCTGTCTCTTTTCTATTGTCTACTTGAACTTACTTCACATTCACTCAAAGAACTATTTTCCATATATTTATATCCGATCTCCATCACAAGCATCAATTAGGTTGACCTAATTAGATGAAATTAACTTTTTAAAAAGGTATCAACTGTCAACTCCAATAGATCACAAAATATTTTCAAAATGAAACTTAACTATTAACATGTTACATTATGTCGACCCAAACCACAAAATAGGTCACACTTAAGTTTTTCATATCATATCAAAATTAACTTATCAAGTCAGTCATGAATAGTCATCAATGCAACCAGAATAATGTCACTTCATAATATGAGCATGAGAACACGAAATATCCTAATCATGCATGCCTTTAACATCCATAAGTAATTTCCCAAAAATGCAATAAAAATTTGTCAACTACGGAGAAATGCGGACTAGAATACCAGAGGGGCACCAAAAATACTAGATTAGCCACCACAGAAGATAAGTCAATTGTATGCACTAGTTTAAGAGTACCAGACCAAACTACCAACATGGTGACATCAATGAAAACATATAGATAACTTACTCATTTTTCCAACAACTCCCCCTTTGTCATTGATGGAAACATGTAAACAAAAATTCTCCTTCTTGCCTCAAAAAAACTTTTAACTTTCTCCACTATCTCCAACACTCTCCCCCTTTGACATCAATGGAAAAGGGCACCAAAAACGAATGTAAACATGGTGACATAAAAATTTCAAAAAATTTCCAAAAAACTTCAAAAACTTCCAACAATCCAGACCATTTAATCAGAAATTAAGTGAAGATGACATTCTTCACCTAGAATACCTTATACCTTTTCTTGAGAATGGGATACAACTTCTTCCAGTTGAATACAACAGACTCCAATCTTGTGCATGTACTTTCCAATAATCCCAACAGAGTAAAAGAGGGTGACCAAGCTACAACAAAACATTGTTTCTCAACAACTTCAACATCAATAAGAATTCTGGAAAGATGCTCTAACTGTACTTCAACAATTTCTTTAAGAAGTTAGAAGGTCTTTGTCACATCATCTCTCTGTCTTTGTGTAATGATTAGTTCAACCTGTAGTTCACCAAATCTTATCCTTTTCTTCCCTTCTTTGTATTCAAATATATCAAAATTCTTTCCAATGATGTTCACCTCAGCTTCAATTGCTTCAATTCTGCTTCTGAAATTATCTACAGCTACAGGCCACCGAAGACAATACTTGTAAAAATCTAAAATTTATTTAACACACTTCTTTGTTTCCTCAATCAATCCAAACAATCTCTGCATAGCCTTTTTACATCTCCTTTCAACCAAGATTCCCATTTTTTTTCCTTCTGGACCTTCGAGCAACATCCTCTCTTCAACAATCTCAATTAGATTTTCTGGCAAGAAATCAGAAACAATGGATACTTCAATACCTTTCTAAAGTAGATGATCTACCAGAGCATCATCGATTTTTCAGTTTGTTAATAGGCGAGGCAGCATTCCATAGTTCACCAATCTTCTTCATTTTTCCTTCAACTATCATAGAATGGATGTCATTAGGATCAGGTGATTCAGTACCAGTCAGAGATTCTTTCTCCTTCTTCATTTTTCTTTCAACTATCATAGAATGGATGTCATTAGGATCAGGTGATTTAGTACCAGTCAGAGATTCTTTCTCCTTCTCATTCGAAATTTCAATGATGTCTTCAATTATATCTTTTCTCCTTTTTGATTTTGGAGGGGAATCATTGATAACAACCTCCATTTCTCTTTTTCTAGAGGAAGAGCCCACCTGAAATCGACTGGATGCAAATATATTGGAGCAAATGTTTTCTCACAAAGATGAGAAATATGATTTGTACATAATCACATTATCTTCCAAAGACTCTAGATATCTGTAAATTTTCTTTCCAATAGGGATACCAGATTTCCACATCACATTATCTTTTCCTGGTAGATTATTCAAAAAGTAAAACACTAGATATACCAGCAAGGATTCGAGATGAAAGGGATAATTCTCAACCAATGACATTTGAACATTTTCAAGTAAATTATCAAGTAACAAGCTACATAAATCAAACTGTCTTTTCTCCTTAACCATCATGTGGGCAATATGTATGACAATAGCTGAAGTTGAGCTTCCATGATTTTTGAATATTTTTTTTGCATGAGATACCATATGCAACATACCTAATGGTTGAGTCATCAAGTGTATCAATCAACAGTGCTCTAAGATCTCTGTCGATACCAGTCAGCTCCACCACATCTTTATACTTCATAGTTTTCTTTCCAGGGAGTTCTCCAATGTTGTATAATCTAGTGATCGCTTTGATTTCTTCCTTCGAGATCAAATAGGATTTGTCCAAAACAATGCTTCTATCCTTCAAATGATTCAACAGGAACATGATAACCTCTTTATCTAAAGTCCATGGAAATTCACTCCATAAATGCATCCCTAGGGTTTTTATATTCTATAATTCAACTTTGCTCAACCCTAGTTCAATTCCTTTCATTTTCCTATGATCGTATTCTTCTACTTCAACCCTTTTCAGCTTTAGAGATGTAACACCACATGAACCATTGTCCATTGCTTTTCTTTCTTGAAATTTATGAATACTTCTTCGATTTTCTTCTTTCCTTTTACAATCAGAGAAAATGGTTTCCAGATTACCTGAATCAATCTTTGAATTCCCTTCAAAAAGAATTTGAGCACACCTCAAGATTTCTTCAAAGCACCTTCCAAAGACTTTAGATGCACAATTAACCAAAAAGTATCACAAATTTTTAATTAACCACCATTGAGTTTTCCCTAAGCACATTAAATGTGACAAACACAAAAAGCTAGTAAATGCACACTTCACTTAGCACAAAAATACCTAATTCGGTCCGCAAAACCTTATACCAACATATTTTTCTCCAGTTCCTTTTCCAAAACCTCTGAATAATCATTCTTCTCATTCTAACTACGTGCTAGCCTCTGACACACCATTCTTCCAGGGGGTTTTTATGATATTTTGATAATGCTCCCCCTAAGACCATGCTAGGTCTAAATTCTGAATAAGTCATTTGTACCAAATGAGGGTAGAGACACATCAGGAGTCTCATATTTTTCTTCTTCTTCTTTCTTCTTCCATACCTTATCCATTTCTTGCTTCATCTCTTATTTTTCAATCTTCTTTACCAGTTCACTCTTTTCTTCTGGAGCAGACTTCATTCCTTCCTTATTCTTGCAAACTTTAGATACATGTCTAGGTTTATTACTGTTATAATAGATCACACCTTTCTAATTACACTATCCTCCATTATTCCTCAATTTACACTAATTTTTTGTGTCCAAATTTATTGTAGTTATAGCAGTAGCCATTAAAGAATTGATTCATTTTTCCTTCATTAAACCTATTCCTCATTACCCGACTAAACATACTCACTTGATATCTGCATTTTGTAGCCTTGTGTCCAAACTTCCCACATTCAAAACAACTTTCAGAAAGAGAACCAAAAAATGGATTCATCCTGCTCCTACATTTAGTTGTTTTATGACCATATTTGTTACAAGAAAAGAAAACACCATCAAAAGAGGGGTACCTCTATGCATTAGGTTGTCTCACAAGCAGTCTTCTTGAAAAATTCCTTCTCTGCTTCCTCTTTCCTTGATTCTTCTTCACATCTTTAGAACTTTCACCAATATCAACTCCTAAGCCACCTTTTTCTATACATGGTTTCTATCTTGCAAGCAGTTCTTCAAGTTTACCGGAGCTAGATCTGAAATTACTTTCATAGAGTTTAGCCTTCTCTAGATCCACTCTTAAGTTTACTATCTCCTACTCGAGTCTAGAAAATTCATCAGACTTGTTATGCACCATTGTATTCAAACATTCTTCAATCCTCTTCTTTTCTTCTACTATCACTTTCAGTCCAATTGTCTCTTGTTTCAGCTATTCACTTACTTCTTTGTGTCTTTCCTCAAATTTCTTCAACTGTTCCTTCAATTTTGGAACACATTCATTTGCTTCATCAAGATTCTCTTTTAGACCTTTGTTTTCTCTTTCCACTTTGTCAAGATCTTTAAGAGCAGTTTGGAGCTCTCCTTTATCATCCATTCAACTAACCTTTAGGATCCTCCTCAAGTGGTTAAGCTCCACACAAGGAACCACAAGCTTTGATACCAATTGTTAAACAAGTGTAGGATAACTAAGAAGGGGGGTGAATCAGTTGTCACACAAATTCAAACTTAAAACTTTATCACTTATCAAATCTTCAACCACAGAAAGTAAATCAACACAAAGAACACCATATTTTTATGTGGAAAACCCAATAAGGGAAAAACCATGGTGAGGGTTAACTCGCACTATATATTATTTTCAAAAGAGGCTCACTACCAAAAGGACTCACTGTCCAAGTACAAAGGATCATTGCCTACAAAAGGGACTCATTTTCCAACAAGGAGGCTCACTGCCTACACATGATTATACAAAATGGAATAAGGCTTTACAACCCAAAAATGAACTAGAAAGATGCACCTATCATGTGTTGATACAGTTTTGGAGATGCTCACAATTGTTTCCTTTCTGATCACACCTTCACATTCATTACTCACTCACTATTTCTTTTGTCTCTTTTCTATTGTCTACTCGAACTTACTTCACATTTACTCAAAGAACTGTTCGCCATATATTTATATCCGATCTCCATTGCAAGCATCAATTAGGTCAGCCTAATTAGATGCAATTCATTTTTTAAAAGGTATCAACTGTCGTCTCCAAGAGATCACAAAATATTTTCAAAATGCAACTTAACTATTAGCACATTACATTATGTCAACCCATACCACAAAATAGGTCACACTTAAGTTTTTCATATCATATCAAAAATAACTTATCAAGTCAGCCAGGAATATTCTTCAATGCAACTAGAATAATGTCACTTCATTGTATGAGCATGAGAACAAGAAATATCCTGATCATTCATGCCTTTAACATCTATAAGTAATTTCCCAAAACAACAATAAAAAATTGTCAACTGAGGAGAAATGCGGACTAAAGTACCAGAGGGTCACCAAAAATACCGGATTAGCCACCGAAGAAGATAAGTTAGTTATATGCATTGGTTTAAGAGTACTAGACCAAACTACCAACATGGTGACATCAAAGAAAACATATAGATAACTTACTCATTTTTCCAACAGGATGCCCCTCAAGGTTTCCTCTAGTCAATTCTTGTGGGGAAAAAGTCAATGATTTTGTGAAGATCGTCGAAAGGGCCAGGATCATGTCCAAAGAATTAAACATGTACTTTACTTGAGTGTCATGTGTTAACTTGATAGGTGAGGAAGGTGGCCCTCGAGATTCACTGCTAGGCTCACCAAATGACTCAGGAGTAGTGACCAACTCTAGGGATGTTGAAACTGCCTCTGTCACAAGGACAACACAAGATAATGCAAAACCACCCTCCAAGGAAGGTGAACTCGTATTTTGATCCCCATTACTAGTAGGTCCATTCTCCATCTTCCACTTCATTAGAGGACATGAGACCCCCATAGATGAGGAAAAAGGAATAGAAGTGGAGGAGAATCTTGTGGTGGACACCACCAAGGTGTTCAACATGTCCACAGGATTTGAAAATGGTGGGATGTTCAAAAGGGACATCAAGAGAGGAAGCTCAATTGAAGGAGAAATAAAAACCTACACCTTCTTCGGGTGAGGATTATTTATACTTGCAGCAAGATCCAGAACAAGAATCGAAGTTGAAGGAACTGAAGTAGAGGGGACAGGGGGAGGACATAGCAGAAGGTGCTGAGGAAAAGACTACCGACTCCTCCTCCATCTGTAGGATGAATTTCTCAAAGTCCAAAGCCTTTCATCGACGCTTGCGCTCACATGCAAGGTAGTTCCTATGATTCTGGGAGCTAACTTGGCCAGAAGTTGAGATGGAATGTAGGACTCCTATTCGACCATCAAAGTGTCCATTATGACCACTTTCGGTGGAGGGAGAGATTCCTATATAGGAACAAGAGGGAGAGCTTGAGAAGAGGTTGGAGCAACAATGGGGGGAGTGGGCTCTATTGCCTCAGTGGCGGGCCTCTTTCCATTCACTTCCTTAAAGATAGGAGCAATAGGAGGCCATGGAGGTTGAGACATAGAGGATTCCCAAAGGGGACCCTTCTCCTTACCATATCAAGTGGGCCTAGGCATCATGGGTAGAATAGGAAGTTCAAATGTTGGATGCTTGGGCTTTCTCCAAGCGAGCACCATCGATTCTACAGCAAGTGCCTAGGAGTAGGATTTGATGATGTCGTATCAGGGCAAGAGGAAGTGATAGGCAGGACAATGAAAGAGGAGGAACAAGAACCTCAAACACACTTTTCTTCCTCCCTTCTTTGAGCTAGGGTAGTATCATTGTCTACTTTCAGGAAATCCCTGTGTGAGATGGCATAGGGAGAAGGAGGGTATCTCACTTTAGACGTTAAGTGCCTACTCTTGTACATGACATAAGTTTGATACAAGAGGTCCATCTTGGGAGGAAGCAGACTGAAAAGCGTAGGCCAAAAATGATCCAGTGAGTATCCCCCATGCGCAATCGATAGTTTATAAATGGTGTCATGGACCACATGCACTATACCCTCATGGATGAATTTCAAAAACTTATGCACCACTAAGGGAACTCATTCATAGCGACCAACCAGGGGATACCCAATTTCACTCTAAAGAGTTCAAACCCTAGGATTATGTCAAAGAGAAAATTCACTGATTTAGGTCCAATTAAGAAGGACAAGGTGATGCGACTGATGGGAGGTACAAAAATACTATCGTGTGTATGGATGGTACTCCTAGATTCTTCATACCCATCTCTATGTAAGAAATTAATCAACATAATCTCCTCAGTGATGACATTCACATGGCATGTGGGATCAATGAGGACACTAGTTATAGTGTTTTCATTGATTCATATGAGGATGTATAAGGGAGATGGTTCTTTATTGTAATTCATCGGTAGGTCTTGCGAGGTGAATGTTATGTCAAGAGAAATATTCTCAGGTTGCATAGATGGGATGGGCATATGTAAAAAGGAGGCCATTTTTATGCACACTAAACAAAATTATCTCAAATCGCTCAAGGGTTTTGCAACTAGAAAGTGATCCAGCTAAGGTTTCATTCTGTAACACTTATGGATCCTTCCAACTATGCCACTAGGGGTCATAGGTCAGGTTACAAGGCTAGGCACCTCCCAACACTCACACCCACAATGCTCCTAAGATACAAGGAAAGGAACTTTCAACACTACTCAATGAAACCAAACTGTAAGGTAGGGGGACCAACCACACCAAGGCTCTAGGTCACAAAGAGTTGAGAGCAAAGGGCTGCCCTAACTTACCTCAATCTGGATAAGAGTTTTGAAGTCAAGGATAGAGAATGAAGAGCACTCTAAAGTGCTTCTATCACTCTGCTGATCTAAATGTTTGGATGGGACTAAACAAGTCAATTTTTGGAACACAAATCATACCTCAGAAAACTCTCTGTCTAAGGAAAACAACATGGGTTAGGGATGATATCATGACGCATTGGCATCTCTTTGGGCTATTGGCATCTATATGGCTAGAAAGTGTAAAAGTATAGTGCGGAATTCCAAAAAACTACTAACAATCTAGCTAATGAAGTTTAACGTACATAAATAGGATGATAAATGAAAAATATAAGAAATGACTATAAATATAATGAAGGAGATGAAAAAAATGAAGGTGACAAAGATCAACTCACTAAGCTCGTCCTGTTCACCAACAAGCCCCACATGTACACGTACCTACACACAACCAAGAGAGGAAAAATTTTGGGCTTGTATAGGGGTTTTCCTTAGTCAAATCCCGACTTTGGTGTTTCCACCTCCACAGACAACCAGGAAAGCCACAAGATAGGAAATAATATAAAAGAAATAATAGAAGAGAGTGTTGAACAATCAAAAGAACATTATGCTACATAAATCAAGAAGCAATATCACCTTCTCAATTGAGGTGCCCTCAAGCACATAGAGGAGGATGAAAACTTGGTAAGGTCTACATTGGCACTGTTGCCTATATTTTACCCATAGTTTAAATCAGGTAGGATAATCATATGTTAGATCTTCAGAGGGCAATGGAACATTCACACAAGGGCAAAGACTCTACATCTATTGCTATGTCACAGGGAACTCAGTGGGAGAAACTGCCCTAGGGAGATTCGACATGAAAATCATCTAAGGAGAAATTCGGCAGGACATTTCAGAGGTCTCGCCGACTAGAAGGGTTTCCATTAAGTCCAAGTGCTTCAAACTAGGGATCCTATCAGCGTAAGTTATTTTTTGACAAAAGGTCTCAGCAACCATTGAAGTCTCCCCGATGACAATAGGGTTGAGGCACTATTGGCATAAGGAGCAACCATCGGGGAAAGGTCTCCCTGACTCGTAATGTCTTGCCAAGATCAGAGCTCGGCAAGAGGTGAAGGGTTCGACAAAAGGTCTTGGCGAATAGAGGCGGTCCTTCCAATCAAAGGAAGGCCTCACCAAAATTTGAAAAGGCTCGCTAATAGTTGAAGATATTTCCCTGAGGTCCTGCCAACATCGGGAGGTCTTGGCGACATAGAAAGTGTCATCGACAAAGCAAAGCATGGAGTTTGGCAAAGGGCATCGCCTTCGACAAGATGTCTTGCCAAAGGATGGGGGTCTCACCGAAGAAGTAAAAGCGGTATCACCGTAGGTCTCTCCAACTTTCTCGTCGTCTTGACCAAGGTTGGTGCTTTTGCCATAATGTCTTGTTGACTGGGTGAGGGGCCTCGATATATTTTCCTTTAGCGGGAGTCTCACTGACCATGAAAGGCTTTGCTGAGAGCATTTGACATCGGTGTAAGGTCATACCGAAGTGAGGATGTCTCCTCGATATGAAAGGGAACCCACTGAAAGACAAAGCGAGGGGAGAAGGTCTCAGCGACCCGATAAGTCTCACCGATGAGAAGGCCTTTGGTATAACATCCCAAGTCAGAGAAAGGTCTCCCCGACTCTGATGTCTCACCGACAAAATGAGATCGCCAAGAGGAGATGCCTTCGCCATGAAGTCTCGGTGAATGCATAGAGTCTCACCAAAAGCCAGCAGTCACTCCAATGATGTCATATTGATGTGAGGTTTGGGCGAAGTCAGGATGTCTCACCAAAGGAAAGCGGCGTCGCCAAAGAAAGGAGAGCTCGGTGGGAGGTCTCACCTTTCGTTGTAGGTCTCCCTAACATTTGACGTCGATATAGTGCCCAATGCTCAGTATGAAGTCTAGTCGACAGGCCGAAGCCTCAGCGAAACAAAAGGGAGCTCAGGCAGAATGAGGAGTTCGGCGTGGGTCTCGGCGACAACAAGGGGTCACGCCGACAGTATTTGAAAAGAAAAAGGATTGGCATGAGATGTTAGTTTTGGTGAAGGATGATGGGATCATCGTGAAGTCCCAGCAATGCAAAAGGCCTTGCTGATGCAGGATGAGCCTGAGGAGGAAAAGAGAGATCGGCAGGAGGTCTCCCCAACATAAATGACATCGACAGAGCTCCTAGCCATCGCAGTAATGTCTTATCAACACGGTGTAGTCTCAGCGAAAGGAGGAACATCGGCAAGACAATGAGCCTCGCTATGAAGTCTTCCTGACTTGATAATGTCTCACCGAAAGAAGGCTGGAGCCCGGTAGAGTGAAATGCATTCAGAGTGATATCAATAAGCTCTTGCCGAAATGATGAGAGGGTTCTCGTGGTAACGTTTTTCCTTCGGTAAATCATCTCACTGATAATTGGCTGTCTTGGAGACCACTGAGGCAACATCGGTATGAATTTTGAAGCTCGATAAGACTCTCATCGATGTTTCCACGTCATGTCGATAGATGCAGAGGGACATAATCTCATCGGCGAGATACTTTCAATGTCTCGCCGAGATGCGATTTTGATTGAACGAGCTTTTGACTAGAGGGGAGTTTGTGTTAGTGTGCCCAGCCAATCAAGGAGAGCTACAGGTGAATCATTGGCAGCTTAACCAGTGCCAAAAGAACCAACAAATTGAGAATCAACGTGTATCTATTCTGGGCTCAAGAGCATTCAAGGTGCTCAACAGGGGGATTCAATAGGTGGACACAAGGACCAGAAGTAAATACACCCAATAGCTTTAAAAGATCTAAGGGGGTTTCTCCAGGCAATAGCTCTTCACCGACACATACAACAAAGACACGTAGGGGTGCAACATTAAATTCAATAAAAAATCCAAGGATAGATCTTTCTGAGCCTAATATTTTTTGTAAGCCCTAAGGGGGCCGACACAGTCTATATATAAGGCATTTTTTTCCTTTTTGTAAATAGTTTGGAGAATGCATCCAGAAGAGTTAGTGATTTTTAGCTATTCTTCCTCAACTGATGTATGTTTGGTAACTCAATTGGAATCTAGAATGCAATGCAGAGTTTACCTTGGAAGCTAGTTGTGCATGTTTGTACTATTCTCATTTTTGTATCTTTCTCTTGATTATGCAAGTCTTTAACTGTGTTTTTATAATTCTACACTTATATCTTAGAGCTGTGAAATTAATCTTTCCTTCTTGAGATGTGTATGTAGATAGAACCTGTTAAGATTGATGCATAAGTCTAAAATAAGTTGTGTTGAGCACATAAAACATTTGCAATTAGGTTTCCCAGTGTATGTCCATCATGTTTTCTTTTCATAATTCATCATCATTTCGGTGTATCACCTTAGATTTTAATCTTTATTTCATGTATTCCTTCTTCCTTTTCCTCCACAACAATCAGTAGTTAGGTGACACCAAAGGAAGCCGACCTTCTCTAGAGGTTCACTCCAATCTCAGGTGACCCACAGCCTTGGAGTGATCCAATGTTTCACTAGAAAGCTCAGTTCTTACAACTTTGCATAGGGTGGATTTCTAGGTGACAATAGTTTCTGGCACACTCGATGGGATAGAAATTAAATTGAACTGCTGGTTTAGTATGCAACTAGTTACTCCCAAACTTTATAGAATTCATTTGGCATACTTGGTGACTCCACAAGAAGGAAGAACTCCAAAAATCAACACCTTCTATAGTTTATGAAAAGAATTCAAACAAGAAGCAGCTCAGGCCCTTTTGAATACTTGTAGCTATCACCACCAAGAAGACAAGGTAGAGTAGAGGAAAGGCGAGGAACAACAATTATCTATTCTAGAAGGACTCAATCTACCCCTCCATCTGTGGGATCACACATTGCTGTCTCATCTTTGGTTTCATCTAGAATACCAGTAAATCAACCATAGCCACCTCCAATGGCCACTCCAAGGAATGAACCCTTCATTACTTTTAATGGAGGGAGCCCCTTGAATTTGGCACAGCATAATGACATCCCAATGGCAGCCCTGAAGAGTCTACCAACTTTCACGTGAGAAGACCAGACTACCCCAATTGAACATATGAGAGATGTGGCTTCGTTATGTGGAGTCCATCACATAACTCAAGAGGATGTTGCAGTAAGATTGCTAGCTACTTCACTGAAAAGAAGATTTGTGCAGTGGTATAGGAGCCTACTAGTCAGTTCAATTGCAACATGGGATGAATTTGGAGACAAGTTGCATAAGCAGTTTCAAGACAGGTCTGATAACTTGTCTCTATTAGAACAATTGACTACAATTAAGAGAGCTCCACAAGAGTAGATGAATGACTTCAACTTCAAATTCCAAAGAACTTGGGATAGAATCCCTACAACGGTGAGGCCACCTCCAGAATACGCATTTTTATACTTCTTGAGGGCTCTTAACAGTGACATAGCTGTTATGATATAGTCAATGGGAGGAGTGTCTTTACCAGATGCCTTTGAAATAGCTATTAGAGCTGAGAACTTAATACAAGCTGGTAAACTTGCTCCTCGGCCACGAATGCCAATATTTCCAGAGATTCATGCAAATATTCCCTTACAGATACCTCCTTTTGCACCTTTACCATTTGTTCCAGCTGTTGTAACACAAGAAAATACGGCTTCAGGCTCATCAAATGAGTTACAAGAGATCAAAAGTCTTTTATAGACTTTTGGTAACAAGTTGGTGAGCTTGGAAAAACAACAATCCTATTCTAGGCCTTATCAGTAGCAGAATCAGGCCTCGAGTCAGCCTTTTCCAGGGGAATAGACAATAGTACCAAGGAAATTATCAAGGGACAAGACAAAATGTGAACACAAGGCCTTTTTAGGCCTATAATCTAGCTCCAATTAGTGCTGTCAAGGAGCTTGTTCCTGCTCAAAACAATATGGCTACTGATTATGAATGGTGTTATCCATGTAATCAGCCACATAATCAAGCTACATGCTCTAATGGCATCATCAATCAAGCTCTTATGGTGCAAAATGTTGTAGGTGCACAATATTTGCCTAAGGAGGGGTATCCACAACAGTAGGATCAACCTGGAGATGATTCAACTCTCCTAAATTGGAAAAGAGAAGAATTCTGTGGAGTGAACCAGGATGACACATCTGTTGCTACCAATACTAGAGCCAAGAAGAGGGCTTTCAAGGTTAAACAAGCAACAAATAAAGATAAAGGAGTTGCTAGTCCATCAAATCAGCAAGTACCACGCACTTTGCAATGAGGTCACGACATTAGTAAGGAGCAATCTTCACATGCTACATCCGCAAGTCAAGTGCAACCTGACCACCTTGTTGTGAAGGTGCAGCCAAAGGTAAACATATCTGCACCTTTCAACATTGTTGAAAGTATGAAAAAGATGAATGTTTCAATTTCAATGTGGGATTCTTTAGCAATCCCTGGTCAAATCAATTTGTTGCAGTCGGCCTTGTCAAACCCAGCCAGTTTGAATTCACCAAATGAAGTCTCTTTAGGCCAAACAAAGTTATTTTTAACCAATGCACCTTTGGATAGTACCACACATCAAAGTAATGTTGTCAAGCCCCCTCCTTTCTATGTTTCCTTAATAGTAGGGAACAAATTAGTGCACAATTGCATGGTTGATAGTGGGGCTAGCAGTTCAGTGATGCCAAAAAATATTACAGACCAGCTAGGTCTACAATACCAACCATTAGAAAAGGGAGTACTTCAATTGGATGGGACAACAATAAACACTATAGGTGTCATTAAAAATCTGAATCTCACATTACATGCCTGTGCCAACTTTTCAATCTCGCAAGATGTCTTTGTCATAGATTTGCCTCCATTTTTTGCTTTATGCCTATCTAGAGACTTCACAACTAAAATTGGAGGGTATTTATCTTCAGATTGGTCTCATATGCTTTTTAGGACCAGGTATGGTACTAAGGTAACCATAACTTTTGAGTCCCTTGCCAAAGACCATATCGAACCTTATGTGCCATCTGCTATAAATGTTAACTCTATTGTTTTAGAGGATGTTGAACTTGCTGCAGCACAAGAGTTACAAGATGAGAGTGTACCTGAGGTGCTCCTGAATGAATGGGTAGTTGAGAACGTGATTGATAATCCAAATGAGCTTATTCAGGATGTTGGTCTGGGCAATTATATATTGCATGAAGCTGGGACATAAATTCCAAATCTTGAGAGAAGTGCAAAAAGTTTTTTCGAGCAGCAGAACGAATTAAGAGAGATGTATTTTGATGGTTCAAGAAGAAAAAATGGCGCTAGAGGTGCAATGCTCGTGTCTCCTCAAGGTGATAAGTATTATGCTGCTTTCCATTTTGCTTTTGCGTGCTCGAACAACACTGTTGAATATGAAGGCCTTGCCCAAGGTCTTGAATGGGCAAGGAAGAGAAGAATAACCAACTTGAAAGTGCATGGAGACAGCGAGCTAATTGTTAATCAAATAAGGGGCCTGAATGTTGCTAAAAATGATACACTAAAGTCTTATAGAAACAAAGTGTGGAACATGCTGGAGGATTTTGATGCCTTTAATTTAGTGTTTATTCCAAGGAATCAGAACAAACATGTTGATAGGCTTGCAGCAATTGAGCACAGTTTGACATTCTAGATGATATTAGGAAAGAGAAAGTGCAGCAGTATGTGAAGGTTGTAGTTAGACCATCAATTCCTGACAACAACATTCACTGGAAAGTTTTTGACAGTGATGAGTAGATCCTTTCTTTCTTGCTCGAAGAAGATCAGTTCTCCATGGTGAATCAAGCAAAACTCAAGAAGTAGTATGGTGATCAAGTCATACATCTAAAGACAAATAAATTTCCCAAAGGCCTTGTTACCTTAGAGTCAATTTTCAGTACTGATGATCAACTTAAAAGGGGTAAAGCTGGCTTGCAAATCAAAGAAGAGCATTATGAAGAGCTAGATATTTTCAAAGGTAAACTTCTTAAGATATGAAAAATTTGTTCACATGAAGATAAGCAAGCTTTTGTTGCTTTATGTCAAGAATTCTATGATGTCTTTGCTTGGGAATATTTGGATTTGAAAGGATTTTATCCCCGCATTTCTCAGCACACAATTGAGTTAGAGCCTAATGCTAAGCCAGTAAGGCAGAAACAAAGGCCCTTGAATCCTAAACTTGAGCCCCTAATGATTAAAGAGCTGACCAAACTAGTTGAGGGGGGTATTGTCTTTCCTATCAAACACACTTCATGGGTTTCTAACCTTGTACCGGTTAGGAAGGAAAGTGGTGAAATAAGACTTTGTGTAGACTTTAGGGATCTTAACCGAGCCTCTCTGAAAGATCACTACCCGCTTCCCTCCATGGAATCAATCTTGCAAGAGGTTGCTGGTTCTGAAAGATTTTCCTTATTAGATGGTTTTTCAGGGTATAATCAGGTGCTAGTTAAAGAGGAAGATCAATTTAAAACTACTTTTACAACTAAATGGGGCACCATGGCATACAAAAGGATGCCTTTTGGTTTATCCAATGTTGGTGCCATGTTTCAGAGGGCCATGGACATGGCATTTCAAAGTTTGATCAACAAGATTATATTGATTTATTTAGATGACATTACAGTTTATTCCAAGAATGCTTATGAAAATTTGTTACATCTTAGGCAAGTTTTTGAAAAATGCAGAGTTTGGTATCCCTCTCAATCCAAAGAAAAGTATCTTTGTTGTTCATGAAGGGAAATTATTAGGACACATAGTGTCAAAGCAAGGAATTACTATTGATCCTGAGAGAGTCAAAGCCATACTTGAGTTGTCACTGCCTAATCACAAGAAGGGTCTACAAAGCTTTCTAGGCTAGATCAACTTTCTAAGAAGATTCATCCCTGATGTTGCAAACTTGTTACAACCTTTGACAACTATATTAAAGAAAAATGTAGTTTTCAGTTGGATGAAAGATAACAAGAATAGTTTTGAAAAGGTCAAGGAGGCCTTAGCAGTAGCCCCTACGCTGGTAAATCCCAATTTTTCTAAATATTTTTATCTGTATGCTTATGGTAGCACAAGTAACATTTCTGTAATATTGGTTCAAAAAAATGAAGAAAATTTAGAACCAATAGCCTTTTTCAGTCAGGGTTTGGTTGATTATGAGCAGAAATACTCATTTGTAGAGAGGCATGTTCTTGCTATGATCAGAAGCCTAAAGAAGTTCAAGCCTTTGATCTCTCATAATAGGATTCATATTCTAGTGGTGCACTCAAGTGTGAAGGAGTTTTTGCTGAATAAAGATCTGAATGAAAAAAGAGTAGGATGGGTCACCAAGGTCATGGAGTATGATGTAGATATTAAGATCACCAAACTAGTTAGAGGTAAAGGTCTTTGTGAGCAGCTTGCTATAGGATCAAGCAGTAAAGCTGAATTAGAAAAGGATGTTGTGTTTACCAATACAAATGAGTTTTAGAATGCTCAAGATGATGTACCAATAGGGACAACTGATTGGGTTCAATATATGACCCAATTTTTATGAACTAGTGAGTGTCCTTTAGGTCTGAACAGAGCTAAAAGAAGATACTTCAGACTACAATCCATACCGTATGTGTTGGTAAATGATGTTCTTTTCAAAAAGGATTTGAATAGTGTCCTATTAAGATGCATTCACAGCGATCAAATTGAAAAGGTATTGCATGAGTTTCATGATGGAGCTGCAGGAGGTCACTTTGCCCCAACAACTACTACCTAGAAAATCATGAGAGTTGGTTACTATTGGCCTAGCTTGTTCAAAGATGCCTATGCTTGGTCAAGGTAGTGTGTCAAATGCCCTCTATTTTCAGGAAAGGAAAAACTGCCAGCTATGCCTCTGCATCCAATTCAAGTGGAGCAACCCTTCATGAGATGGGGCATTGATTTCATTGGACCAATAAATCCACCTTCTAGTGTTGGTCACAAGTGGGTACTTACAGCCACTGACTATTTTACAAGGTGGACAGAGGTGATAGCTTTAAAAGAAGCAAAAGAGTCTTTAGTTTTGAGCTTATATGAGGATATAATCACCAGATTTGGAGTCCCTGACTCTATCATATCTGATAATGCTCTTGCATTCATGGGATTAAGACTGACTGATTGGGCTGTCAAACATGGCATTCATTTGAACACCTCCTCAAATTATTATCCTCAGGGTAATGGTTTAGCTGAAAGCACAAATAAGAACCTCATCAGGATCATTAAAAGAACCATAAAGGATAATCAAAGGACCTAGTATAGTAGTTTAAAGAATGCACTTTGGGCAGACAAAGTGACCCCTAAGAGGTATGTTGGTAATTCACCATATATGTTAGTCTATGGAAAAGAGGAAAGATTACCCCTATCTGTGGAGCTTTCAGCTCTAGACATTGTTCACCAATTGGAGGTGCTTGAGGGACAAGACCCAATGTCTGTAAGGTATGCAAAGCTCATGGAGCTCGAAGAATCAAGTGACAGAGCAATAAAAACTTTGGAGCATCATCAGCTCCAGAAAAAGAAGACATTTGACAAAAGGGCTACAACAAAGTCTTTTAAGGAGGGAGACCTCGTGCTCAGCTGGGATGTTCTTAAAGGCAGGCCTGGCCTTCACACTAAGTTTTACAATATGTGGACCAGCCCATTTATTGTCACAAACTACAAGGAACACAATGCTTATCAACTAGCTACAACAGGAGGGGAAGTACTTCTTATCCCAGTCAATGGGATACATCTTAAGCCCTGTTTCCAAGTCTGATGGAGTTTCTCTTTTGTATATATTAGTTAGGTGTTATGTTTTCAATAAGCACTTTTGCACTATGGCTCGTTTGTTTTTTCTGTTTTCTCCTTTCCCTAAGTGTTGTTTCAGCACAGTAAATATTTTTCTTTTTTGTTTCCCCTATCTTGCCATTTTTTTTGGCAACCTGTTGTGTTCTATGAGTCTCAGGGAGTTGAGACCATGTTCCGACTGACATTTTTATTTGTTCTCTGAGCTTCTTAATGACTCCATACCCAATGGACATATTGTAGCCACTGGTTCTCATGTTTAGCAGGAAAACATCCCACAAAGGTCACCAGAATTGTTGCCTATATTTTACCCACAGTTTAAATCAGGTAGGATAATCATATGTTAGATCTTCAAAGGGAAATAGAACATTCACATGAGGGAAAAGACTCTACATCTATTGCTATGTCATGGGGAACTCAGTGGGTGAAACTGCCCTAGGGAGATTTGGCATGAAAATCATCTAAGCAGAAAGTCGGTAGGACATTTCAGAGGTCTCGTCGACTAGCAAGGTTTCCATTAAGTTTGAGTGCTTCAAACCAAGGATCCTATCAGCATGAGTTTTCTTTAAACAAAAGGTCTCAACGACCATTGATGTCTCCCCGATGAAGATAGGGTTGAGGCACTGTCGGCATAAGGAGCAACCATCAGGGAAAGGTCTCCCCGACTCATAATATCTTGCCGAGATCAGAGCTCCATAAGAGGCAAAGGGTTTGACAAAAGGTCTTAGCGAATGGAGATGGTCTTGCCAATCAAAGGAAGGCCTCACCAAAATTTGAAAGGGCTCGCCAACAGTTGAAGATATCGCCTTGAGGTCCTGCCGACATCTGGAGGTCTTGGCGACATAGAAACTGTCATTAGCAAGGGTCTCAGCAACAAAGCAAAGTATGGAGCTCAGCAAAGGGTATCACCTTTGGCAAGATGTCTTGCCGAAGGATGGTGGTCTCACCGAAGAAGTAAAAGAGGTATCACCGTAGGTCTCCCCGACTTGCTCGTGGTCTCGGCCAAGGTTGGTGCTTTCGCTGTAATGTCTTGGCGATGAGGTAATGTCTCCCTGATTGGGTGAGGGGCCTCGATATATTTTCCTTCGGCGAGAGTCTCGCCGACCACAAAAGGCTTTGCTGAGAGCATTTGACATCAACGTAAGGTCATTCCGAAGTGAGGATGTCTCCCCGACATGAAAGGGAACCCATTGAAAGACAAAGCGAGGGGAGAAGGTCTCAGCGACCCGATAAGTCTCACTGATGAGAAGGCCTTTGGTATAACATCCCAAGTCAGAGAAAGGTCTCCCCGACTCTGATGTCTCACCAACAACATGAGATCACCAAGAGGAGATGTCTTCGCCATGAAGTCTCGGTGAATGCATAGAGTCTCACCGAAAGCCAGCGGTCCCACCAATGATGTCATATCGATCTGAGGTATGGGTGAAGTCAAGATGTCTCACCAAAGGAAAGTGGTGTCGCCAAAGAAAGGAGAGCTTAGCAGGAGGTCTTGCCTATCGCCATAGGTCTCCTCAACATTTGACGTCAATATAGCACCCGATGCTCGGTATGAAGTCTAGCCGATAGGCTGAAGCCTCAACGAAACAAAAGGGAGCTCGGGCAGAATGAGGAGTTCAGCGTGGGTCTCGGCGACAACGAGGGGTCACGCCGACAGTATTTGAAAAGCAAAAGGATCGGCACAAGATGTTAGTTTCGGTGAAGGATGATGGGATCACCGTGAAGTCCCAGCGATGCAAAAGTTCTTGCCGATGTAGGATGAGCCCGAGGAGGAAAAGAGAGATTGGTAGGAGGTCTCCCCGACATAAATGACATCAGCAAAGCTCCCACCTATCACGGTAATGTCTTATTGATACAGTGTAGTCTCAGCGAAAGGAGGAAGATCGGCAAGATAATGAGCCTCGCTATGAAGTCTTCCCGACTTGATAATGTCTCGCCGAAAGAAGGTTGGATCCTAGTAGAGTGAAATGCATTCAGGGTGATATCAATAAGCTCTTGCCGAAACAATGAGAGGGTTCTCGTGGTAACATTTTTCCTTCAGTTAATCATTTCATTGATAATTAGCTATCTTGGCGACCATAGAGGCAACATCGGTATGAATTTTGAAGCTTGATAAGACTCTCATCGATGTTTCCATGTTGTGCCGATAGATGCAGAGGGACATAATCGCATCGGCAAGACACTTTCAATGTCTCACCGAGATGCGATTTTGATTGAACGAGATTTTGACCAGAGGGGAGTTTGCGTGTAGTGTGCCCAGCCAATCAAGGAGAGCTACGGGTGAATCGTTGGCAGCTTGACCAGTGCCAAAAGAATCAATAGAATGAGAATCAACGTGTATCTATTCTGGGCTCAAGAGCATTCAAGGTGCTCAACAAGGGGATTCAGTAGGTGGACACAAGGACCAGAAGTAAATACACCCGGTAGCTTCAAAAGATCTAAGGGGGTTTCTCCAGGCAATAGCTCTTCACAGACACATACAACAAAGACATGCAGAGGTGCAACATTGAATTCAATAAAAGATCTAAGGATAGATCTTTCTGAGCCTAATATTTTTTGTAAGCCCTAAGGGGGCTGACACAGTCTGTATATAAGGCATTTTTTTCCTTTTTGTAAATAGTTCGGAGAATGCATCCAGAAGAGTTAGTGATTTTTAGCTATCCTTCCTCAACTGATGTATGTTTGGTAACTCAATTGGAATCTGGAATGCAAAGCAGAGTTTACCTTGGAAGCTAGTTGTGCATGTTTGTACTATTCTCATTTTTGTATCTTTCTCTTGATTATGCAAGTCTTTAACTATGTTTTTATAATTCTACACTTATATCTTAGAGATGTGAAATTAATATTTCCTTCCTGAGATGTGTATGTAGATAGAACCTGTTAAGATTGATGCATAAATCTAAAATAATTTGTGTTGAGCACATAAAACATTTGTAATTAGGTTTCCCAGTGTATGTCCATCCTATTTTCTTTTCATAATTCATCATCATTTCAGTGTATCACCTTAGATTTTAATCTTTATTTCATGTATTCCTTCTACCTTTTCCTCCACAACAATCAGTAGTTAGGTGACACCAAAGGAATTCGGCCTTCTCCAGAGGTTCACTCCAATCTCAGGTGACCCACAGCCTTGGAGTGATCCAATGTTTCACTCGAAAGCTTAGTTTTTACAGCTTTGCATAGGGTGCATTTCTAGGTGACAACAGACACAACAATGAAGAAGTATTCCCTTGGGAAACCAAGTCGCAATTATAAAGGTGGAAAAAGGAGTAGCAAGATGTGTTGAAGATGGATCAAGTTGCTCAAGAGATGCTCAAAGGCCAAGCTGGTGTATAGAACTGTGAAGTAGCTGAAGTGAAATTTCTCAAGAGATTGTAGAAGATGGAGTGAATGTGAGATGGATGCATTTGAAGATCAAAATGGGAGGGAAAGATCCATTTTCAAGTTGGTTGGTGAACTTAGAGGCATTACACTTCATCCCCAATGGGAAATGTAACCTCCCTACATATTCCAGAGGTAGGAATCTATCAGGGATGATAACACACTGTGCAGATGTTAGCACGTTGCACGCATGTCCCCGACATAAATTCCCCTACTAAAACAAAGTAAAAGTGCCAAGTGATTGCATTCTCGATAGGTGATGTGGAATTTCTTAGTCAGATTTTATTTTCTAAGGTGGAGGGATGTAAAAGGGGAGTTTGCAAGAGGGGTGCAAATTCGCTCCCATACAATTGCACAAGTGATCTTTTCAATTCAACACCAAAATGCGATATGTGATGGATGAAAGGAAAGGAGATGAAGAAAGAATGTGCCAAGAGGATATTGTACATAGGTGTCAGTTTCATAGTGAATTTCATACATCCTTTATATAATGGGTTACACCTAACAAAGGATAATACAAAGATTGATATACAATGGTGGTATTTTGAAATGCTTCATCACACCACTTTAGTGCATCATGGTTGTGAATTGGAAGATGAAAAGGAAAAATGTGATGTGCGATGGGAAGATAAAGGATATGCTATGGAATATTCTTTCCATCATGATGAACCTTCACATCACTGTTTCATCTTAACAACCCCAGGAATTTTGTGCAATATGTGATGGATTAAGTTTCTTTGCATCACATCAACTCTTAACATCACATCTTCAATTCATCTTAAAATGAAGGTAGTAGTAGGAAGCTACGTGTGAACTCCACAATTCATCACGTCCTTCCTTCACATCACAACTTCATGTACAAGGGCTTTAAAGAAAAAGGAAATATACAAAGGACATGTGATAGCCATTGATTTTGTTTTAAAATAATTATATCGATGATTAAAATTCAAATGTGAATGACTATTTGACAGAAGCACCCTTTTTGCTCGCACAAGCCGTTTTTCACCATTAATGGACTATCTGCTTGATCCCAAGGACCATAAAGGATTGAATTATGCAATTTTTTTATCATTTCAAAAAGAATATGAATATGAAGATGCAAGTGGAATCAAAGGAGAGAAAATTCAAAGAGTAGGAGAAGCTAGGGTTTCTCAGGTAAGTTAAATTTTTCCTTTCTATGCATAAATTTTCTTAGTAGAAGGGAAAATTCAAAGGGAAAATTTTCAGTATAATTGAGGGTTTATGAGTTAGGATTTTCCAATGCAATTTGGCATATTATATTTTCAAAGAAAATTTAGTAGGCCCTAGGTGACTTGGGATGGGTTTTAATAGAGTTTCCTTGCTTAAATTTAGTTGAAGAATTTGTATAATTCTGCAAAAGTGTTGAGCAATTTGGAACCCTATTTTTAAAACAAAAGATATGAAACCCTAGTTTTTATATAGAATTGAAAAATGAGTCAAGCTGGTGAGCCTTCTAAGGTGAAACCTAAGGCCAAAAGGGCTAAGGAAAAGGTAGAAAATCCAAAACTAGAGGTTTCAGAAACTAAAATAAAAACCAAGGTTGTGAAGAGGGATTATGCTTGTTTCATGGAAGATGACTTATTGGAGCTTTTCCCTGGTGCCAGGATGATTGGGAAGAGGGCTACCGAAGAGTGTATTCTAATAGACCACATGCAGGATTGGGCTAGAGGGATTGGAAAAGTCGTGCTACCACAAAGTGGCTAGGAATTGTTTTTATATGCATAGAGACATATATTTTCTCCTCATCCAACATGTCATCTATGGACTTGTGACCTTGGGAAGCTCATTGTCCCAAATATTCTTGTATAAGTGGACCTAATCAAAGAAATAGCTAAATGCTATGATCCTCAAGAGAATTATAAAAAGTGACAAGGGAGCCCCACTGTTGGACATCACTAGGAGCTAGATTGTGGAAGTGCTTCAGCTCAACCCTTCTACCACCATTTCTATTCATTTTCATGCCTTGTACCAAGACTATGAATGAGACAAGTATGAGTATAGGAACCATGTATTGTCAAGGCATAGGAGAAGAGACTTAGGGAAGAGACATGTGGGGTTCACACCAAAGGAGGTGGGGCCTTTTAGATGTGATGAGTTTGAAGATTACTTCATGAACACCTTATATGGTGTATGCCAAGTTATTGGGAGGAAGTATGATCCAAAGATGCATGTTCCTCTTATGGTCATGGTTATGGATATCCAACATAAGAACTCAAACAAGGGTTTTGACTATGTTTCTTAACTTGCAAATGAAATCCACAAGCATTTAGTGGATTTGAAAGAAATAAATGTTTATTATTTCCCACACTATTCTTTTCTTTTACACATGATATTATGGATTGGATGGAAGTCCTAGAAAAAATTCATGAAATTAAGGATAATAGATGAATAAGGAAATGACCTTCCTATGCAGACGTGGACTCATAAATGGGATTAGAACTACCCAGAGTCAAATGATACTACTTTTTGTGATTGTTTAAAGATGGGAATTTTGGAAAATCTAGGTGTGAAACCCATGTATATAATTTCTAGAACTATTAAGGAAATTCTCAGGCCCTTGGAGATTAGGAAAAACAAAAAATTGGACCACAATTAGGGAGATTGGTACCTCCACTCCCACTACACTATAATTAGATTTTATGGAGCATTAGTGCAACCTCACTTCTTTCTAGTCTATTTTTTAGAAAGATTGGATTTTATGGGAATTATGTGTAAAATGGATTCCATGGATAAAGAGAATTTTAGGGTCTCAAAGAAAGGATCTATCGTCCTTGCTTAGTTTGCTTACTCACACTTTAGAGTTACCTCAAAGGAGGGACTTGATAATTTTTCTTTCATGTTAAATAATTACAAAAAGAAAGTGGAGAAGGTAAGAAATTGTGACCTTGAAGGTTTTGTTGACAAGGAGAGAAAGAACAGGAGCAGGTCAGGATTTTATTACCACTTTTTGTACATTGACGATGTAGTAAGAAATATGCCATCAAATGCTACTATTGAGGAAAGGAAAAAGCAATGGATTCTTATTACAAATGTTGAAGCAAAAATAATTCAAGTCAATCCTCTTTATTTTAGCACATATGCCCAAATTGAGGATCCATTCAAAAGGGCTATGGAAATTTTGGATGGCCTAAAATAGGGGACCTTTCATGATAAGGTTAAATAGGCTGAAGAGGCTGCAAGAATTGAAAAGGAGGAGCAAGATGCCAAAATTAGGAACCAACCAACTCAATCATCTACTTAAGGCCCCTCAATTCATCCCATGGAAATTGAAGAGAGACCTATTTTTGACCCACTTTTTGATTATGCGAATACATAAGGGGGAGGAGACACAATGGAGGAACAATCTATAGAGCATGTGCCTAATGAAGAAGTGAAACAAAGGTTTCCCTCCCCTATTGTTAATGATGGCATGAATTCCCCTGTTCCCAAGGAAGGAAATGCTATAATTGTCTATGATGACAATGTTGTAGATGATGAAGATGTGTGGATTAGGGTATCCAAAGAATTCATGGATGATGACTCTTTTGTTTAGACAAAGGAATTCAAATAATTTGTTATACAAGTAAAAATAAAGGATATAAAAGATAGAATGGAGAAATTGAAGGCATGAGTTGATCCTTCACTTCATGAAGTAGTTGAGAAGCAAGAAGAAGAGAAAATAATGCAAGAGATTGTTGCTATTGCTCTTGTTGATGGCAGGAGATTGGTCAAGAGAAATGGAATAATTTTATTGCCATGATGGGATCTAACTTCTACCATTTCTCCACACTGCCATCCAGACCTATCTTCTTTTTGAATACCCATTTCCAGCCAACAACTTTTCTGCCTTTAGGCAAGGGCACCAAACTCCAATTGTCATTCTTTTCCAATGATGTCATTTCTTCATTCATGGCTTCCAACCAAGAGTCTGAATCAGACATTTTAAATGCCTCCTTTACAATCCTAGGCTCATCAGTGCTAGAAATTAAAGCATAGGCACAAGTAGAATCTATCAAAGAGAACCCATACCTATCACATTGTTTTCTTTCACGGGTTGACCTCCTCACTTGCTGAGGCTGAGGTTCTTCTTCTCTTTAGAACTTTCAGAATTGCTTGAGCTCTCCTTAGTTTAAGGTACATATTGAATTTTCAATTCCTCTTTATCTGGTGTAGGAGGAATTCCAACTACATCCTTATTGTTTTTTGACTTTGTCTATGACTGCAGATCCAAGGTAGAAGGCTTCAGCTCATGAAATATTACACTTCTACTGTATACAACCTTCTCCGTATTAGGATTCCAAAGCTTGTATCCTTTTATGCCAGCGCTATAGCCAATAAAAATACATTTGACAGCTTTGTTCTCCAACCTAGATACTTTCTCATATGGCACATGAGCATATGCCTCACAGCCAAAAACTGGAATATGTCTTAAAGAGGGCTTCTTACCAGACCACGCTTCCAAAGGTGTCTTCTCAACAAGAGAAGAATTTGGAGAACGATTAATTAGGTAACATGCAGTAGATACAACCTCAGCCCAAAACTTATTCTCCAAGCCAGCACTACTGAGCATACTTCGTGCTCTCTCCATCATTTTCCTATTGAACCTTTCTGCAACTCCATTCTGTTGTGGAGTATAAGGTGCAGTTTTATGTCTTTTAATCCCATGGTCTTTGCAATACCTCTCGAATTCATCAAAACAAAATTCACCGCCATTATCAGTCCTTATGCATTTAATTTTTCTTCCTGTCTAGTTTTCTACAAGGTTCTTAAATTCCTTAAAAAGATTGAATACTTCTGATTTACTTTTCAAAAAATAAACAATTTTTCTTCTCAAATAATCATCAATGAACGATACATAGTATCTTGATTTAGACAGAGAAGGAACATTCACTGGACTAAACACATCAGAATGAATATAATCTAGCAAACCAGAAGATTTATGAGGACTGGAATAAAATGAAACATGGTGTTATTTTCCATATATACAATGCTCACAGAATTCAAATTCGAGATTACAATCATCAAGCCCCTCAACCAGGTTTTTTATTCTTCAAGGTTTTTAAACCTTTTTCTCCTATGTGGCCTAGCCTATGATGCCAGAGCATAGTCTTCTCTGATGGAAGTTTTACTTCCATAGAGTTTACACAATTAGGAACATTTCCCTCTCTTCCTCCATGAGTAGCTTTCTGTGACTTTATAGAGACATTGTTGCATTGAACAACATGTGCATCTAGCTTGTACAGGGTACCAATTCGAGCACCTCTAGCCAACACCATAGAGCCTCTAGTCATCTTGCAGCCATTTCTAGAGAATGTGACTTGCACTCCAATATCATTCAACATACTTACAGAAAGTAAGTTTCGATCTAGACCTGGTATATGAATTACATTATTGATTCCCTTCACTCTACCATCAGGGAATTGGATTCTGACTCTTCCACAGCCAAAAATTTCCAAAGTTGAATCACTTGCTAAGTATACCTTTCCACCATCGTATTCTTCATACTTCGTGAACCAGTCTCTATGAGATTTCATGTGGAAAGATGCTCCAGAATCAATCAGCCAGACATCATTTGATGCTTGTGTAGCCAAGGCTACAATGAAGGCCTCTCCATCACTATTAGAAGAATCATTATCGGAAGAGCTCTTCTTCTTCTTCTTCTTTTTCTCCTCTTTACAATCCTTTTAGACATGACCAGTTTGCCCACAATTCCAACACTTCACCTTGGAATTCTTGCTAGGAGACTTTGATCTCCCCTCTAATTTCAATTTATATTTGTTCTCCTTCTTCTTCCCTTTCTCTTTCGACCTTCCTCTAATAGCAAGGGCCTCCTTTGCCATCTCAGAAGATTTCCTTCTCATCTCTTCTGACAGCAAAGATGCAACATCTTCCATCTTGAAACTGGATGTTGTACTCCCAATAGCCATCATCAGATGATCCCAAGAGTTTGGCAACAAACACAATAGAAGCATACAACAATCCTCTTCTTTAGTCTTCACACCAACAGATGTTAACTATGTAATCAACATGTTGAATGTGTTCAAATGATCAGCTATAGACCCTCCTTCCTGCATTCTCAAACTATACAACTTCTTCCCCAGATACAGTTTATTCACCAAGTACTTTCCTTGATAAATAGATGCCAGTCTCTTCCAAGAGGTAGATGCAGTCTTCTCTTCATGCACATTGAGAAGAACGGAGTCTGCCAAACAAAGCCTTATGAGCCCCTTAGAATTTCTATCTGCAAGGTCTCAATCTTCTTGCTTCATGCCTGTAGGTTTCACTCCAGACACAACAATCCAAAGATCACGATCCACTAAGAGATCTTCCATCTTAAGTTTCCACAACTCAAAATTGTTGCCATTGAACTTCTCTATTTCAATCTTTCTTGACATGCTCAGCATCACAATCTGTAATTAGAAATTGACAAACTTCTACAAGACTCCCACTGAATAGAAATGACACAAAAAACCCAATGTACCCACAAAGATAACACAACTAGCCAGGCTCTGATACCACTTGTAAGGAAAGCTAGATGCGGAAACAACTCTCCTAACGTCAAAACCTTAGGGAAGAATGTAGAGATACCTTTAAATTTTATAATTACAATGAAATTAAGATGCACTTGAAATAGATAATAGAAACAGAGTATTTGACAAACATATATGAACACCAGATTTACATGGGAAAACCCTTACGGGAGAGAAACCCACCACACCAAGAGAAGTCACTTTGTATTACAGTAACAAATAATTAAATACATAGTTCTGACTTATCTTTCTGATGCCAGATTACAGCAACTTTCACAATGATCAATCTTGTACAGGAACCTTCAAGTTATAGACTTCACATAATAGAATTCATCTACTGATTATACAATCACACAGCAATCTGTTGATCCATCAAACCATCTAACCATTGAGCCCATCACAAACTACGATTAGAGAGTATAACCATGTCACCCCTATTTGTTGTGCTTCCTCTCAGTAATGGCCGCAACAGTTCAACTGCTAGTGGTTCCCATTCGTATCCTCTGATTGGTCCACGAGACACCACATAGGAAAGTCAAAGGGCTTCAATCTGTGTTGGCATCTTGGTGAGACACTAATAGTGTCTCCCCGATGCCACAAAGTATTCATATCGATATCAACATAGGTTCCAACATTCGGCAAGATGATATAGCGGACACCTTGAGTCATACTAAATCCATCGACATCCAATGCATCTCTATCGGCAAGAGATTCCTCATCAGCAAGACATTTTACCAAGCTTCACATGTTGCATCGACTTTCAATTTTCTATCGGCGAGACATACCGCTCTCCCCAAGACCTTCTATCGAGTCCCCTTATGTTACACCGAAGCATCCACCAGTCGGTGAGACTCGTCGCTTTCGCCAGGAGATCATACCGAGTTCCATAAGTCACATAGACATGAGTTTTCCATTCGACAAGACAAATGTCTTTCACTAAGACTTTACTCTGAGATCTTTATGTTACATCGAAGCCTCATTTCATACTGAACAGTCGGCAAGACTTCTTTCCATCACTAAGAATTCATAGTGAATACTTCATGTTATTCCAAAGTGTCCAAACGGTTGGCAAGACACAACACTATCACTGAGACATTACTCTGAACACTCACAAGTGAAACATCCTGTCGGTGAGACTTACCACACATTAGTAAGACTTCTTACCGATACTATTCCTTTCGGCCAAGTCTCTCTAATGTACGATATGAGTGGTTTGTCAGCCAGATATCTCCACGCGGTAAGAGGTCACACTGAATAAAACATGTCACACCGAATACACTAATGTGTAACCATTCGGCGAGACTTCTGCAAGGTCACAATGACCTGTACAAAACATAATGTTTCAAAGTTGCTAGTCGGCCAGACATAGAATGTGTCACACCGACTTGACTCCAATAGAGGTTACAACCTATGATGATTGAGGCATATATTTCCAACAATCTCCCACTTGATGAAGATCACACAGGCACCTCCAGAGTACAACATAACTTACTAAAAATCATGGGCACTAAGGCCAATTGAACTAGCACACCATCTAAACTTTTATGTGCTCACTGGCTTCGTTAATGCATCTGCAACATTCTCCAAAGTATCAACTTTTTCCAAACTGACCTTTCCATCCTCCACCATATCTCATACAAAGTGGTATTGTACATCTATATGTTTCGTCATTGCATGGAAAGTAGGATTCTTTGTCAAAAAAATTGCACTCTGACTATCACAAAAAATAGTTATTTGCCTTGCATCAAAACCAATGTTAGAACACAAACGTTTTAACCAAACTACTTCTTTACAAGCATGTGTATCTGCCATGTATTCAACCTCTATAGTGGACAAAGCAACTATAGCCTGCCGCTTACTCATCCAACTCACTGCACCACCATTCAAAATGAAAATATATCCACTGGTGGACCTCCTACTATCAATGTCCCCTGCCCAATCAGAATCCACATAGCCTCGAATACTGAGAGTCCTTTGTGATTCAACTAGGTTCCCATGGTAACACAAAGCAAAATCTGAAGTGCCCTTCAAATATCTGAAAACTCTCTTTACAACATCCCAATGTGTCCTTCTAGGATTAGCCATAAACCGACTAAGAACTCCCATTGCTTGGGCAATGTCTGGCCTTGTACAGATCATTGCATACATGAGACTGCCAACTGCACTAGAATAGGGTACACTGGTCATGTCCTCCATCTTAGTAGGAGATTTTGGACAATCTTCAATAGATAGCTTTGTTCCCTGCAAGACTGGAACAACTAGTTGCTTGCAATCATACATGCAAAATCTCTCTAGAACAGTCTTGATTTGCTTACTTTGACTGAGCCAAATTTTTATACTATTCCTGTCCCTGGTTATCTCCATCCCTAGAATATACCTTGCTGCACCAAGATCTTTCATTTCAAACTTAGCAGAGAACTGAGACTTAAGATCATAAATCATTAGCTTACTATTGCCTATGAACAACATATCATCAACATAGAGAGCAATAATAAGAACTTGATCACTTTCAGCTTTATAATAGACACAATGATCATATTTTGATCTCACAAATCACGAACAATACAAAGTATCAAATTTCTGGTACACATTCTTGGTGAAATTTGTTTTTAACCCATACAAATACTTTTTTAACTTGCAAACCAGTTTCTCTTTACCTTTCTCCACAAAGTGCTCAGGCTGGGACATATAGATTTCTTCTTCAAGATCACCATGAAGAAATGATGTCTTCACATCCATCTTTTTGACCTCTAAGTCATAAACTGCTGCAAGTGACAAAAGAAATCTGATAGATGTCAGCTTTGCTATAGGAGAAAATATTTCCCCATAATTGATTCCCTCTGCAGGGGCCAAACGCTTTGTAACCAACCTCACCTTATATTTCTCCACCTTTGCCATCGGACCTATCTTTTTTTTTGAATACCATTTGTAGCCAACAACTTTTTGCCTTTAAGGCAAGGGCACAAACTCAAGTGTCATTCTTTTCTAATGATGCCATTTCTCCATTCATGGCTTCCAACCAAGAGTTTGAATCAGATATTTTAAATGCCTCTTTCACAGTCCTAGGTTCATCAGTGCTAGAAATCAAAGCATAGGCACAAGTAGAATCTATCAAAGAGAACCCATACCTATCAGGTTGTTTTCTTTCATAGGTTGACCTCCTC
>VDFB02281492.1:95691191-95847028 GCA_007258455.2 Sequoia sempervirens | reverse complement strand
ATTTACTCTAAGATCTTTATGTTACATCGAAGCCTCAATTCATACCAAACAGTCGGCAATAATTCTTTCCATCGCTAAGACTTCACAACGAATACTTCATGTTATTCTGAAGTGTCCAAACGGTCAGCAAGACACAACACTATCGCTGAGACATTCTCCAAACACTCACAAGTGAAACATCCTATTGGTGAGACTTACCACACATCAATAAGACTTCTTACTGATAGTATTCCTTTTGGCCAAGTCTCTCCGATGTACGATATGAGTGGCCTATTGGCTAGAGATCTCCACGCGGTAAGAGGTCACACCAAATACAACATGTCACACCTAATACACCAATGTGTAACCGTTTGGCGAGACTTCTGCAAGGTCACAGCGACCTGTACAAAACATAATGTTTCAAAGCTGCTAGTCGGCCATACATAGAATGTGTCACACTGACTTGACTCCAATAGAGGTTACAACCTATAATGACTGAGGCATATATTTCCAACATGAATAATGTCCTAATCATTCAAAGGTAGAAGTAGAGTATGAAGAAGAGTGAATAGAGTGTGAAGAAGTGTTCATGTGCTTAACCATATATGTAATTAGGCATTAGCAGATGCTATTTTCTGAGTTCAAAATCCTACAGATGTAATCTGAATGTTTCTGTAAGATAGTGTGTCTTCCTTTGGGAAGTAAGGCTTGTTGTAATTGAGCAGTGTGCTCTAGGTAGTGCACCTGAATGCATGTGCATTCCACATTCACATTTCTTTTATACTTTTAATAGGGTATAATCTTGTGGACTAACCTCCACCATGGTTTTTCCCCTAACAGGGTTTCCACACAAAAAATCTTGGTGTTATGTGTGTCTCTGATGTGTTGATGGTTCATGCTTTCATGTTTATTTATCATATTTGAGAAGAAGGTTAATAAGTTTAATACTTTTAAATTTATGTGACAACTGATTCACCCCCTACTCTCAATTATCTGCCCTTGTGTTGCCAACAATTAGTATCAGAGTAGGTTTCTTGGAAGAATTTTAATAGCTTGAGGTGATATGTGATGGCGACATACAAGAAGGATAGTCCGAGATTTGATGGAACAAATTATTCTCTGTGGAAGACTCAAATGGAGTGTCATTTGAGATGCATTGGTGAACCCTACTGGAACATTACAAGGAATAGGTATGTTATCCCACAAAATGGTCCTTCTACTACTACTGAGATTAAGGATGTTGAATAAAATATCAGGGCTAAGGAATAACTTTTGAGTGCTCTGACTGATTCCAAGATGACAAATGTTATGGATCTAAAGACTGCTTATGAGATCTAGAAAAATTTGGAAACCTTGTATGAAGATGATGCTCATGTGAATATTGTTAAGTTACAAAGCTTGAAAAGGAAATATGAAATGTTGAGAATGGGTGATGATGAGAACATTACTTATTTTATGTAGAGAGTGAATGAACTTGTGTGTAGTATTAGATGTGTTGGTGGAACATTGGATGAATTAGAAATTGTTGATAAAGTGCTTAGATCCTTGCCTGCTGCATACAAATCCAAAGATACTGCTATTGAGGAGATCCAGACTATGACAAATGTAACCAAAGATATGTTGATTGGTAAGCTTACTACTTTTGAATTAAGTGAATTTGGTGATTCTCTTCCTAAGACAGAATCTACATTCAAGGCTACTATCTCCAAGAAAGATAAGCAGAGATATGATCTGGGAGAAAGTTCTTCTAGAAAGATATTCAATTATGAGGAGGAAATGAGAGAGATTGAAGAAGAGAAAATAAAACTAGATGAGCTCAAAGCACTTATTGTCAAAAGGGAATCTAGAGGAGAAGGTAAGTATGAAGGAAAATTACATATTAAATGTTTTTCTTGCAATAAGATAGGTCATTTTGCATCAAGGTGTCCGGAAAGAGTTCCTAAGCCAAGACCTAAGAAGCCTAGATTCCAAAGAAAGTGTTATTATGTTGTTGATGAAGGTGTGGAAGATGATGAGTATGATAAAGGGAATGCAAGTGAGGATGAAAGGGTATTTCTTGCTATCAAGGAAAATGATCCAACCCCTACTAAATCTACTAGTTGCTCAAATGTGGAGAAAGCCCTAGCTGCTTGAGTTGAAGAGAAAGATGAATGGGTGATTGATAGTGGATGATCTCATCACATGACAGGTGATAAAAAAAAATTGTGAGCTTGGAAAAGTATGATTGTGGTGTTGTAATATTTGGTGATGACAAAGTTGGTGTAATCCATGGCAGAGGATCCATTTCTATTGATGGTAAGCATAATACTGATGATGTCCTTTATGTGGAAGGTTTGAAGCATAATCTCTTAAGTGTTGGATAGATGGTTGACAAGGGATAAAATCTCCATTCCAAGGATGGAAAGTGTAGAATATTGGGGAGTTCCGAAAATGTGATTGCATCAGATACAAAAACAAAAGGTAATATATTTCACCTGAATGCTGCTAGTAAAAGTTGTCTAATTGCTCAAGTTGATGAAAGTTGGTTGTGGTATAGGAGAATGTGTCATGTAAACTTTGATAATATTATCAAGATAAGTTCTACTCGGGCTGTGAGAGATCTTCCTAAGTTGATTAAACTTAGTAATACCATATGCAAGGAATGCCAGTTAGGGAAGCAAACTAGAACTTTTTTCTGGAGCAAACAACATTGTTCAAATAAACTGTTGGAGCTTGTTCATACTGATTTGTGTGGTCCTTCTAGAATTAGAAGTTTGCAAGGAGATAGGTATTTCATGCTACTTATTGATGATTATTCTAGAATGATGTGATTTACTTTCTTAATGGAGAAATTTGAAGCTTTAGAGAAGTTCAAGATTTTTAAGGCTATGGTTGAGACAGAGATAGGTCTGAAGATTAAATGTCTGAGATTAGATAGAGGTGAATTCACTTCTAGTGAGTTTAATTCTTTCTATGAAGAGCATGGGATAAAGAAACAATTATCTTCTTTGTGGACCCCTCAACAAAATGAAGTTGCGGAAAGGAAGAACAAGACAATTCAAGATGTTGCTAGGACTATGATGTTGGATGGAAATGTTCCTCATATCTATTGGAGAGAAGTTGTGAGTAATATTGTTTTCACTCTCAATTGGGTGCAAGTCAAAGGTGATACTGGTAAGACTCCTTTTGAGCTATGGTTTGGTCACAAGCGTACTATTAGGTACTTCAAAATATTTGGGAGTAAATTTTTTATCAGAAGAGATGAAGACATAGGAAAGTTTGATGCTAGGAGTGATGAAGGAATCTTTCTTGGTTATTCTACTAAAAGCAAGGCCTACCGGTGCTACAATAAGAGATTGAGGAAAGTAGTTGAAAGTGAAAATGTCAAGGTTGATGAAGACATAGTTAGACCATCTAGAACCTATGGATATGATTCAGATGATCAGAATGACAATTCAAATAAAGGAAAGAAATTCCAAACTTCAAATCAAGTTCGGATCATTTCGGTAAATTAGGAAAATCAAGATGAAGGAACTAGTAAAAGTGCAGAAGTGAGATCACAAGAGCCTAAAGTTCAAGAACATCCTAAGACTCCAAGGTATGTAAGATTAAATCATTTACAAGATCAGATCATAGGTGACAAGAACAAAGGTGTTTAGACTAGGAGAAAAATTGCAGAAGAATATTGTTTGATTTCAAAGATTGAGCCTAATAGTGTGAATGAAGCATGCAAAGATGAACATTGGGTAGAAGCAATGAAAGAAGAACTACAACATATTGAGAAGAATGGTACATGGATTCTTGTTCCTAGACCTAAGGACAAAAATGTAATTGGAACTAAATGGTTCTTTAGAAATGAATTGAATGAGCAAGGTGAGGTTGTTAGAAACAAAGTAAGGCTAGTGTGTAAAGGATATTCTCAGATGGAAGGAATTGACTTTGAAGAAACCTTTGCCCCTGTTGCTAGGATTGAAGCTGTGAGACTATTTCTTGCTTATGTTGCTTACAAAAACTTCAAGGTTTATTAGATGGATGTCAAATCAACATTTCTAAATGGTTAACTAGAAGAAGAAGTGTATATTGAGCAACCTGATGGATTTCAATTGATTGATCAGGGAGATATGGTTTGTCAATTGAAGAAAGCATTGTATAGATTTAAGCAAGCCCCAAGAGCATGGTATGCTAGATTAGACAAGTATTTGCTAAAGCTTGGATTCAATAAAGGTACTGCTGATAGTAATTTGTATTTCAAGATTGATTATGATAAAAATTTGATTGTTGAAGTTTTTGTTCATGATATTATTTTTGGAAGAGATGATGGTTTGTGCATGAAGTTTGCTGATGAGATGCAAAGTGAGTTTGAGATTCCTATGATTGGAGAGATGAAATTCTTTTTGGGATTGCAAATTACCCAGCTAGATAAATGGATCTTTATATCTTAGTCCAAGTATGTGAAAGAATTGCTAAAGAAGTTTGGTATGGAAGATTCAAAGCTAGTTGGTACACCTATGGTGACCAAATGCAAGTTGACACAAGATGATGATTCCCTGAAAGAAAATCAAACTAGATACAAATTGATGATTGGTGGATTGCTCTATTTGACTCAAACTAGACCTGATATCACAAATTTCTTAGGTATTGTTGCAATATTTCAAGCTCATCCTAAGGAATCTCATGTAATTGCTATGAAGAGCATTTTCAAATACTTGAAGGGGATAGTTGATTTTGGCCTATGGTATCCTAAAGATGATGATCTTACTTTAAGTTCCTTTACTGATGCTAATTGGACTGGAGATGTGAATGACAAAAAAAGTACTAGTGGTGGTGCATTTTTCTTTGGAAAGAAGCTAATTTCATAGTTAAGTAAGAAGCATAATGCCATTTCTTTATCTACTACAGAGGAAGAATACATTGTTGCTACTAACAATTGTACTCAAGTATTATGGATGAAGCAAATGTTGAAACATATCAGAGTTGTGTATGATGAACCTATTGCTATATTCTGTGATAATTCAAGTGCAATTAACATTTATAAGAATCTGGTGCTACACTCAAAGACCAAGCATATATCTATCAAGTTTCACTTTTTGAGAGAGAAGGTGAGTGAAAAGGAAGTCAGACTGGAGTATGTGCCTACTAAGGAACACATTGCATACATCTTTACAAAGCCTTTTCCTAAGGATACTTTTGAGTATCTCAGAGGGAAGCTAGGGGTGATTACCCCTCCTAATCAAAACTAAGATGCATTAACTTGAATCAGTCAATTCATTTCACAGTCATATCTTGATCTAGATTGATGTTGTGGTGGCTGCTACTCAAGGGGAGTAGTCAGATGTGTAGATATGTGGTTCAGAGCTTGTGTGGAGAAATATAGTGTGTATCTTTGTCATTGATGTCAAAGGGGGAGAAGAGTCATGTGAAAAACTTTGTGGGGAGAAGAGTCATGTGAAAGAGTTGAGGAGAAAAGAGTCAAAATCTAAGGGGGAGAAAGTGCTAAGAGTTAGTTGCATTGATGATGTTTTTCGCATCATGTGTTGTCATCAATTCCAAAGGGGTAGATTGTAGGATGTTACTAATATGTGGTTTTCATTGATGTCAAAACTATTGGCATTAATGTCTTCAAGGTTGTATATTTGAGGATATTGAGAAAATTATAATAAAATAAGTTGCAAGTTGACAATGATGAAGTGAAGTTCAATATGTTGTTGAGCTCAGTACATTGATGATCAGAGGTTGTGGATTAAAGGGTTTGTTTTTGATTATATCTAATTTATCCACGTTAAGTTTCAAAGATCCACATAAAGATTTGATCGAGTTATGAACAGTCGTGTTTTGACAGTTCTATTGCTTCAGTTGGTGTTCTTGAATGAAGATGATGTGATTCTAGTAAGTTCAGTTGTTTTGGATGCTTCTCTAGTGATTCATGATGTTTGTGGATGTTTCTAGATCATGCTCTATCTGTGTTGCATGTATGCATTGATCGTTGTGCCCACAACTGGTGATTTTCTCTTGCGTGTTCATGTTTTTCATGTTCATGGTCGACAGGGTAATTGTAGCATATTGTGGATCTTTGTGGAATAATTTTTGAAGGTGTTTCATGTTCGAGGATTTTATTTTGGGTCTTCATTATGTTGTGGCCGACATTGGTCGATTCGCATTGAAAATTATTTATTGTTTTAGGCTAACAATTTGCATATGTTTTATTATTTTGTTGAAGCCAACATGTAGTGATGTAATCTCTTGTTGCGGATATATATAAGTAATTGTTTATTTCATTTTAAGGAATGTGTGTGTATGAGATGTGCGAATAATTTCCTAATCATTCAAAGGAAGAAGTAGAGTGTGAAGAAGAGTGAGCAAAGTGTGAAGAAGTGTTCATGTTCTTAACTGGAACTATAATCAGGCATTAGCAGATATTATTTTCTTAATTCAAAATCCTATGGATGTAATCTGAATGTTTCTATAAGACAGTGTGTCTTCCTTTGGGTAGTACGCCTTGTTGTAATTGAGCAGTGCACCTAAATGCATGTGCATTCCCCATTCACATTTCTTTTATACTTTTAACATGATATAATCTTGTGGACTAGCCTCCACCGTGGTTTTCCCCCTAATAGGGTTTCCACGTAAAAAATCTTGGTGTTATGTGTGTCTTTGATGTGTTGATGGTTCATGCTTTCATGTTTATTTATCAAATTTGAGAATAAGGTTAATAAGTTTAATAATTTTAAATTTCTATGACAACTAATTCACCCCCCATCTCAGTTGTCTACCCTTGTGTTGCCAACAGACAGTACTAGCATAATTTGAATAGAATGGAAAAGTATTGAAGCCACTTCTCTCCATTGTATTATTTGCACATGTTTTCAATGAAAATTATCAAACATCTTTTATCTGGTCTCCATTATATTTATAATGGTGTTTGTTCTTTATTAAGGATCTAATTCAAAGAATTGGTTAAATCACCTTAATAGAAGCATAAATTTGTGCAATTGATGATTGGATTTAATAAGTAGTTTTGGTTTCATAATATTAAATGAAGGTAACACAATATACTAAGAGGGGAATGGGTTAATTAGTATATGCTGAAAATAATTAATTCAACATTAATTACCATTAATAACTTCTTAAAAAATGAACCTCAAAACATTAAAGTGGTAAGTATTAATTTATTTAGCCATTAAGAAACATAGATACACACATTCACACAAGGAATAATAGATATACGTGGAAACCCAGAATGGGAAAAACCATGGTGAGAAGAGATTCTTCCAAAGCTATTGTCAAATCTATCCTCACAAAAAATAATGGACTTACAATATTGAAGTAGGTACCAAGCTACTAGAGATACCAATCCTTGACGTACATATTTGAGCACCAACTCAATAAGTAAGACAATAGTCCTACTAGATTACAAAGATATTATTTATGGATCTTCAAGACTAATTACACAACTTTCACTTGATCTAGTATACCTTCATACACTCTCCTACACAACATATTATCTTCTAATAATTGAACACTATGGTTGGGATGCAACTCCCATTACATCAATCAAATATAGCATTTACACAATCACACACCTTTGAAAAAATCCTAGTCATAAATATATAGTTCAATACATTATCTATATTTCATGCCAGCCAAGAACCTCTTAACACCATTTACAATTAGCTAGGTTAGCTAAGGGTATACCTAAATTCAAATTGATATAAAATGTGTAATGTGTCAATCCTAAATTAATTTTATTTCTGGAAATAATATATGATGCTATGTGCTTCCTTTAGAGATCTTAAACTGGTCCTATTTCATCTTCACATACTTCCTCTAGTTGGTGTACACTTCCCTTCTCTAGAACAAACACTAAGGCACTATTCATAGTAAGCTAGTCAACACAAGTTACAATACTTAGTTACATCTAACTTTATGTTTGCTAAAAATAAACCTTGTAAATTATAGAATCTAATACAACATAAGTATCTTTATTTTAGGTTCAAACCACAAGCCATAGCATTCAACTACGGTAGAATACAAAGCAAAACAATATTATAGTATAATGTAGTGTATGAGTAGCAATCCACAAAATACCTCTGTAAACACTTCCAAACTACTTCCAACAACTGTAGAAGATATTTCAAGCATACTAAAAGTAGGCTTCTTCTCAGTAATGATAACATTAAAAAAATTTGCAACTGCTCATAGTACTCCTTGATTTCAAATGCTCTGACATGACATGACAGTAATACTTCCCAAGTTCAAAAACTCAGAAATGATCAAAGTAATTACATTTAATTCTAATTGATTTGCTATCATCACTCCTTTGACATCAATGACAACTTATGTTCAACAATCCACCCCTTTTTCATTGATGTAAAACATCAAGATGTTGTTAGCACATCAACACACTTAATCTGGAACTCCCTTATGTGATACAGTTAGAGTTCTTGAGATTTTGAAAGATAGCATTTTGGATTCCTCTCTCCCATGGAAAGGGTCAAAAATCACATAAATTGGAATTCCTCTAGATTCACTCCTCTTTTTTCATTTAGAGCTTCTTTCTCCCCTATGTCATCTCCTGACTGTCAAACATTTTGTAAGGCCACCAAACATGCTTGTGGCAAAGAGTCAATACTCCTCCTCATTTTTTACTTCCTCTTGATTCAAGAGGATGTATCAACCACTCCCAATTTTTGTTGAAGATACTCAAAAATCTCCATGGGAATAGGTTTTGTGAAATTTTTTATAATTAGCTCCTTAACTTCTCAATATATTCCAACTTCACTTCTTAGTCTGCAACATTCTCTCTCAAAAATGATACTTAATTTCAATGTGTTTTTTCCTTGAGTGCATCACCAAATTCTTTGAAATATTTATAGCACTAGTATTATCACAAAGAATGGAAATGGGTTTATCAAGCTCTGTTTTCATCTCCTTCAAGTTTTGCTTCATCCATAGTACTTGAGTGCAATATGAGACTACTACAATGTACTCCATTTTTGTTGTAGATAAAGATACTAAATCCCACTTCTTTCTTAACCAAGATACAAGACTATCACCAAGATAGAAAGCTACACCACTTGTACTCTTTCGATCATCTATGCTTCTGGTCAATCTACATCTATTATATAGTTAATGTGAATTTTTATCTTAAGATACCACAAACCAAAGTCTATTATTGGCTTTAGATATCTAAATATCCTTTTTACTACCTTGATTTGAGTTTCCTTAGGCATTGGTTGAAATCAAGCTACCATCCCTACTTCAATTGCATTATATCTAGTCTAGATGAAATTACATACAATAAAATACCAATCATTGACCTATACAAGGTCTAATTTGTTAGAGCAGATTCATCATCCTTACTCAATTTGCATCACTAATCATAGGTGTACTTATCAGTTTGAATTCTTTCATTTTAAATTTTTTAACTTCTCTTTTATGTACTTGTTATGAGAAATGAATATACCTTTGTCTAATTGAGAAATCTATAAACTGAGAAAGAGAAAAAACTCACCAAGAATTGGCATTTCAAACTCATTATCTATTTTATCTCGAAACCCTTTGCACATATAATCACTACTACCACCAAGGATAATTCCATCAACATAAACAATAATAATCAGTAATTGATCACCATTTATTTTTATTTATAAGCTTCTATCTGGACTACCTCTCTCAAAAACTTGTTGTTATACATATCTATCCAATCTATAATACCATACTCTAGGATATTTTTTGATTCCATAAAGATCCTTATTCAATCTACACACAAAATCTAATTTATTTAAAAATTGGAATCCTTCCCATTGTTCAATGCAGAGACTATACTTCCTCTTCTAATTATCCATTTAGAAATGCAAATTTAACATCAATCTGATATACCTTGAAATTATTGAATGCTAATAAGGAAAAAAACATTTGGATTACTTCTTACCATGCTACCAGAGAAAATGTCACTTCAAAATCAATTCCCCCAACTTGAGCATATCCTTTGCATACAAGTCTAGCCTTGTTCCTGATTACTTTTCCATCTTCATTCAACTTATTTCTAAAGACCCATTTGGTACCAATGACATTTTTATCTTTAGATCTCAGAAATAATTTCCAAGTTTCATTTTTCTTAACATGTGTTAATTATTCCTCCATGGCATCTAACCAACCTTTCTCTTTTCTTACCTTCGGTTTAATTTTTGATAATAAGGAAAAGTGTACATGTTCATTTTCCTTATCAATTCTTCTCTAAGTATGAACTCCATTGTACTTATCTCCTATGGTTTGATCTTTAGAAAAACTCGTCTAAACATATCTAGCCAAAGTCTTTGTAATTATGTTCTATGAGTCTTCATCACTACTGTGGATTACATCTTCATTATCTTCTTCATCTAGAGTATCAATAGACTATATTGTATCATCAGTACTTACATTGACACTTTCTAAAATACTTTTCAATATTTTTTTATAACATCTATATGCATTTCTTGTCATAGAATAACCAAGAAAATACCTTCTTCATATATAGAATCAAACTTACCCAAGTTTTCTTCATCCCTCTTGATGTAGCATTTTCTTCCAAATATTTTGAGATGTCTAACTGAATTTGGTCTTCCTTTCTACAATTCATATGGTATTTTGATAGTCTTTCATCTAATTTGATCTCTATTAAAAAATGTAAACTATTTTCTGAACCACTTCTCTCCAATACACATCAGAAAAATTTGCTTAACATTGTTTTGGCCATATCCTATACAATTTTGTTCTTCCTCTCAACTAATACATTTTATAGTGGAGTTATAGGAGCATAAAATTGTATCTAGATCCCATGTAGCTCACATAATTCATCATATCTATCAAAATTGAACTCTCTAGCTCTGCCTAATCTCAATAATTTGATTGTTCTTCTAGATTAATTCTTAACCATAGAGCTAAATTATTTAAAATTCTCAAAAATTCTAATTTTTCTTTCATAAAGTTAATCCAAGTCATTATAAAATAATCATTGATAAGCATCATAAAATACCTATCACCTTGAATTCCCTTGTCCTCATTGGTCCGTATAGATCTGTATGAATCAATTCCAATGGCTTTGTTGTCGAATATTCCTTAGTAGTAAATTTAATCCTTGTCTATTTTCCCTCATGGCATAGTTTGTAACTAGTATATAGAGGCTTCTTGATCTTTGGAATTTCTCTTAACATTCCTTTTCAACTAATCCTCACAAGATCATCAAAATTGATGTGTCTCAATAATCTATGTTAAATCCAACTCTCTTCTCTTTGCATGGAAAAGTAGAAAAATCCATTCACCTCACTAAGTTGATACACATCACTACTAGTCTTGGTTCCTTCCACAACTATCTCATCAATACCAATCTTTTTGATTTCACAACCTTTAGCACTAAATGAGATTGGGTAGCCTTTATCACACATTTGACTTACACTCAAAATATTATGCTTCAGTACTTCTACATATAGGATATCATGAGTTTTTGTCTTTCTACCATCAAGACTCAAAATACCTTTACCAATAATCTTTGCAACATAATTGTTACCAAGGGTTACGAATCCTCCATCAAAATTCTTGAAATGCATGAACTTTCTCTTGTCTCTAGTTATATGAATTGAACATTTGTTTTCAATGATCCATAGGTTCTTCTCCTTTTGGGCATGTAATGTAGTTTGAGCCACCATGGATTTCTCTAATCTTTGATCTTTTGGTATCTTCTTCATAACCATATATGTTTCACTATTCTAACATATTGACTTATTTCCTTTTGTGTCTGGTATAGAAGGAGTAACAAAATTTATTCTACAATTTCTAGCAATATAACAAAAATTGTTGCATTTGTGACAAATAATATTAAAATTATACGATGGTGCAAATGTATTTTTACTAAAAAAAAATATTTATTTTTTCCAAATCCTTTTCTACAATTCATAGCCTTAAGACAAAAAAGATTGCAATTAAAACAGTAACCAGAAAAAGAATGATTGAATCTGATATTTTATCCTTGTCCTCTTGATGCTTGTATTTTGGATCTTCTATTTTGTCTATGTACTTGGATGAAACAATCATTGACCACCTTGCTTTCATTGATTGTCATATTTTTTAAAAAATTTAACTTTCAAATTCATTCTCTTCCAAACTCTCAGAAACTAACTTCATGGGCTTCTCAATCACTTTATTCTTCTACATGTCAATAAATCCAATAGTGGCTTTGATACATGGTGACCTCCAAATTTATATTATCTAATCCAAGATCGTAGTGCTCTTCGCAAACTTTAACTTTAGCTGATGATTCATCTTTTCAAGATATTTCCTTAATGACACAATATTTACTTCAAGTTTTTCATAATCCTTATCTCTTTTTAGCAACCTTTTTGTCAAAAATTCTTCTATCCTATTTGTTCTTCCACTTGAATGTTTAGGTCAATGATAATCTTCTCCACCTTCTCAAGATTATGAAATAATTTGTCTTTAACTTTCACTTCTTCAGTAATTCTTTTCTCTGACCTTTTAATTTCCTTGCCAATGTAGAGCAACTCTTCCATAAGATCTACTTTATCATCATCATCATTTTTTGACATCATTTCTACATCACCTTTAAAAGTATCCATATCCATGAAAAGAGTATTTTCTCCTTCATTCCTAGAACTGTCTTGGTCATCATTATTATATGAGTAGCCTTCCTTATCGATAATGAAACTCTTCTGATTTTTTTTTTAAAATTTCCCTTTTGAAAATAACTTCTTTTCATCATTGCTAGAATCTTTGTATGGAAACTTAGCCATGAAATTTCCTTCTTCACCACAATTAATTTTTTTGAAAAGAAGCTTACCTTTATATTTTTTGAAACCCCTCTATAACTTTTTGACAAAGTTTCATTTCTCTAGATTTGATCCATCATCTAAATTTGGATCATCTTGCTTCTTAGACAATTTGAATGTTGTGTCTTTCCTTACAAATTTGTCATTCTCAATTCTCATTTCATACGAATTTAGAATTGCATGTAACTCATCCATAGAATATTCAAAATCTTTAGCTTCTTCATCGGTAGAAAATTTTGCATCAAAATTTTGGGGAAGGGAGATGAGTACCTTTTTTTATAATCATACCTTCTTTCATTTCTTCACCAACACCTCTGATAGAGTTGACAACCTAATTAAATTGGAGGAGGAATGTGGCAATTTTTTCCTCTTCCTTCATCTTTAGAGTTTTAAATTGAACTCAATGGGTTTGAAGATTTACTTGTTTGAATTTGTCATTACCTTCATAGATGTTTTGTAACTTAACCCATACATCCTTTGTTTTCTTGTAATGCATGATCTTCACAAACTCAATGTTAGAAACCACATAAAATAACACTTCTTGCTTTGGAATTATTTTTATAATGCTTATTTCTAGCCTAATCTCTTGGGGGATTTTTTAGGGATCTCATATTCATCCACAACTTATTGCCAAACCTCAAATCCTAGGGCCATCAAATATGCTTCCATCCTTACTTTCCAAAAGTCATAATTAGTTCCATCAAAAACAAATTCCTTATTTGAAGACAATACTTCTTGAGCCATTGAGTGTGTCATCTCAAATCTACCTCAAGCTGTTAAATTTTTTCAAAGGAACTTGGCCTTGATACCAATTGAAGCACACACACACTATATTGAGATGGGGGGAGGGGTGAATTAGTATATCCCAAAACTATTTAATTCAACATTAATTAGCATTAATAAATTCTCCAAACATGAACCTCAAAACATCAAAGTGACAAGTATTAATTTCTTTAACTATTAAGCAACATAGATGCACACATTCACACAAGGAACACCAGATATACATGGAAACCTAGTATGGGAAAAAACATAGTGAGAAGAGCTGCTTGGAGCTAATGTTCAAATATAGCCTCACAAAAAATAATGAACAACTTACAATTATGAAGTAGACACCAACCTATCGAAGACACCAGTCCCTAATATTTTTTGTAGACACCAACCTACTGGAGACACCAATCCTTGACATACATATTTGAGTGCTAAATAAATAGGCAAGAAACCAGTCCAACCAAATCAGAGATATGAATTTTGGATCTTGATGACTCATTACACAACTTGCACTTGATCTAGTCTACTTTCAAACAATCTCCTACACAACAAATGATATTTTGATAATGACACACCATGATTGGGATGCAACTCCCATTACATCATTCAAATATATAATTTAGACACTCATACACCTTTGAAATAATCCTAGTCATAAATATATGTATTCTAAGACATTAATAATATTTCATGTTAAGCAATATTAGCTAGGTTGGATAATGGTAGACCTAATTTAAAATTGATATGAAATGCATAACAGGTCAATCCTAAATCAATTTTGTTGCCACCAATAATAGATGATGTTATGTGATTCCTTCATAGATCTTAAATTGGTCCTATTTCATCTTAACATGCTTCCTCTAGATGGCACATGCTTCCCTTCTCTGGAAAAAACACTCAAGCATTATTCACAGTTAGCTAGTTAGCACAAATAATACTCTTTTACATGAACCTTTTTATTTGCTAAATCTCAACCTCTAAAATTCTAGAATCTACTACAACATAAGTATCTTTACTTTGGGTCCAAACCGCAAGCCATAGCATTCAACTATGGTAGAATGTGAAGTAAAACACTATTATAGTACAATACAGTGCATGAGTAGAAATCCATAAATATTTTTGCAAACACTTATAGACTACTTCCAACAATTGTAGAAGATATCTCAAGCATACTAAAATTAGCCTTGTTCTTAGTAATGATTGTTGAGAAAATGTGTCTTAACCTTGCAATTACATAAGGTACTGATGACGATGGGGGGGGCAAATCCCCCCCCCCCCATGAGGGGTCTAGGGGCAGTGTACCCTAGTAGGGGCTTGGGGCTAGTGCCCTCAAAGGCCAATTTTATATACACTTTATTATTGTAAATATGGATTGTTCATCATTATGTCTCATATATGATGGGCGATATTTAATTAGCTTGAATTTCCCTAGAAGACAACCTTATTTTATGAGGGTGTTTTATTATGGTTGTGTATTGTGATGTATTCTGAGAGTCTGATAGCAGTCATGTTGCCTATGGATATCTGAGTGGTGATACTCTCGTGAGAAGCTTGCTCTACAAGTATATTGTAATCTTTGTGATTTTTGAATAATATATTGGGTGGATTTTGAAGTGTGGGGTTTTTCTACTGATAGCGTTCTCCCCACGTAACTCACTGTGTTCTGGTATGCATGATATTTATGTCTATTTTTGTTTAAGTTTTTGTAACTATTAAAGATCTATAAATTTTTTGTAGTAATCTCCTCTCAAGAATAGTGTAGGAAGTTGTTCCAATACCTTAGATTCATTACAATGATAACATTAACATTTTGTAACTACTCACAATACTCCCTAATTTTAATGCTCTAACATGACATGACAGTAATATTTCCTGACTTCAAAAGCTCAAACATGATAGAAGTAATTATATTTAATTCAGACTTATCTGTTAGCATCATTCCTTTGACATCAATGAGATCTTTTGACATCAATAGCAACTTATGTTCAAGACTAAGAAATTTCCTAAATCTTAGTCCAACTTCTAGGAGCCATAACTTTTGATTCGAGCATTGAATTGAAAAACTGTCTATGTCGTTAGAAATATATCGACGAGGGGTAGGTCCAAAAAGGTCGCTAGAGGGATATTTTTATTCTTGACTATTTTTTGGGGCAATCCAGAACCTTTAGGTGCCTCAAAATTGACTTTGAATATTTTAAAGGGATTTTGAAGACAAAAGATTAATATCTCACAAGTGAAAAATGGTATTGAAGTGATTTCTTCACAATTGGATTCATTTGACTATTCTAGATCTCTTTGTAAGATTTAATGTCCATAAATACATAAATTCTAACTTACTAGAAAAATAAAAAACTTGCAATTTTTAGCCCTTCCAACTTACTAAAAATAGTAACCATGCCATTTGAGCCCTTATTAAAAAATTATTCACCAAACTTAACAAAAATCAAAATAAACAATTTTTTTTTGGGGGGATGATGTAAGACTGCTCTTACACCATAGATTCTATTGCATTAGACACCTAGGGTAATTTGAGAAGTGACCTTGTCAAATCTCAAGTATTCTGAGGAAAACCAAGATGATTAATCTCTTCCTTAGATAGCCATGACAAATATTCAACATTTCTTTCTTTCCACTTAACTAATTATTCTTTATATTTCCTATTTCTTGTACTTCTACCCACACAACTATCCAAGATGTCTTCTATCTTTCTCTGAAGTAGGTGCCAAAATATTCCACTTTTCTTTTATTGGTCCATCCTCCATATATCCTTCATGATATTTTATTAAATCAACAATTTTGAACATAAGAGAGATGTTTATTCCACTCAAAAATTATACCTCATAGGCATTTCCCAAATTATGCTTCTTTTGGATCTTGCATAGTCCCAATTTCTTCAATTTTAATTTTTTATACATTCCCACTAGGAACCTTTCTTTCCTTAGGTGAACCATGACTTAATATCCAACCTGGAATTCCTTATATGTCTGCTTCCAATTTTACATAGACTTGTATTCAAAATTCATCTTAAGTTTATGATTTCTTACGTCTTCATGCAAGCTCTTCAGATGTTTTCCAAATCTTTAGCCCCAACATTTCTTTTATCTCCTTTATCAATATTTCTTAACTTAGAAGCATTTCTTGAAATACTTTCATATTTACTATAGAATGGGTATTTACACATACTTTTGTTGATAGAATTGTTATATACAAACTTTTCCTATGGAAAAACCAAATCCCATCCTTTGGGCTTATCTCCTACTAATCATCTCAACAAGTTTTCCAAACTCCTATTTATCACCTCTATCTTCCCATTAGTTTGTGGATGGTGTATAGAACTAAACTTCAAATCAATCTTCAACTTCTTCCATGGTGTTCTCCAAAAATATCCAACAAATTTGGTATCTTGATTTGAGACTATACTCTTTGGTAGACCATGTAGTCTAACCACTTCTATGAAGAATAACTTTATGATGTGACCAACAACATTGGTCTTATGACACAAAATAAAATGTGACATCTTTGAAAATCTTTCCACCACCATAAATATTGAGTCATGTCTTCTTTGTGTTCTCAGTAAACCAAGAACGAAGTACATACTAATATCTTCCCATTGCCTCTTTGGTATAGGTAATGACATATACAACCTAGTATTCTGACTTACCCCTGTAGCCATCTAACATACTCTACAAATTTGCACAATCTTCTTCACATCTTGGTGCAATTTTATCCAATAATAATTATCATTTACAAGAGAAATAATATTATTACGACCAAATTTTCCTACCAATCCTTCATTATGCTTCTACTTAATCAAGTTATATCTCATAGAACTCTGTGAAATGTGAAGCTGGCTTCCTGTAAACAACATCCATCTTATATTTTGAAATCCAACCATCTAGTCCTATCTAAAGAAATAGGTTCCAAACAAGACTTTCCAACCTCTACAAAATCTAGATCTTTAGGATACAAAATATTGAGTTCATTGAACCCAACAACTTCTATCTTCATCTCTATCATCAAATTTTTCCTTATACTTAAGGTATCTACAACTATTTTTTACTTCCCACTTTTGTGTTTCAAAATAAATGTGCAACTCTACAAAAACTCAACCCATTTTAAGTGCCTTTGGTTCAATTTCCCTTGACTACTAAGGTACTATAAGGCTTGATGATCAATATATTAAGAAATATTCTTTTGGAAATTAATAGTGCCTCCATTTATTCAAAGTTTGAATTGTTGCATAAAATTTCTAATCATAGAATATTCTCTTGGTATCATTCAATTTCTCACTAAAATAGGAAACATGATTACCTTATTGACTCAAAACTACTCCTATAGCACTACCTATAGCATCACAATCTACTTGAAACAGCTTACTAAAATATAAAAAAACAAAAACATGTTTCTCTATGGATCTCTTCTTTAAAAAATCAAAACTCTTAGCTAATCCTACATTCCACTTGAACTCCTTTTTTACCATTGTCTTTATTAGGGGTGTGCAAATACTACTCAAAATATTAATAAAATTTCTATAAAAACTTTCTAGACCATCAAATGATCTTACCTCTATAACACTCCTTGGTGTAGGCCACTCAACAATAACCTTTAATTTCTTTGGGTCCATCTTAAGACCCTCAACTGAGACTATAAATCCTAGATATATCAAACTTCTTTACAAAAATGCATTTCTTGAGGTTAATAAACAACTTATCTTCCCTCAACTTCTCAAAAATTATATGAATATGTAGAAAGTGCTCCTCCAATATCTTACAAAAATTAAAATGTCATCCAAATAAATAATGAAAAAATTACCCAAAAATTCTTTTAATATCTCATTCATGAGCCACATGAATGTGCTTTGTGCATTGGTTAGCCTAAATGGAATGAATAACCACTAATATAATCCCTCCTTGGTTTTGAATGTTGTATTCCACTCATCTCCCTCTCTGATATAAATATGATTATATCTGCTCTTCAATTCAATCTTTGTGAAGTACCCAGCTCCACTCAAGCAATCCATAATGTCATCCAACCTTAGTAAGGAGAATCTATACTTGATTGTAATCTTGTTAATGTCTCAAGATTCTATACACATTCTTTATTCTTCATCCTTCTTTGGTGCTATTACTACAGGTATCACACATGAACTCAGTCTCTCTTGGATCAATCCTTTCCTCAACAACTCATGGACTTATATATTCAATTCCTCATTCTCTACAGGAGTCATTCTATGGGCTATCTTATTTGGAAAACTAGCTTTTCATATCAAATCCATCTGGTGACTCATATTTCTCATTGGTAGAAAACCTTTAGGTACATTATCTAACACAATATCGTATAGTTCTCCTAACACATCTTAAACTTCTGCTAGAACTTCTTCTTCTTCTTTTTTGACTCTAAGAATCAACACAAAGCACACATGATCATGCTTCATACCATCTAAAAATTTCCTACCATCTACCAAACAAACTCTTGCATTACTACACACCTTTTCTCCTGCCTCTTGTAGGGGCTTAAACTTATGAAAACCTCCATCCTTTGTTAGAGAATATATGTTAACATTACCATCATGAATAGTGCACCAATCAAACTACCATGGCCTTCCTAGTAATAAATGGCATGCATCCATAGGCATGATATCACACATTACCTCATCATGGCAATTCCCAATATTAAACTTCACTAAACATTGTTCATTGACCAAAGATCTAGGTTTTTTTTCTAATCATGCAATTTGATACGGATGTGGGTGCCTCTTCCTTTCCAACTATAGCATATTAACCATCTCTTTTGAAATGAGATTATATGTGCTACCATTATCAATGATAACATCATAACATTTACCTCTAGCTTTGCACCTTGTGTAGAATAAACTCTTCCTTTGAAATTTTTCTTTTTCTTTATTCAACAATTCTCTCCTAATGACTAGAGTCTCTCCCCTTTTTGCATCTTCAAAATGCTCAGATTCATCTTCCTCATCTACATGCACAACTTGTGCATTACCTTTAGGGATCCTATTTTTCTTCCTTGATGTTGTGGACACTCATAGGCTATATGTCCTTCTTCTCCATATTAGAAACATGTTCCTCTGAATCCTACTCTCCCAAGGCCTCATCCAATTCTTCCTCTTCCTCTAAGTTCACCCTTTTTCTAGTCATGAGGGTGATAGTAATTATCTCCTCTTTGGTTTTTATTGGGACTAGCTCCTTAATTCCTCTTTTGATATTCATTTTTCCTCCATAGGATCTTCCATAAGTCCTTTTTTCATGACCTCTTCTTCTTTGTTGGATTTCAAATCTTCTATTTGGATTCTCTTCTACCTTCTGTTAAAATTGGTAAGCATCTTCTATTATGGTCATTATGACCAAACTCAACTCTTCTTGAATACTTGGTTTCAACCCATTTAGATAATAGACTACCTTTTCCTTGTTAACCTCTTAATGACCTATTTTGATTATGACCTTACAAAACTCTTATGTGTACTCCTTAACAAACTCACTGAATTTCTTCAAAACTTGTATCTTTTTCAATAGATCTAACTTATAACCAACAAGAAAAAACCATCTCTTTAACTTCTCCATCATGCAATCACATCTTGTGATTTTCTCTATACCTATTTTATTTATTTCTACTTGTAATTCTTTCCATCAAATGTTGGCATGAACTTTAAATTTGGTCTTTACAAATCTAACCCTCTCAAGATATTATATCTCTTTCTACTCAAAGTACTCTTCCATGTCATTGATCCAATCACTCAATTCTCCAAGATTGAGATTTCTAGAGTATGTAAAAACTTCAATCCTTTCCCTTTTCCAATCTTGGAGAGGGCCTTTAATAATCTGACTTGTTTGTGGTCTTCTAGTTTGTCATGTTCTTTGTATTATTCTTCTTCTTCAACTCCATATTCTCTTTCATCTTCTCTTCTACAATCAATTCCTCTAAACAAATCCTCTTGAAGTGCTTGAACTTATCTCTATAGGGATCTAAAACCCTCATTTAGCACTCCAATATTTCCTCCACCACCATGATTTCTTCACAGAGGCATTCTAATCACTTATTTTACAAACCTACAACCAAAAGTCCTAGTACAAACTTCCTCACATTTGTAAATCTATTTACAAACTCAGGAACTCTAGCTCCAATACCACTTAATGAAGGGAGACTCTCCCTTGAACATACCTTAAATAGACAATAACATTGAAGAAAAAAATGTGTAAATTTATTATACTCTCAGAAATAATCTACATACATGAAATCAAATACAATACAACTATTTGGTCGCCAAACCACTATTACAAAAATGTAGGCTACAAATACATGCAAAAAATTAGAGATGCAAGTATGTGAATGGTAATAATGGACACTAAAACCCCCAACCTTTTTTTTTTGCTGAAAAGAAATATTTTGTCTATCTTCTCATTTAGAATGAATTCCTTTCATTCCTCACCACTTTATCATTTTCTCCCTTCCAACTAAATCTCACTTCTATTTTTGGTGCCAAATAGATTTAGTTGCTCCCTTTTTGGCCTAAGAAATTTCCTAAATTTTACTCCAACTTTCGAGAGGCATAATTTTTGACTTGGGCATTGGGTTGACAAACCGTTTGTACCATTCGAAAGATCTTGATGAATGATAGGGCCACAAAAGGTCCCTAAATAGGACTTTTCATTTTTTACTATTTATCGAGCTGATCCAGAACCTCTAGGTTCCTCAAAATTTACTTTGAATATTTTTAAATGGATTTTGAAGATAAAACATTAATATATCACAAGTGAAAAATGGTATTGAAGTGATTTCTTCACCATTGGATTCATTCCACCATTCTAGAGGTCTCTATAAGATTTCATGTCCATACATGCACACATGCCAACTCACTAAAATCTAAAATTTCTATTTTTAGTCCTTCCACCTTACTAAAAATAGTAACCTTTCCATTTTATCCCTTATTCAAAATTTATTCACCAAACCTAACAATTTTTTTTTTTTTTTGTGGGATGCAAGATTGCTCTTACACCTCAGATGATTTTTCATCACAAAGTATAGTTCATGTTGGGTTAAGGGTTATTGAGCATTAATGGCCATTTTCCAAATATTGATTCACTCACATAATGAGTTTTAAAAAGGTTTGAATCAAAATGATTCCCCATAAAAGTTAAAAAATTGATGTAAAAAATAGTATCTACTCGACTAATCAATCATTTCACCTATCATGAAAGGCATAGTAAAATAAGGATGATTTAATCATGAAGGGATTTTCAACTAAATAGATAATTTAAGTGCAAGGATGATAATGAAAATTTACACTTAACTGGATCAATTTACTATGAAAGTTATCAATTTAATAATCATCAATAGATATTCTTCCTCTGCTAGGTTCTACAGTTTACCTTCCCTTTTATTCTAAGCATTCTTTTTAGAAAGAAATATATAGTGAATAGATTAGAGTAGTAAATCATACCATAAAACACTACAAGGATGTTGTGAAGCTCCTAGCTAGAGAAACACTCCTTAGGCAAGTCATAGATTGAAAGGGACATGACCCATTAGGTATATATATATATATAAGGAATATTAATATGCAATAGAGTATAAGTCTATATGAATAAAGATAAGAGAATAAAGTATAATGAAGTAGGAGAGAGTGATAGAGAATAGGAAAAAAGAGGAGTAATAACTATATATAAACATCATATGTAATATCTTGTATACAAAACCTATATGAATATTTGAAGTTCTAGATATTACAATATATGGTATGAAGGATACTTAATTTATGTTTATGTGTTCTTATATTAACTTGTTTGTTCCACATTATACATTAATCCACTATCCCTTTACTACTACTAAGTCTGGGGTATGAGTACAACTCATAGAGAATAATTGAGGCTAAAAAATCTTGTCTGTGACTTCCCAATTTTCTTGCTAACAATGCTCAACCTTCAAATCCATATTTGGGCCCATAAATGGGTCCCCTCTAAAATAGGTGATTGTGATGTAAAGCTAAAAATGGTATTCGAGTTTAAAATTTGTATTGTTGAAGACTCTATCAAGGTTTTCATTTGTTTTGAAATGATTTTGGATCATCTTTTGTATTTCCCTTTTTTAGAAGTGGGTTCTTGGTTTATTTCTAAGTGCCATGGATAGTCTTCAATGCCACTAGTTATTTTTTTTCTTTGTAGGAAATGCATTCATGAATAAATAATTAGTAATGATCAACTTCAAGAAGATATCATTGATTACATACCTCTTACAAGTCAATCTCGTATGGGTGGTATATTTTTAATTTTTATTTTATAAATTCTAAAGAATGGAAGTGCATATTTAATTTGATGGTTGTTATCTTGATAAATGAATATGCTTTAGCTTTCAAAAATATTTTCTTCTCACATGAAGATCAAGTTGATTATTACACTTCTTCAAAAGGAAAAAAATATTGTTCAAACCACTACATATACTCCTTAAGAAATCACTGAAGGGAACACAATCTACTTAGAGGGGGGTTGAATCAGTACATCAAAACAATTCTAGAAACCTTTACTTTTACAACTATTATATAGATTTTCAACATGAAGAGCACTGAATTATACAAGCTAGTAATCAAAGCACAACACAATATAACACATAACACCAGATGTACGTGGAAACCCAGGATGGGAAAAACACAATGAGAAATCTCACAAGCAGGAATATAATAAGAGACTTTTATAATTTGATGTAGACACTAACCTATCAAAGGCACCAATCTCCAAATGAATCTATAGGAATCAACTTACTAGAGAGAACAATCCCCATTAGAAAGAGACATCAATCCCTATTGGAAATAAATAATAAGTAGAACACTAGTCCTATTGGAATACAAAAATAATGGAAATTTTGAAATTTAACTCTGATATGCACTAGAAACACAATAAAAACTCTCTCACACTAAGAATGATCCTCTGATACTGGTGTTAACTATTTTCTTAACACTTTTGTACTCACATACCTTCCATTCATTACACTTGATGCAACTTGTTATATCAGCTCACTCTCTTGACACGGTTACACACTATAGGACATTTGAACATTAAAAATATATACATGACATTACATTAACACTATTCCATGTCATCCAAGGATCCGCACATAACCCAGACAACATAAAGTGGACCTAAATTCAAATTTCATGAAATGTGTAATACATCGGTTGATGCAAGAGCATCCAAGATGTGAGAACAATCTTGAATCAACCAAAAAGATATGTGATGTTTATTTAAAATAAGGGCTGATTTGGCATGGGTTTTTTGGGTATGGAGAGCCTTGGAATCCCAAAAAGAGCCAAAAATCTCCTAAACTGTAGTCTCGCGGAGGTCAAAAACTCAAGCTGGTGGTTTGGTAGAAAAGATTCATTCCAAGGTCTTTTATGCCATCTACATTGCAACCCCACAACAATGCGATGATGGAGCTTGTGGTATAGTGGGTAACGCACAACCGCATGATAGAATTTGTAGGTGGTTGTGGTATGGAAGTTTGGAAACTACATCCCCATGATGGTTCAGTGACATAGCTTATAGTATGGGAGTTTAAGCCCTCCAGTCCCATGATAGTCCATGGAAAAGGTCCACAATATGGCGGTAACCCATGGACACTGTGTGGGTCATTTGGAAGGCCTAAAATAGAGTAATATCTTTGGGTATCACAATAAAGGTGAATGGTAATGATGTGATTTAGTCAAAGGAATGAACAGACAAGTTGGTTGGTGACACATGGCATGATATTACTTGTTGATTCCACATCAATGTTGTGGATCAATGTGATCATTGGTCAAAAAATTCAAATATGAATCCAATGGTTGGAAGATGATTATCTCGTGTGGATGAATAAGGATTACAGTCATTGATAACCATGTAACTACTGGTGAGACCTATATTTTCATTAGATCATGGCAGTACTATGAGAAGGGACAAGCTAGGCCAACCTAAAGGAAGAGCATGGATAAAAGGTAGAGATGTAGTAAGACATGGGGATGAATATATACTACCAGAAGATAGAGAAGGGTTGTGAAATAGGTTGGTGTATTCAAATATCATAGAGAAGAACTTGAAAGCTCTGATCTACATGTGTAATTGATGTTTCTGTAATCAAATATCCCATGTAATGTTGTAATGCTATAATTTGTTTTTCCATTCTAGAATAATAAAATCTCTTAGTTATCTTCCTACATATTGGTTGTTCTTTTTGTGTTGTTGCTGTGATATTGTGTCTATAAGGGGATTATCCTTCATCAAGTTGTATTAGAGAAAATTGTCCTAAGTCTGTAAACAAATCACCAATCGTGAGGTAGTTTGCAACAGGACCTGTGAGTGTGGGTTGAGATCAAAATGACTCCTAGACTTGCCCAAGGTAGTAGAGGTAGAGGAAAAGGTGGTGGAGGAAGAGATCCACCTAGAGATGAAATCATAGCACTCACAAGGTAGTTAGAAACCTTGTAGGAAGAGGTTCGTAGGAGAGAAGTGAATCAAGAAAGAGATGATAGTGAAGAGGAAACTGAAGAGGAAGTGGAAGAGGAAGAACAAGATGAAATGGATCATGGAGAAATGAGATTGCTAAGAGCAATATCTAGCCTTGGAAAGAAACCTAAAATGGAGGTTTTAACTTTCAGTGGATGTATGAATCCTGAAGAGTTGATAGAATGAATCAATGATATGGAGGAATTTTTCGAGTTCGAGGAGATTGAAGATCCTCATTGAGTGAGGTTTGCAAAGACAAAGTTAAAAGGTCATGTAAGTATATGGTGGAAAGAGATCCAACTTGAAAGAGGAAGACAAGGGAAGGATAAAACCTCTAGATGGGGCAGAATGGTGGGAAAATTAAAGAAGCAATTTATTCTAGTTGATTATGAGCTGGAGTTGCTCAAAAATATGTAGAGTTTGAGACAAGGAATGAGCATGGTGAAATAATACATAGAGTAATTTCACAAGGTCCTGATTCGAATAGGGCATTCTAAAGCGAATAAAGAGAAATTTTCTCATTATATTAATGGGCTAAAGCCTAGAATATAGGAAGAATTGACACTGGTAAGAATGACCACCATTGAGGATGCTTATCAGCTTTCCTTAAAAATTAAAGAACAACCAAACAAAATATTTGAAATAAAACAAAGAGGTGGAGGCCATGGTGGAAGGACTAGTATATGGTCATATAGAGGCCAAATTGGAGATAAAAGGAAGGGTGAAGGATCCAATACCAATCAAGATCATAAAAGAGATGACTCATATCAACCTCATCATCAGAATAGTGGAAATTGAAGAGGTAGGGGAATATCTGGATGAGGACCAGGAAGAGGAGGCTTCCAAGGAACATGTTTCCAATGTGGAGAAGAATGGAATGGAGCCTATGAGTGGCCTCAATGTCAAGGAAGGAAAAACAAAAGACCAGAAGGTAATGCTCAAGTTTCCCATGTAGATGAAGATGCTTAGGCATCACATTCTGAAGATGTTGAAAGGAGTGAGTCCCTCGTTGTCAAAAGAGCTTTGCTAAATGAGGAGAAGGAACCAAACCAAAGGAATAATTTGTTTCACACTTGACGTAAGTGTGAAGGTAAGGTTTTGAATGTTATCATTGATGGAGGTAGCACAAAAAATCTCATGTCAGAGGAAATGGTCACTAAGTTGTGGCTGGAAAGGAGAAGGCATCCTAGTCCATATCAGATTGCATGGTTGCAGAAGGACCAAAGGGAATTGGTCAATGAGAAATGTATGATAAAGTTTAAGATTGGTAATTACAAGGATGAGGTTTTGTGTGATATCATACCTATGGAGGTTTGTCATATGTTGTTAGGCATACCATGGCAATTTGACCAACAAGCAGTGCATGATGGACATGCTAACACTTATTTATTAACAAAGGATGGTGTTCAAAATAAGTTGAAACCCCTAAAGGAGACAGAAGAAAAGGCATGCAGTAATGCAAGAGTTTTCTTGGTTGATGGAAGAAAATTCCTAGAAGGCATGAGACATGAACATATGTGTTTTACATTGATCCCTAGAGTTGAAAAGGAAGGTGATAGTGATGTACCTATAGAGGTTCAAGATTTGTTGAATGAGTCAGGGTATTTTTTGTGATAACATACTTGAAGGTTTTCTTCTAGTAAGGAAGATCGGCCATCAATTGGACCTGATTCTTGGAGCCAGTTTTCCCAATAAGGAAACCCATTGAATGACTCCAACAAAGAATGAAGAGTTGAATAGAAAAGTGCAAGAGTTGTTGCAAAAAGAACTAATTAGGGAGAGTTTGAGTCCATGTGTAGTACCTGCAGTATGAGCACCTAAGAAGGATGGGGAATGGTGGATGTGTATAGATTCTAGAGCCATCAACAAGATCACTATCAAGTATTGGTTTCCCTTACCAAGGATGGATGAAATCATGGATTGTTTGAGTGGAACTGAATACTTCACAAAGATAGATCTAAAGAGTGGTTGCCACTAGATCCAAATTAGAGAGGGGGATGAATGGAAGACAACCTTCAAGACCAAAGAGGGTTTGTACGAGTGGTTTGTCATGCCTTTTGGGTTGACGAATGCACCCAACACATTTATGTGGCTTATGAGCAAGGTCCAGAAAGAATTTTTAGGAAAACTGGTTATTGTTTATCTAGATGATATTTTGATTTTTTGTAAGACATTGGATGAGCATTTGATGCATATAAAAAAAAATCAAGAAGTTGAGGGAAGAAATTTTTTTAATCAACTTGAAGAAGTGTAGTTTTTTTAAATGTAGGTTGGTGTACCTAGGATTTTTTATCTCAGCAAAGGGTCTTAAGATGGATCTAGAGAAGGTAAGAGCTATTGTTGAATGGCCTATGCCAAGGAGTGCTACAAAGGTAATATTTTTTCATGGTCTAGCAAGTTTTTATAGGAATTTTATCAAAAATTTCAGTAGTATTTGTGCACCCTGATGGAAACAATGAAAGGGGATAGAAAAGAGTTTAAGGGGAGTATAGGAGCAACAAAAAGTTTTGAGATGTTGAAGAAAAAGTTACAAAGTGAATTGTTTTGGAACTTCTAGATTTTAACAAGGTATTTTAGGTAGACTATGATGCTAGTGGAAGTACCATTAGATCTATTTTGAGTCAAGCAGATAAACCCATTGCCTATTTTAATGAAAATTTGAATGATGCAAAGAAGAAATATTTTTCTTATGATTAGGCATTTTATGCTATAGTTCAGGCTTTGAAGAAATGGAGGCACTATTTGTTGCCAAAAGAATTTTTTTTATTTACCGATCATCAGGCCTTACAATATTTAAATAGTCAAGGAAAGTTGAATCAAAAGCATTTGAAATGAGTTGAATTTCTGCAAATTTACACATTTTTTTTTAAGCATGGGAGTGGAAGAGCTAACAAAGTTGCAAATGCCTTAAGTAGGAGGAAAAATTTATTAACATAAATGTAGATTGAAGTTGTTGGGTTCAGTGAACTCAAGAGTTTGTATCCTAAGGATACTAATATCGCAAAGGCTTGGAGAGCTTGCATGGAGCCTATCACTTTGGATTGGACGAGGTGGTTGGATTTTACAATCCAAGATGGTATGTTGTTTTGAGCGAATTAGTTGTGCATCCCAAGGAGTTCCATGAGAGAGAACTTGATCAAGGAGAAACATAGTGGAGGATTAGCTAGACAGTTCGGTCAGGATAAGACCATTTCCATTGTTGATGAACACTACTATTGGCCTCAATTGTAGCAAGATGTAAAGAAATTTATGCAGAGTTGTAGAGTATGTCAAATGAAAAAAGGAACAAGTCAGAATAGCAGATTATATCAGCCATTACCTATATTTGAGAGGCCATGGGAGAAAATTAGCATGGATTTTGCTCTTGGATTACCAAGGATGCAGAGAGGACATTATTCTATATTTGTGGTAGTGGATAGATTTTCAAAGATGACACACTTCATTCCACGTCAGAAGACCGGTGAGGCTATTCATGTTGCAGAGTTATTTTTTAGAGGGGTGGTGAGACTACATGGTCTACCTAAGAGCATAGTTTTAGATTGAGATTCCAAGTTCATTGGGTATTTCTAGAGGACATTATGGAAGAAGATGAAGTCTAATTTGAATATTAGTACAACACATCATCCACATATAGATGAAAAAATAGAGGTGGTGAACAAGAGTTTGGGTAACTTGCTGACATGCTTAGTAGGGGAAAAACCCAAGGGATGGGATCTAATTTACCATAGGAAGAATTTCCTTACAAGAATTCTATCAATAGGAGTATTGGTAAATCACTATTTCATATTGTGTATGGGAGTAGTCCTAGAACTTGTTTTGAATTGAGGAAGATGAATAAGGGGAAAGGTGTAGTGTTGAGGCTGAAGATTTTGCTAAGCATCTAAAGAATGTGCATGAAGAGGTGAAGAAACATAGATAAGATGAATTCACAGTATAAGGCTAAGGTAGATCAACGAAGAAGATATAAGGAGTTCCAGGTAGGTGATGAATTCATGGTTCATTTGTGGAAGGAGATATTTCTAGTTGGTACATACAACAAGCTAAGGATGAAGAATTTTGTACCATGCAAGATCCTGAAGAAGCATGATTCAAGAAATACTTATGAGGTAGAGTTGTTGAGTGATTCATGTTTCACCTATGTTTAACATTGTTGATTTTACCAATATCATGAAGGGGATAAGGAAAATGAATTGATAGAGGCACAGTGGAGCATTCCAACACCTACTAAAAAAAATGAAGAGATTGATTAAGTTTTGGACAGTCATGTGGGTAGGAGCACAAGGAACATGCAATATAGAGAGTATTTTGTAAAATGGAGAGGAAGGCCTATTAAAGATTTAACATGGTTGTATGAGTCAGAGGTTAGCCATCTTGGTTTTCTTCTAACTCTTGAGAAATGATAGGGTCACTTTCCAAATTACCCTGGGTGTCTGATGCAGGAGCATCCAAGGTGTGAGAACAATCTTGCATCAACCAAAAAGATATCTGATGTTTATTTTCAATAAGGGATTATTTGGCTTGGGTTTGTTGGGTATAGAGAGCCTTGGAATCACCAAAAGAGCCAAAAATATCCTACACCACAGTCCCGTGGAGGTCAAAAACTCAAGTTGGTGGTTTGGTGGTAAAGATTCAGTCCAAGGTCTTCTATGCCATCTACACTGCAACCCTACAACAATGTGATGATAGATCTTGTAGTATAGTGGGTAGCCCACAACCCCATGGCAGACTTTGTAGGTGGTTGTGGTATGGCAGTTTGGAAACTGCATCCTTGTGATGGTTAGGTGACACAAGCTATAGTATGGTGGTTTAGGCCTCACAGTGCCACAATAGTCCATGGAGAAGGTCTGTAGTATGGTAGTAACCTGTGGACACCGCATGGGTTGTTTGGAAGGCCTGCGGCACAATGAGATCTTGCAATAAAGGTGAATAGTCATGATGCGAGTTAGTCAAAGGGATGGACAAATGAGTTGGTTGGTGACACATGGCATCACATTACTCATTGATTCCACATCATTGTTGTGGATTAACGTGATCATTGGTCAACAAACTCAAATATGAAGCCAATAGTTGGAAGTCAATTGTCTGGTGCAAATGAATAAGGATTTCAGTCATTGATAACCATGTAACTATTGGTGAGACTTGGATTTTCATTGGGCCATGGTAGTACTACAATATGGGAGAAGTTAGGTTGACCTGAAGGAAGAGTATGGATAAAAGGTAGAGATGTAGTAAGATAGGGGGATGAATAGATACAACCAAAAGATGAAGAAGGGTGGCAGAATAGGTTGGTGTATTTATAGATCATAGAGTAGAACTTGAAGGATTCAATCTGCATGTGTTATTGATTTTTTTGTAATCAAACAACCCATGTAATGTTGTAGTTTTGTTTTCCATTCTAGAATAATAAAATCTCTTAGTTATCCTCCTACATATTGGTTGTTCTTTCTATGTTGTTGTGAGATTTCTTCTGTAAGGGGAGTATCCTTCATCATCATTCCAAACAAAAATTTCTTGCCACCAACAGAACTTGATGCCTTGTACCACCATGGGAACCTTAAATAGGTCCTATCCTCACTCCACATGCAAGATTTGAATTTTGCATGCTACAAGTCATTACTACACATGTCTCAAACTTTGAATAGCTTGATGAACCTTCTAATGTTTCAAACTTCTTGCATACTAAGCCTCACCTCCAGAAACTCAGGAACCTGATAGAACTAGTGTAGATACACTCTCCTTCCAAACCACAAATAAACACTACATTTCTAAAAGAAATTCCACCCATATTTATAAATCTCTTTTCAAAAAAAGATATCCTTTTAGACCACTACACTCATGTTTATTGCATACCCTATATAGTATAATAAATAAATTAACTATTTGAAGGAAATCACGCCTCACTAGAAATGGTACATGATATAATTGATTAGGAAATTTACACACTAACACATTACATGCTTCCAGAACCTTAAGAAAAATGAAAATTCTAGTACTCCTACAATCTTTTTCATCTTTTGACAGCCTTCACATCTGATAGCCTTGACACCCTTTGATAACTAGTATCAACAACAATCCTTTGATATCAGTTTGAAATCAATGATAACCTATATTCAAAAATATCCCCCTTTGTCATTAATGACAAATAACAAAACATTGGGGCCACCAAGCACTCCTAAAATAATGTTTTTGAATGATTTCTTGGCTATAGCATTACTCCCCCTATGAAAGATATGGCATTTTGAGATCACTTTCTACTTAATTTAGTATTTCCTCAAATAAGAATTTTGAGCCCAATTTCTCCCCCTTTGACATCAATGGTAAAGGATCGACACTTTCTCCTCTATTTTATACTAGTACATCACATCATCCAAAAACCCATTTCCTAGATAGACTCCCCCTGAGTCCATGCTTCACTACCTTTGAAAACATTGTACAAGAGCATTGACCCTTCTTGTGGTAGGGAGACCAAGCTTCCCCTCACCCTGTACTTCCTCTTGATTCAAGAGGAGGGAGCAACAACTCCCAAATTCTTCTAGAGAAACTCAAATGTCTCCTTAGGAAGTGGCTTCATGAATATATTTGCAAATTGCTCCTTCGTGTCCACATATTCTAATCTTCTCTGCAATCTTCTCCTTCAAGAAATGATACTTGATTGCAATGTGTTTTGTTCTTGAGTGCATCACCAAATTCTTTGAAATGTTTATTGCACTTGTGTTATCACACAGAATAGTGATAGGATCTTCAAATTTTATTTTCATCTTCTTCAAATTCTACTTCATCCAAAGCACCTAAGTGCAGCATGATGTTGCAACAATGTGATTCACTTCTTCTATAGATAAAGAAACTAATTCCTTCTTCTTACTCAACCAGGACACCAAGTTGTCTCCAAGGAATAATGCACCACATCTTGTGCTCTTCCAGTCATCCACACATCTTGCCCAATCTGTATCTATATATGCAGTCAAAGTGAAATTTTCACTCTTTTGATACCATATCCCAAAACCTTTAGTAGCCTTCAAATACTTGAATATCCTTTTCACCACCTTAACATGATTTTCTTTAGGTTTTTCCTAAAATCTAACAGCCATTCTAACTACCTACATAATATTTGGTCTAGATACTATCACATACAACAAACTACCAATCATAGATCAATACATAGTTTTATCTACCAGAGAAGAATCATCATCCTTAACTTACACCTGATAACCATAGGTGTTGCAACAAGTTTGCAATCCTCCATTCCAAAATTTCTTAGCATCTCCTTTATGTATTTTTGTTATGAAATAAAAATCCCTTTTTTTGATTGAACAATATACAACCCCAAGAAGAAAGATAATTCTCCTAACATAGACATGTCAAATTCATTCTGCATAGCCTTTGGAAAGTTATTACACAATTCTTCACTACTACCTCCAAAATTGATATCATATACATAAACCACAACTATTAGAATTTTTTCTCCTTCTATTCTTGTGTACAAATTACTATCTACACAACCTCTCTAGAATCCTTTCTACTACAAATATCCATCCAACATTGAATACCAAGCTCTAAGAGATTTCTTAACACCATATAAGGACTTCTTTAATTTGCAAACATAATTTGGATTGTTAGTACACTAAAATACTTTCAATTGTTCAATGTATACTTCTTCAAGTTGTCCATTCAAGAATTTTGACTGCACATCCATCTAATACACATTAAAATTCTTGAATGCTGAAAGAGCTAAAAACATCCTTATTGCCTCCAGTCAAGCCACTAGAGCAAATTTTTCCTCAAATGTTATACCTTCAACTTGAGCATACCCTTTACACACAAGTATTTCTTTGTTCTAGATCACTTCACCTTCTTCATTAAGCTTGTTTCTGAATACCTACCTTTTTCCAATCACATTCTTGTCTTTAGGTCCTAGGACAAGTTCCAATGTTTCATTCATCATGATCTGATTTAATTTTTCCTTCATATCCTCTATCTATCCTTGTTATTTGCTTTCTTACTTTTATGCATTATGTTCTATCTTTGATAGTAAATAAAAAGTTACTTATTCACCTGATCTTTCTAGCCTCTTCTGGGTTTGAACCCCACTATCTTTGTCACCTATGATCTAATTTTTAGAGTTATTTTTTTGAAACTACTTCATTGGAGTTTTGGAACAAATTCTTATGAGTCTTCAATGTTGCTATTAATTTATTCTTCATCATATTCTACTTCTGGAATAGTAGTATACTGAATAGTTTCATCAACCTTCACATTTGGACTTTCAAAAATATTATTCAACCTTTTTTTATAATGCCTATAATCTTTGCTTCTTAAAGAGTAACCAAGAAAAATGCCTTCATTTGATTTTGAATCAAACTTACCCAAATTCTCTTCATCTCCCTTGATGTAACAATTGATTCCAAATATTCTAAGGTGCTTTATTGTTGTTGGTCTTCCTCTCCATATCTCATATGGAGTCTTCTTTATTTTACACTTGATCTTAACTCTATTATGAATATACATAGTTTTCTATGTATCTTATCTCCAATACATATCCAGTAGATTTTTATGACAAATAATATACCTTGCCATATCTTGTACAATCTAGTTATTTCTTTTTATAACTCCATTTTTATTTAGTTCTAGGGGTAGAGAACCGCTTCTTGATCCCATGCTCTTCATAGAATCTATCATACTTCTCAGTAGTAAATTTTCCACCTCTATCTAATCTCAAGACATTGATTATCCTTTCAGTTTTATTTTCTACCAATGCCTTGAATTCCTTAAACATTTCAAAAGTTTCTAACTTCTCTTTTAAAAATCATAAAATACATGTCTCCTTGTGGAATCTCAGTCCTCATTGTTCTGCACAGATCTATATGCACTAGATCTAATGTCTTTTATGTAGAATACTCTTTAGCATGATACTTTCTTCTTGTCTAGTTCCCTTCATGACATTTCTTGCAACTGATTGATTGAGGTTTCTTGATTTTTGGCAAGTCTCGAACCAACCATTTTAAAATAATCTTTACAATATCATCAAAATTCATTTGTCCTAACATCCTATTCCAAATCCAACTATCATCCTTCTGCATAGTGAGACAACTCTGTCAATTCAACTAGTCACTGAGATGATTAATATCACTATATATCCTACTTCCTTCTGTAATTAGCTTACTGGTACTTAATTCTCTGATTTCACAACCTTCAACACTAAAATAAAACTTGTATCCTTTATCACACATCTGATTGACACTTAAAATATTATGCTTTAAGACTTCAACATACAAAACATCACATGTCTGTGTTTTACCACCATTAACACTTAAAGTACCCTTACCAAAAAATTTAGCAATTGAATTATTTCTAAGGGTAATGGAACCAACTTTAAATTTCTTGAAATTCATGAACTTATTTTTATCTCTAGTTATATGACTAGAGCAACCATTGTCAATAATCCATAGGTTCTCCTTTTGAGCATGTAGTGCATTTTGAGCAATCATAGAATTCTCAAACATCTTCTCTTCAAGAACCTTCTTCTAAAATTTATTTGGAACATCACTTCCTCCTTTTTATAGTAATGGATAACTCACAAAATTACTTCTATAGTTCCTTACTATGTGTCCAAAATTGTGGCACTTGAAACAATTGATATTAAAATTGTACAGATGTGAAAATGCATTATTATTGACAAAATTATTTTTTCCTACCGAAACTCTTCTACAATCCATGACCTTATTTCAATAATCATTGCAACTAAAATAATAACTAGAGAAAAGGAGGTTGACTTGGTATTGTATCCTTGTCTTTTAGATCTTCTTCTTTTGTTTTATACTTGAATAAATCCATCATTATGAGTCATAGTTCCATCACTTGTCATGGTCCTTTCTCAATTTGAACTTTCAAAACCAATCACTTCTAGACTTGCCTTAGTATCCTTCTCTGACTGTTCTATCACTTTGTTATCATCAAAACCTACTCTATTTTTTCCATGTGATACTTTTTGACTTTCCAATATCTGATCTAGGGCTTCAATACTTTTACTAAACTTCAACTGCAGCTATTGATTTACTTTCTCAAGCTCTTTTTTGGTTGCCACAATTCCTACCTCAAGCTTGTCACAATCTGTCTCATGATAGCAAATTTTCTGTTAGAAATTCTTCAACTATTTTTTCTTCTTCTACCCAAGTCTTCAGATCAAAATTAATCTTTTCTACAATTTCCAATTCTTTTGATATTCTTTCTTTGCTCTCACTTACTCTAAAATTATGTCCTTTAGTTTTTTTATTTCTTTTCTAGCCCACAATGGTTTCTCCATAAGATCTGCTTCATATTCATTGTCTCCAAAATCCATTTTAGCATCTACATCAACATTTTTAAAATCCATAAACATAGGTTTTCCATTTTCATCTTTGGATGCATCTTTATCTTCTTCTTCAGTGAAATAGTCTTCTTCCTCATAACTGTAGAAAATATTATGTTTTCTCTAACCTTTGAATCTTCTCTAAAAAGATTCATTTCCGTTCTTTTGTTTAAAATTTGTAGTATTCTTATGGGGACACTTAGTCATAAAATGTCCAACTTCCCCACAATTGAAGCACTTGAAAGGTAATTTACCTTTGTACTTATCAAAACCTTTTTATAGCTTCTTTCAAATCTGACTCGCAATAAAAATCTTGATCAACCTACTTTTGAGATACTCTAAAAGTACCCTCTTTCCTTATATAATATTCACTTTCAAATCTCATTTCAAATGAAGTTAATGTTCCATGCAACTCAATCAAATTTAAAGTATTCAAATCTTTAGCTTCTTCAATAGAATATATTTTAGGATCAAACCTTCTAAGGAGAGATCTGAGCACCTTCTTTACAACAATCTTTTCTTCCAAACTTTCACCAAGACCTTGGATATAGCTAAAAACTTCATCAACCCTGAGCATGAATGTAGCAATGTTATCATCTTATTTCATCATTAGACCTTCAAACTAAGCTTTGTAACTTTGTAACTTTTCCTCTTTGACTTTTTCACCACCTTCATAGATAGTTTCTAACTTTTCCCATACTTCCATTTTTGTTATGTACTCCATCACTTTCACAAATTTAGTGTTATTCAAACCACATAAAATAGCATTCCTTACCTTAGCATTGAGTTCAAGAGCCCTCTTTCTTGCCTAATCCCAAGGATGGAGATTTTTAGGAGGCTCATATTCTACAATTGACATCCAAATGTCCAATCTGAAAGCCATAAAATAGGACTTTATCCGAACTTTCTAAAAAGAAAAAATAGATCCATAAAAAATTGGTACTTTATTTCTAGATGAAATTTCTTGTTCCATCTCAGATCTACCTTAAGCTATTAGACTTCTTCAAAGGAACTTGGATTTGATACAAATTGGAGGGAACATAATCTACTAAGAGGGGGTGAATTATTAGATCAAAACAATTATGGAAACCTTTACTTTTACAACTGTTATATATATTTTCAACTTGAAGAGAATTGAACCATACAAGTTATTAATCAAATAACAACACAAGATAACACATAAGACCAGATGTATGTGGAGAACCAAGATGGGAAAACCATGGTGAGAAATCTCACAAGAAAGAATATAATAAGAGAATTTTATAATGTGATGTAGGCACTGACCTACTAGAGACACCAATCCCCAAATGAATCTATAGGCACCAACCTACTGGAGACATCAATCCCCACCAAAAAGAGACACAATCTTTATAAGAAAAAAACAAGTAGAACATCAGTCCTACTAGAATAAAAAGATAATGGAAAATTTGAAATTTAACTTTGATATGTACTAGAAACACAATAGACACTCTCTCATTATGAGAACGACCCTCTAATACTAGTGCTCGCTATTTTCTTCATGCTTTTGTACTCACATAACCTCCATTCATTTCAATTGATGCAACATGCTATATCAACTCGCTCTCTTCACACAGTTACACATTGTAATGCATCTAAACATTTGAAATATATACATGACATTACATTAACATTCTTCCATGTCAGCTAGGGATCCACACAAAACTTGGACAACATAGAGTGTACTTAAATTCAAATTTCATGAAACATGTAATACATTGGTCCAAAAATGAATTTCTTACTACTAGGAGAAATTGATGCCTTATGCCACCATGGGAACCTTAAACATGTCCTATCCTCACTCCACTTGTAATATTTGAATTTTTCATGCTACAAGCCATTACCACACATGCCTCAAACTTTGAATAGCTTGATGAACCTTCTAATGCTTCAAACTTCTTGTAAAATGAGCCTCACCTCTGAAAACTTAGGAACTTGATAGAACTAGTGTATCCACACTCTCCTTCCAAACTATAGAGTAACACTACATTTTTAAAAGAACCGCCACTCATATTTATAAATATCTCAACCCAAAAGATATCCTTTTAGAACACTGCACTTGTGCTAGCTACATACTTGGTATGGTATAATAAATACATTAACTATCTATAGGTAGTCACACCTCACTAGACATGATATAATATATGATTGATTAGACATTCTACACACTAACACACAACATGCTTTTAGAACCTTAAGACAAATGAAAATTGTAGTACTCCTATAGTATTTTTCATCTTTTGACAACCTTTACACCCTTTGATAACCATTGTCAAAAATAATCTTTTGACATCAGTTTGACATCAATGACAACCTATGTTTAACACTCACCTCCTATTCCTATTCTAGATGCAAGACTATACAAGAAAATCAAATTTTCTTGTGATGGGACCTTAAGTGATGAGGATAGTAATACACTCTCCTCCAAATCATATCTTGTTTTTAATAGAGTAAATAGGGTTAGGTCCTTGATCCCATACAAAAAAAAAAACAAAGTTGACTAGAGAATACAACATCTAGTCAAGAACAATTGAGTCTAAAGAACATCAATTAGGGAATAGTATTGAAAAGTAATAAAGCCCCAACCCAACAAATTAATTAAAATAAACAACCAACCTGATACATATATATGACATTAACCAAATAGAAAGAACATAGCAAGCCAAAATCTGAATTACATTATTAAACATAGAGTCACTAATTAAAGTTTTAGTCTTAAGAGACATAAGCAAAGATAACATTCAAACCAAAAAATAAATTTTAAACATACATAGTCAAAAAAGGCTCCAATGCCTTAACAATGAGTCACAAACCAAAAATAGAAATTAAGATTAATTAATGAGGCTCTAATTATCCTAGAGCTCGTCCACCATATCCTCCATTCTTTCCTTGAGATCCATCACCTTGACCCTTTTAGCTTCATTCTTTTTACCCTTTTTGCTCCATTACTTTCAAAATTTTCCCTGTCCAAAGATTGTACCCATGACCACTCTTCTCATAACACCATTCATGACTTTACAAATACTCCTGAATGTTGTTTCAATAGTTTGCATCCTCTTTGAGTTATCAACAACCTCCATCTATTTTTCTATTTGATCCATCCTCATAGATAGAGCTTCAAAGGTATTATCCATATTTGTTTTATCCTTCACCTTTAAGTTCTCCTTAGTACTAATCCCAAAATTGGGGGTTTCTAAACCTTCAAATTTTGTAGGACTCCCAAAATATGTCATCTTATCCTTGAATTTTCCATAAATCTCATCACCTTCACCTATGTCCTCTTCCTACTTATTTATTCCCTCTTCTAGACCACAACCACCCTCTTCCTTCTTATCTAACTCTATAGATTCCTTCTCCTTTGAGAATTTTGTGTCCCCTAAACTATTTGGGACATATTCTTCCTCCGAAGAATCCTCATTTTTCCTTGCCACCACTTTTTTTCCTTTTTTTATCTCCCTTTTCATAAGAAACCATCTCCTTATCAATAACATCATTTTTACCTTTTTTACCCACCTCTACCCCTTTTGAAGCAGCAATAGCCAAATGAGTTGATCTCTAACCACCAGGGAGAGTCAAACCAGTGTCAAGACTAATGTCTTTGTCATCCGAAATAATAATAGTTGGAATTTTTGTGCATGGTTCTTTAATCACCACCTTTCTTCATTTGATTAAGCTCAAGGAGAGGGGATAGGGGTTGCATTTCTCTAGGGTAATTTTAAGAAGTTCTTCCCATGAGGGTTCTTCTTTTAGAGTGGGGGAGGGATTATTCTTGTTCAACTTAGCTACTTTTTGAGGGGAGTTGGGTTTTCTTTCAAGCAATTCAATGCAAATGGATGTCTTAGGGGTTTGAGGATTTTCAAGGAGGTTAAGGATAAGATCCTTATATGGATTATTGGAAAGGACATACTTGATAATGTCCCTAATAAAGCCCTAATGAAGAGGAGGGTTGGATCCATTCTCCATACTTTGTTGGAGAGATGACATAAGAAATAAGGGAGATTGATTTTCTCAAGTTGATGAATATGATTGAGTATGGGAAATGATACCCATGAATAGGCTGAAAATGACCTTCCAATGTAAAATATTTCATTACAAATAGACTTACATTATGATATGGTGTTAGGAGTTTAATTCTAGAGTAGCCATTCTAGAACCTTTTCTCTTTATCTTCTTCCTCAAAGAATTTATCTATATATTGTTGGTAGTTCCTTGTGCTCTCTTTTTCTATTTTTTCCCTCATTTGGTAGGATTTTTTCTATAGCAATTAATTTAGCATCCACAATGAAATGAAGACCTCCCATAGTCACCTCCTCATCACTCCAAGAATAAATAAATTTGTAACTTAGTTCTTCACTATATCCCTCCATAGCCTCAAAGTAAGGGGCAAAGCCCGCCCACTCAAAGAGTCCCCAAAGCTCCATGTTTTTTTTGAGGGAGTCATAATTGCTTGATTCAATCCTCTTCCTAGGTACCCCCTATTGGAAAAATGAAGAAGATTGACTATCTCTATAGTCTTGTGTTGTCATTGATGTCACCATGTTGTGATTACAAGTTTAAGGTTGTGCCTAATCCGATATTTTGGTCTGGTATTTGAATTGGTATTCATGCTACTCTCTCTAGTATTCTTGTCTGCACTCCTCTACAGTCAACAGTTATTGCTCACAATTTTTGGAAATTGCTTATGATTGCTGCAGGAATACATATTCAGAATATTACATGCTCTAGTGCTCGTACAATGTTGTGGCAACCAATAGAATGTTTATTATTTTTTTGCTTGAAGTTTATTCTTGGCTGACTTCTTGGGGTAATTATAAAATGGTGAATTAATTTTGCTACGTGGATATATGTGCAACCTATTTTAGGTCATTTCCAACTCAAGGTAGTTTTATGGAGATTTGAATTACCTTCGTGAAATATTTTATGGATGATTGGGGCCAACAGTTGGTATTGGTGGTAAATATGAAGTGCATCTAATTAGGCCAACCTAATTGATTCTTGTGAATAGATCAAGTATATAAATGTGAATGTTGAATAGGTTTTGGAGTGAGTATGAATGAAAGAAGAATGAAGATATAGACAAAGCATGATTGATCAGGCAGTAGAAAATGAAAAAGTGACCGAATATAATGAAGTGTGTCAAGTCAGTGTATTGACCATCACTGAAACTGTATCAACACTTGTTACGTGCATTATTCTCAGTTCATTTTGGTTGTAAAGCCTTCTTTTGTTTTGTAAATCCTTTTTGTAGGCAGTGAACCTCCTTGTAAGCAGTGAGCTTTTGTATCTAGACAGTGAGTCCTTTTTGGGCAGTGAGCCCTTGGTAGTGAGCCTTATAATTTTTTGTTCTAGAACAACTTTATATTGTGAGTTAATCCTCACTGTGGTTTTTCCCTCATTGTGTTTTCCATGTAAAATCTGGTGTTCAATGTGTTATCTTGCTTTCTATTTTGTATCTCTTGATTATGCTTAATAATAGAATAGTGTGATTGCAGAATGGATATGTGTTGAAGTTTTAAAGTTAAATTTTTGTGACAACTGATTAAACCCCCCTCTCAGTTGTCCTACATCCTTTAACAATTAGTATTAGAGCTTTGGTTCCTTGGTGAAGAGCTTAACCACTTGAGGAGGATCTTGAAGATTGATTAGATGGATGATAAAGGAGAGCTCCAGACTACTCTTGAGGATCTTGACAAAGTGGAAAGAGAAAACAAAGATCTAAAGGAAAATATTGATGATGCAAATGAATGTGTCTAGAAGTTGAAAGAACAACTGAAGAAATTCAAGGAAAGACATAGAGAAGTGAGCAGCTGAAACAAGAAATAATTGGACTGAAGGTGTCAGTAGAAGAAAAGAAAATAATTGAAGAATGTATGAATACAATGGTGCAAAACAAAGTTGATGAATGCTCTAAACTTGAATAGGAGGTGATGAACCTGAGGATTGAATTGGAGAAGGAAAAGCTTTGTGAGAACAAGTTCAAATCTAGCTCCGATAAGCTTGAAGAATTGATTGCTAGACATAAATCAAGTAAAGACAAAGTTGGTTTGGGAAATGATGCAGGTGAAAGTTCTAAGGGAAATAAAATGACTCGAGACAAAGGTAAGCAAAAGAGGAAGTTTGCAAGAAGATAACCTATGAGACAACCTAATGCACAAAGGTATCCCTCCTTCAATGGTATTTTTTTTTCTATAATAAATATGGTCATAAAGCAACAAAATGCAAAAGCAAAATGAATCAGAATCAATTTCTTGGCCCTTTTTCTGGACAATGTTTTTCATACAAGAAGTTTGGACATAAGGCTACTGAGTGCAGATATTAGATGAGTAGGGTGATGATGAACAAATCTCATGGAGATAGAATGAATAAATTCTTTAATGGCTACTGCTATACATGCAAAAAATTTGGTCAAAGAGTAAATTAATGTAGTTTGAGAGGTAATGGAGGTTATACTAATCAGAAAAGTGTTGTTTGTTACAATTGTAATAAACATGGACATATCTCAAAGGTTTGAAAAAGTAAGAATGGAAAGCAATCTACTCCAGTAGGGAAGAATGATCTAGTAAAGAAGATTGACAAAGATGAAATGAAACAAGAGGTGAATAAGATATGGAAGAAGAAAGAGAATGAAGAAGGAGAAAAGATAGAAACTATTGATGGGTTTGTTCCCTCATCTGGTACAGACGACTTATTCGACAATTAGACCTAGCAAGGTCTTAAGGGGAGCATTATTAGAAAAATTATAAAACCCCCTATTGTATGGCATGTCAGAGGCTAGAACGAGGATGGAATGTGAAAAATGAATATTCAAAAGTTTTGGAAAAGGAACCGGAAGGAATCATGTTGATATGGAAGTTTGTAGACCGAATTACGGTTTTTTATGTTGGGAAGGAAGTTTTTAGCAGCTTTTTGATGTTTGCCGCATTTAATGCATGGTTAGGGAAAATTCCATGGTGTATAAGTTGAAATCTTGTGAGTCTTCTTGATTAATTAAGAATCTAAAGAACCTAAGTGATCTTGGAGTGATCTTGAAGTGAGTTGAAGTAATTCTAGAAGAATTTCGAAGAAATTAACTCAAGTAATCAAAGAATTCATTTCTCTGTTTGCAAAAAGGGTAGAAGAGGAAAAATGAATAAGTCTCAAATAAAAAATTAAAGAAAGCATTGAAATGGACAAAGAATCAAGTGATGTCCTCTCTCTGAAGTTGAATGGAGTTGAGCTAGAGGAATTTTATCATAGGAAGATGAAAGAAATTTAAATAGGGTTGAACCAAATGAATTATAGAACATCAAAATCCTAGGTATGGACTTGTGGAGTGAATTTCCATAGGTTGTTGATAAAGAGTTTATCTTTTTCTTATTGAATCATTTCAAGAACAAAAGCATTTTATTGGACAAACCCTACTTGGTTACGAAGGAAGCGATCAAGATAGTCACTGGCTTATGCAATATCAGTGACCGTCTTGGAAAGAAAACTATAAATTATAAAGATGTGGAGGAATTGATTTTTTATTTGTAAAGACCCATGAGCTTTATTGATAAACACTCTTGAAGATTTGGCTGTGAGGTATGTGGCATACGAAATTTCTTACAAGATCTATTTTAGAAATCGTGAAGGTTCCACATTGGCCATTATTGTTCATATTGTGCACATGATGGTTAAGGAGAATAGGAAATTTGACTTGTGTAGCTTGTTGCTTGAGAATCGTTTTGAGAATGTTTGAATGTCAGTAATTGAGGGTTATCCCTTTCATTTCAAATCTTTGCTGGTATGCTTGGTGTTTTAATTTTTGAGTTCCCTATCAAGAAAAGATAATGTGGTATGGGAATCTGGGATTCCTATTGGAAAATAGGTTTATAGGTATCTAGAGGCATTGCTAGATAGTGCAAGCATGTGTAAATCTTATTTCACATCTTTGAAATCAAATATTTTCTCCGTTATATCTACTTCGAGTCAGTTTGAGGTGGGCTCATCCTTCGATAAAAGGGAATTAGAGATTGTCATTAGTGAATCCCCTCCGGAATCAAAGAAGAAGAAATTTATAACTGAAGATATCATTGACATTTTAGATGAAAAGGAGAATGTATCCTCTGATGACATCCAGTCTATGTTAATTAAGGGGAAGATGAAGAAGATTGGTGAATTATGGAGTGAAGCCTCTCCTTTTGATAAATTGAAGATTGATGATGCTTTGGTAGAATACCTATTTCAGAAAGGTATTGGTGTATTAGCTATTTCTAATTTCTTGTCAGAAGATCTTGTTGAGATTGTTGAAGAGAGAATGCTACTTGAAGTTTCAGAAGGATATAAATTTGAAGGTTTGGTTGAAAAGAGGTATAATAAAGCTAAAGGGAGACTATCTAAACTAATCGTGGAAACAAAGAAGTGCATTAAAGAAATATCTGGCATTTACAAGTATTGTCTTCGATGACCTACTACAGTAGAAAATTTCAGAAGTAAAATTAAAGCAATTGAGTCAGAAGTAAATAGTATTGGAAAGAGTTTTGACATCTTCGAAGATAAAGAAGGAAAGTAAAAATTGAGAGTTGGTGAACTACAAGCTGAGCTGGTTGTTGTGCAAATGAAGAGAGATGATGTAGTTAAGAATTTGTGGCTTCTCTAAGGAGATTGTTAAGGTCTGGTTAGACCATCTTTCCAGAATCTTTACTGATGCAGAAGATGTTGAAGGATAGAGTTCATATTGTTCATCATCTATTACTTTATTGGGAATATTGGAAAGCATCTGCACTCAAATGGAGTTTGCTACATTCAACTCGAAGAAGTTGCATCTAGTTCTTGAGGAGAGATATAAGAAAATTTTTTAGGTGAAGAGTGTTATCTTTACTTGAATCCTGAATGTTCTATTTTTGTTGTCTTTACTGTGAAGAAGAAGAAAAGGGGAGAAGGAATTTTTTTGATCATTTGGAAGTTTTTTTTTGGAATCATTATGACTTTTGATGTTACCATGTTCAAATTTTTGTAAATCTTTTTTTTGGCCACCCTTTGCCATTGATGTCAAAGGGGGAGAGATTGAAGTTAGGGGGAGATAATTGGAATTGAAGATTTTTTGGTAGTGGGGAGAAATTTAAATTATTGGGAGAGTTTGAAGGAGAATTTTTTGTTCCATGTTGCCATCAATGACAAAGGGGGAGATTGTTGGAAAAATGAAGAAGATTAACTATCTTTATAGTCTTGTGTTGTCATTGATGTCACCATGTTGTGATTACAAGTTTAAGGTTGTGCCTAATCTGATATTTTGGTCGAGTATTTGAACTGGTATTTGTGCTACTCTCTCCAATATTCTTTTTTGAACTCCTTTGTAGTCAATAGTTATTGCTCATGGTTTTTGGAAATTGCTTATGATTGTTGAAGGCATACATGTTCAGAATATTATGTGCTTTGGTGCTCGTACACCGTTGTGGAAACCAACAAAATGTTTATTGGTTTTTTGCTTGAAGTCTATTCCTGACTGACTGCTTGGGGTAATTATAAAATGGTGAATTAATTTTTCTACGCGGATATATGTGCGACCTATTTTTTGTCCTTGTTGACTCAAGTTAGTGTGCTAGAGATTTGAATTACCTTCTTGAAATATTTCGTGGATGATTGGGGCCGACAGTTGGCATTGGTGGTAAATATGAAGTGCATCTAATTAGGCCAACCTAATTGATGCTTGTGGATAGATCGAGTATATATATGTGAATGTTGAACAGGTTTTGGAGTGAGTATGAGTGAAAGAAGAATGAAGATATAAATAGAGCATGATTGATGAGGCAATAGAAAATGTGAAAGTGAGCAAATATAATGAAGTGTGTCAAGTCAGTGTATTGAGCATCACCGAAACTATATCAGCACTTTTTAGGTGCATTATTCTCAGTTCATTTTGGCTGTAAATATTTCTTTTGTTATGTAAATCCTTTTTGTAGGTAGTGAGCCTCCTTGTAAGCAATGAGCTTTTGTATCTGGATAGTGAGTCCTTTCTGGGTAGTGAACCCTTGGCAATGAGCCTTATAATTTTCTATTCTAGAACAACTTTATATTGTGAGTTAATCCTCACCGTGGTTTTTCCCTCATTGGGTTTTCCACGTAAAATTTGGTGTTCAATGTGTTATCTTGCTTTTTGTTTTGTTTCTCTTGATTATGCTTAATAACATAACAGTGTGATTGTGGAATCGATATGTGTTGAAGTTTTAAAGTTAAATTTTTATGACAACTAATTCAACCCCCCTCTCAATTTTCTTGCATCCTTTAACACCCCCATTATATTTTCAATTATTAGACAATCCTTTTTCAATAGTAGGTAGTCATTCACCAAACCAATTTCATCCGCCACCGAAATCACCGATAGAGTGAAGTCTTTTGTATTTAGGGTTACACTAGAAGTTTTCATTTGGGAGGCCTTAGACATAAACCAACATTCCAGAATGATAATAATCATGAATTTAGTCTGGTCACAAGAGAAGATCTCATGTTTACCTTTGTTTCCCTTATTGGGAGTGATAACCCTTAAAAATTTCCTTTTCATAATTAAGAAACATCTTCTTTAGAAGAATTTGCAAGCTAAGGCCATTTTGGAACTGTCATTTTGATTGGATTTGGGGTTGAAAATACTTAGGGTGGGAGGTGGCATACTAACATTTATTTTAAATTTCCACCCTTTTAAAATCATTCTTGGGAAATATAAAGAGATATCTTTCCAAGTATTATTATATTTCTTCTTTAGAAAAAAATTAGTTCTCAAGTATGCCATAGGGAATTCCTTTTCCCCATTCATTAATATACCCTAGATCATTAGAATCAAGATGATGATTAAGACTTTAAGCTTTACTTGATTAGTCATCATTAAGGCACTATAGAGGGCTATCTTGGTGACTATGGTTGTCTTCATTCCATCTAGAATTATTAATTAAATCCACCTTTTCTTTATTTATTATTCCCTTTATATTACTTGAAAAATTCTTTAATTCCCAATAAGTCCACCCATTCTTAGACTTTTTTTTGCGATAGCATCAGTAGCCCTGTTACCCTCTCTATACACATAGTAAATTTTATAATGCTAGAAAGTGTTAAGATTTCTCCTGTAGTCATCCAATATATCTTTTAGATCCCAGGGTAAATCAACAATTCCTTTTAAATTATCAATTATTAATTTAGAGTCACCTTAGATTATCACCTTAACAAAACCTTTTTTCTTAATTCAATTTATGCCACCCCCACTTCTCTAGCTTCAACCATATTATTTAAAGCTATTTGCAAACTACTACCATAACCTTCAATTAAGTTTCCATGGTGATCTCTAATTACTCCCCTAGTCGCAATTGTAAGCCTTGGATTACCCTTTGAGAAACCATCAAAATTGTATTTTACCTAATCCACAGTTAGAAGTGACCAAGTTATGGATTTTCTAATAAGTTGTTTATGTTGGAGTTATGAGCAGACACTGAGAGGGGGGGTGAATCAGTGTCAAAAAAAATTTCAACTTCGACCAAGATGTTTAATTCTAATTTCCTTTTCTTTCAACAAAAGAGTAGAGTAATCACTTTTGAAAGCACAAAGATATGACAACATTAACTCAGTCTATTTGACAACTTATGAAAATATGATTTGAGTGAGATATCTTGCATTTGCCAAAACATAGCTCAGATTTGATCTCAATATTACTTTGATTAATGCATTCATGAGTTGAATGTAATCATTCACAAATAGAATTGAGAACAGTAGTAAACCCAACAATGAACTGAAACAACAACACAGAAAAGCAGTGAGCACACACAAGAACAAAGAGACAAAAGATTTTCCGAGTGGAAAACCCTCCTGGGGTAGAAAAACCACTCCTAAACTGCCTTACTTGCTTAATCTTCAAAAACCACTTTTAACAATGCCTTATAGGCTAATTTTTGAGCACCAACTCAAGGAGCACCAATCCCTCATTTAGAGACACCAATCTCAAGGAGCACCAACCCCTTACTCATATTTTAGAATTACAATAATAATATATCAGAGGATCTCTCTGTTTTCAGTTAAGTTCATAACACTCTTCTTCTAATACTCTAGGAATCCAACTCTTGTATTTAGAGTTTTCCAATAAATCTCTTGATACGGCCAAAATAACTGTCTCTCAGAATTATAGGCCAACAGCTTCTACACTATTTTCAACATAGGTTTTTATATACATTTCAAGTATGTCTGTTATTAAGAAATCTTCAAAAAGCATTTTTCACAAGATTCTGAAACTCTCTTGCTATTTTAAGAATCTAAAGCTGGATAATGATGATCTGTAGATGATGGTAAAAATCAGAGTAATGTATATCCAGAAAGCTTTAATTTATGCGCTGAGTCAGGAGATTTCAAATTGTAACTGAAAGATTTTCATCAAAGCCATGTCTGCCAACTAATAGAAAATCATAACCTCTAAAATATCAGAGAATATCTTGCCATAGATTAGATACCAACCAAAGAAGTCTGCATGCAACTATACTTAGAAAAATCCATGTTGGCCACAGAGTATGGGACTTCGAAAATCATTCGTTGAGACAACAGTCGCCACATGTTCTTTGTGATTCGCTATGACCTTATGCGAGCTGCATTTCTTTTTCCTTATTTGCATTCGTCGTGACCCAGTGAAGTCGGGAAGACCTCTTGCAGACCACATTAAGTTTCACCGAAAGCCCTTTTGCCTCTTATGTGTCACTGTGACATTTAGATAGTCCTGCCAAAGGTAATTCAAACATTAATCATACTTTGGTTCCTTCTATTTCACTGTGACCCTTCGTTATCGGGAAAACCTTATAGAGAATTCACTTTGTTTTGCCGAAATCCCTAAGCTCACAATAGATTGCCAAGACAATAATGTTCTCACATCGACAAAAACCTTTTGTCTTATGTGCTTCGCTATAACAATATGATATCGGGGAGACCCCTTGTAGAGCACACCATGTCTTTTCGAATGACTTCATCCACTTGTGTGTCGCTGAGACAAGTCAAAACCTATGCTGAAGGTCTTTGTCATTTCCAAGTCGCCAAGATAGTACATAGTCAGGGAGACACTATATAGATTGCTCTATGTTTTACCGATACTCCCATTTGATACACATTGGTTGCCGAGACACATGGTTTTTCTTGCCGATGAGTCCAACTATACTATACATGTCGTTGAGACTTCAAACAATCAGGGAGACATCTTGTAGATCAAACTTTGTTTCGCCAAAAGACATCCTTTCATCCATCTTCGCTAAGACAATGCATAGTCGGGGTGACTTCTTGTAGTGCATTCTATCTTACTGAAAGCCCACGTGATCATACCTGTCGCTATGACATATCACTCTTCGGGGAGACCTCATATAGATATAATTCGTTAAACTGAAACACCCCGGATACACACCTGTTTACCAAGACTACACAAACCTTTTGCCGAAAGCCACACAAAAGACTTCATTAGCAAGACCTGACAGGCTCACTATGACATTACTCTGAAGTTACAACCTTTGCCGATAATAATTTTTGGTGCACAGTCGGTGAGATGAAACAAATTTGCTATGACCTCAGACCGACGCCTTAAACTCTTGCCGATGGGTTTCCACTAAATCTCTGATCGGTGTGACATACCAATTCATTGTGACCACATACCGAAATACAACACTCCTGCTGATATGTTCCTTTTCCTTCGATCGTCAAAACCACATGAATGTCTCTCCGATAGATGTCCTCATGCATATGGTCGGTGAGATAACAATTTCGCTAATACATCATATCGATACCACAACTCTTGCCGATATGAACTTTCTTGTGCCAGTTGCCAAGACACAAAGCGCTCAATGAAACAGCATGCCGATAGGGATTATTTATGCCGATGCACCACCTCATGTATTAGTCAGTGAGACCTGACTCATTCGGTAAGACCTCTCAGCAGTGAAAGATACTCATGCCAATAGACTATTCTTCTATCGCCAAGACGACGATCAATGTCACACCGAAAGCTACCTGTATGTAAAATCAAATCGTTCTATCATTAAAAATGTCTTGCGGATAGGCAACACAGATCTTTATCAAAGAAATGGATCAGGGAGACCCAAGCATTCTCACACTGATATGTTCTTTCTTGTCACCGAAACAATGTACAAAATAGATAACCTGTGACTGCATGAATCTCAAACTGATCAGCACCATAAGATATTAAAATTCTGAATGTAAACTGTCCACTGAATGCCAAGACATGTAAACCATATAGAAAAATCTGTACCAAGATAAAGCATGAGAAACCAATCTGAAATAGTCAACAAGAAGAATCAACTGAAAGGGATTTTGTCATCAAGGAAAAACCATATGATCACAACTGAGATCCAACAAACTCCCCCTTTGTCCTTGATGGCAAAACACAAATGACTCTCCCCCTTTTTGCCTCAATGACAAAGGATAGAGGAGAAGAATGTGTAATGCCAGAAAATGCAACTGAGAAGCCAACCAAATACCATAAGAACCGGTTGCAAATAGAGCAATAGTGCAGCAGACATATTGAATAACTTCACATCACCAATACAAGATAGAGCATCATATTGTAACAACACAACATCACTCACTTCAAATGCAGTAATAACCCATGCAATAACTCCCACTTCTAAATCAGAAACTTAATAACATCATGCAGATAATCTATCTTCAAGGCAACACACCAAAGCTCTCTCCTTTTATTTCTATCAAGACATGAATTCAAGTAGTTTTCATATACTCATAACATCAATCATGTTTTTCAATCACTATTCTTCAAAGATCGAGATCACTTCAAAAGGCTTTCTTATTTTTAATATATTGAGGAACTCATGTATATGTCTCCACACCGCTCAAAGATGTCATAAGGACATACCATTATTTCCAAAACCCAAGCATCCAAAAAGTTCATTTAAGAACAAGGTGCACTGTCATTCTAAAAACTTCTAAAAACTGTCAACCACTAGGCCAAGCAAAAACATTCCTTAATGCAGATATTTATCCATTACCTTTCAAATCGGATGATTACCTTTGTCATAAATAACAAAAAGGTTAAGGATTTTAAGCCATTTCTCTTCCTTCAAAATACTGTCTAGTTTACTAGCAAGACACTAGATTCATCAGCACTTTAAGAAATGAGCAACAACCTTACCAAAGATCTGTCAATGTACTTCTAGCTTGTATTTCAAAAATAGAATGAAATAGTGGCATTTACAAGCCATTTCTCTACATCTCATACAAGATGTCATACCTCATTCTAGACTCCATAGGGGTAAAATATATTACCATAATAGACTCCCCCTGAGTCTTTGCTTCTTCTCAAGATCTGGAAGGCAACACTTGTGCAAGGAGTGCACACGAAGTTTTCACAGAAGCATCTTTATTTCTCTTCTTGTCATCTTGATTGCTCTTTCTTTTCCACTCCAATGAAGACTTTTTCACTTGTTTGCTTAAAGTACCTATCTTTCTATTGAATCTGCATTATTGTACTTTATGTCCAATGTTATTACATCTGAAACAAATGACTTTATGATTTTTCTAAGAAATAGAAGACTTCCTACAGACATTTCCAACATTGTTCCCTACATTATTATCACTTGTATTTATTCTACAGTCTCTTCTCAAGTGACCAAAATTGTTATAGTTGTAACACACCACATCCTTATTTCTAGGGATATTAGAATGATTCTTATTTGACCATCTTATGCAATCAATTGCCTTATGACCATAGTCATTACAAACATAACAAAATCCTTGGAAAGAATGATTATACCTGAATGAATGATCATGCCAAGGATGTGAAGATCTGAAGACATTTTTCTTTTCTCTATGAATACCTTTAGATTGTCTTCTAGTGTCAATGTTATCTTTTGATGCAACAATACTGTAACCAAGATCAACCTTCATTCTTGGTGTTTGCTTGGCTGTAAACTTCTTTCCATCTGAATTAGTAAACACTGTTTCATGTTTAGATTTGTCTGCAGAGCTTTGTCCAACCTCATATCCCACTCCTGTAGAATCTTTAGAGTTCTTTTTCCTGCCCAACATCTCATTCAATATATTAGTACTATGATCAAATTTTTGAAATTTACCAGATTGAGCCTTGATACTTTCAACCTCTTTTCTTAAAGCAACTACTTCTTCTTCAAGTTTTATACAAACAATCTTTTTAATCTCCAAGTCAGAACTCACAACATCTGCAATCCTCTTATATTCTTCAATTTCAATTTTCTGACTTATAATCATATTGTCCTTAAGAGTTAGTTCTTTTAACAAGGAATCATTATCAGAACATTTCTTTAAAGAATCAATCTCATTTTCTAGTTTATTACACAACTCCTCCTTGTCTTTTAACTTGACTTCCAAACTCTCTTTTTGCTAAAGCTATCTTGTTAAAAACTGGTTTTCTTTTCTAAGTTGCTTAATAGTATCTAAGGCACATAGGAGTTCGCCTTCCAAATCAACCTCACTTTCTGATTCATCATATTCCTTTTCAGAGTTAACTTCACCCAAAGATTGATCTACTTTAACACAAGTTTCTTGATCATTTAAATATTCATTAATGATCTCCTTGTACTTCTTTTCATAACTATGAAGGTTTACACCTTCTTCACTCTCAGATGTTTCACAACTTATTTCAGTACCCAAAGATATCTCCTCTTGTAACTCACTATTATAATTCATTTCAATCAACTTGTACCAAACTTCCTTAGCACTATTGTAATGAATGACTTTTGTAATGACTTTATTTGGCAAGTTATTAAAAATAGCATTTATAGCTCCGGTATTGAATTCAAGTGCTTTCTTCTCTTCAAGAGTGGAGGGAGATGTTGCAGATGTAGTACAACCCTTTTCAACAGCTGCCCACACTTCAGATCCTAAAGAAAGTATGTTTCCATCCTATTTTTCAATATAATAAAGTTTGTTCCTTCAAACTGAGGAGTTCCAGATCTAGGATACTCTACCATTTCGGAGCTACTGTTTATGAACTCTTCCTCGTTATTCCTTATACTAGATTTAGTTTGAGCAAGATGAATAGAATTTTGCTGAGAACATCTTTTTCCCTTATTCCTTTTGTTCTTTCCCATATTAACCAAACTACTCCAACAAACCAAGAACAATCCTAGGTGGCTTAGACCTAATAGAGGACCCTATGCTCTGATACAAATTGTTGGAGTTATGGGCAGACACTGAGAGGGGGAGGTGAATCAGTGTCAAAAACTTTTTCAACTTCGACCAAGATGTTTAATTATGATTTCCTTTTCTTTCAACAAAAGAGTAGAGTAATCACTTTTGAAAGCACAAAGATATGACAACATTAACTCAGTCTATTTGACAACTTATGAAAATATGATTTGAGTGAGATATCTTGCATTTGCCAAAACATAGCTCAGATTTGATCTCAATATTACTCTGATTAATGCATTCATAAACAAAATTGAGAATAGTAGTAAACCCAATAGTGAACTGAAACAACAATAACATAGAAAAGCAGTGAGCACACAGAAGAACAAAGAGACAAAAGATTTGCCGAGTGGAAAACCCTCCTAGGGTATAAAAACCACTCCTAAACTGCCTTACTGGCTTAATCTTCAAAAACCACTTTTAACAATGCCTTATAGGCTAATTTTTGAGCACCAACTCAAGAAGCACCAACCCCTTACTCAGATTTCAGAATTACAATAATAATATATCAGAGGATCTCTCTATTTTCAGTTAAGTTCATAACACTCTTCTTCTAATACTCTAGGAATCCAACTCTTGTATTACAGAGTTTTCCAATACATCTCTTGATATGGCCAAAATAACTGTCTCTCAGAATTATAGGCCAGCAGCTTCTACACTATTTTCAACATAGGTTTTTATATACATTTCAAGTATGTTTGTTATCAAGAAATCTTCAAAAAGCGTTTTTCACAAGATTTTGAAACTCTCTTTCTATTTTAAGAATTTGAAGTTGGATAATGATGATCTATAGATGATGGTAAAAATTAGAGTAATGCATATCCAAAAAGCTTTAATTTCTGCGCTGAGTCAGGAGATTTCAAATTGTAACTGAAAGATTTTCATCAAAGCCATGTCTGCCCACTAACAGAAAATCATAACCTCTAAAATCTCAGAGAATATCTTGCCAGAGATTTGATGCCAACCAAAGAAGTCTGTATGCAACTATACTTACAAAAATCCATGCCAGCCACAGAGTATGAGACTTCAAAAATCATTCCTTGAGACAACAGTCGCCACGTGTTCTTTGTGATTCACTATGACCTTATGCGAGCTGCATTTCTTTTTCCTTATTTTCATTCACCGTGACCCAGTGAAGTCAGGAAGACCTCTCACAGACCACATTAAGTTTCACTGAAAGCCCTTTTGCCTCTTATGTGTCGCTATGACATTTAGATAGTCCTGCCGAAGGCAATTCAAACGTTAATCATACTTTGGTTCCTTCTGTTTCGTCGTGACCCTTCGTTATCTGGAAGACCTTATAGAGAATTCACTTTATTTTTTTGAAAGCCCCGAGCTCACAATAGATCGCCAAGACAATAATGTTCTCACACTGACAGAAACCTTTTGTCTTATGTGCTTCACTATAACATTATGATATCGGGGAGACCTCCTGTAGAGCACACCATGTCTTTCTGAAAGACTTCATCCACTTGTGTGTCACTGAGACAAGTCAAAACCTTTGCTGAAGGTCTTTGTCATTTCCAAGTTGCCAAGACAGTACATAGTCAGGGAGACACTATATAGATTGCTCTATGTTTTACCGATACTCCCATTTGATACACCTTGGTTACCGAGACACATGGTTTTTCTTGCCGACGAGTCCAACTATACTATACATGTCGCTGAGACTTCAAACAATTGGGGAGACATCTTGTAGATCGTACTTTGTTTTGCCGAAAGACATCCTTTCATCCGTCTTTGCTAAGACAATGCATAGTTGGGGTGAATTCTTGTAGTGCATTTTGTGTCTTACCAAAAGCCCATGTGATCATACCTATCACTGTGACATATCACTCTTCGGGGAGACCTCATATAGATATACTTCGTTAAACTAAAAGACCCCGAATACACACCTGTTCGTCGAGACTACAAAAACCTTTCACTGAAAGCCACACAAAAGACTTTGTTGACGAGACCTGACAGGCTCACTATGACATTACTCTGAAGTTACAACCTTTGCCGATAAGACTTTTTGGTGCACGATCGGTGAGGAAAAAAAAATTCGCTGTGACCTCAGACCGACACCTTAAACTCTTGCCGATGGGTTTCCACTAATCTTCGATTGGTGTGACATACCAATTTGCTGTGACTACATACCGAACTACAACACTCCTGACGATATGTTCCTTTTCCTTCGGTCACCGAAACCACGTGAATGTCTCGCTAATAGACATCCTCATGCATATGGTTGGTGAGACATAACAATTTCACTAAGACATCATAGCGATACCACAACTCTTGCCGATATGAACTTTCTTGTGCCGGTTGTCAAGACACAAAGCACTCGATGAAACAACATGCCGATAGGGACTATTTACGCCGATGCACCACCTCATGTATTAGTCAGTGAGGCTCGACTCATTCGGTAAGACCTCTCAGCGGTGAAAGATACTCATGCCGATAGACTATTCTTCTGTCGCCAACACCACGATCAATGTCACTCCAAAAGCTGCCAATATGTAAAATCAAATCGTTATGTCATCAGAAACGTCTTGCTGATAGGCAACACAGACGTTTATCAGAGAAATGGATAGGGGAGACCCAAGCATTCTCACGCCGATATGTTCTTTCTTGTCACTGAAACAATGTACAAAAGAGATAACCTGTGATTGCATGAAGCTCAAACTGATCAGTACCATAAGATATTAAAATTTTGAATGTAAATTGTCCACTGAATGCCAAGACATGTAAACCATATAGACAAAGTTGTACCAAGATAAAGCATGAGAAACCAATCTGAAATAGTCAACAAGAAGAATCAACTGAAAGGGATTTTGTCATCAAGGACAAACCATATGATCACAACTGGGATCCAATAGTTTCCTCCAGCTAAAAATTATTAAATCCTGAGTTAGACCCCACAATTATTTAATGTGTATTTATTTATATGAGGGTAGGCATTTGGATGGGGCATATTTTCTAGCATTTATGTTTTCTTAAATCTGATGTCTGATAGCCATACTTAGATATTTGTTGTTCCTAGTAGAGTCCTTGGAGATTTTGTTATTTCACTCCTTCCAAGGTCCCCAAGCAATAAAGGGAGGAACTTTTCGCCAAAGATACATAATAATATTGTGAGAAAAAGGTCACACATTCCAACAATCCAAAAACATCTTAATTGAAGGAGGGAAAACCCATTCATGCATTGGGTTCTTAAGGAAGAAAGAGCATAATTCATTTGAGTGGGAACAAAGAAACAACATATGCATGATAGATTCCTCAACATCATTACATAGGTAGCATTTGTTAGCTAATTGAAAACCTCTTTTCTTTAAATTATCCAAGGTAAGAACCTTACCATGGACAACAACCCACCAAAAATAATTCACTTTTGGAATTAGTTTTTTAATCCATACTATGTTTCAATAGAAATTATCCTTCGAGATTAGGAGCTTAACCAAGACCTCATTGAAAAAATCAACTAAGATGTTCCTTGAAATTTTTTTGGTCCAAATCCATTCATTTCTTCTTTCTTTCAAAAAAATGTCAGCATCCCCAATAAGTTGAAGAAGGTGGTGTAGAGCAGCATCCAAGGAAAACTATCTACCACCTCTAAGAGTAGCTCCATTCAAATAGTTTGTAAATATTTTCCATTTGGGATTCATTTCATCCTAATCAATATAATTTGTTACCTATTTCCTAAGAGTTCTTATTAGCCTATGTTTGATCTATAGGATATTTCTATTTGAAGATAAAGGATTACATTTTTTCTAGACATCATTCTAGAAACCAATATCCTGACCATTTAATGCAAGAGCATCCAATGGTGTAAGGGCAATCCTGCATCACCCAGAAATATGTTTTCCTTTATGTTTCCTTTTGTTAGATTTTTGTAGATTTTTTTGTATTTTTGGATACCCTTTTCATCAAATAAGAGTTCCCAACTTTCAGAATTGCATTTCTATTTTTTCTGCCCAATTTCTATTTTTAGCAATTTTTAATTTGAAGGCATGAGGAGGTAGAAATTTATGGGAAGTTTCAACACATAAAAATAAACACTTTGGCGAAAGAATCAGGTTAAGATCATTCCCAGTTTGAAATTTATTCAAGTTTCAGTTTCTGCATTTTGCCCTGAAAAACCTTCTGAGTCCAGTTTGAGGCACTAAACGGTCTCATATAGGCTCAAAAATTGTCAGAACTGACGAAGCAAATTCTTAGTGTGCTCTTCACTCCGAGACCTTTCCAATAGTTCAAACAATTTGAAAAATAGAGTCCTGAATCAAAAGTTATGGCTTCTAAAAGTTGGTCAATTTTTTTAAAATTGCCAATTTTTGAATTAGGACTCAATTTTTGAATTTCAAATTGTAATTTCTAGTGCCAAACCACCAAAAATCATAATTCAAATTTTTTTTGGCTCCAAAACCAAAAAAGAGCTATTTATGGGTGGGGTTTTTTGATTTTTGGTAGCTTTTTGGGAAAAAGAGTGAACACTAGGAGAAGGGGAACTCTGTAATTTTATGTAAGAGCATGTATTGCAGAGCTCAAGGATTTGAGATCCTTTGCATGTAGGCTTTTCATATTCTGAATAATAATAATATTCTCTGGTTATGTGTTGATTTTCTATCTCAGGTTAGCACCCTCATCAAGTGGTATCAGAGTGGGTTTTCTTGAGCATGTGGATAGATCGTCGATCGTGAGGTGGTTTGCACAAGGATTGTGGCTGTGGGTTTGATATATTCAAGATGCTTGGTAGGCATGGTGGTTCTAGAGGTGGAAAAAATGGTGGTGGAAGAGATCCATTGGCAGTTGAGGGTTTCTGAGCTCTCCAGAGACAAATTGATGCATTGTAGGAATAGATGAGAAGAGGGTTAAACCCGAGAAGGAGAGGAGAAAGTGAGGATGAAGAAGAGGTGGAAGATTTAGATGTAGAAGAGGAAGAAGAAGCAATTGATCAAGATCAAATGTGGCTAATAAGGGCCATTTCAAAGATCAAAAAAAGACCCAGAGTAGAAGTTCCTAGTTATTTCAGAAGTTTGAACCCAGAAGAGTTGATCAACCGGATCAACAAGCTAGAAGAGTATTTTGAGTATGAAGAAATAAAGGACCTAGATCATGTAAGTTTACAAAAATGAAGCTGAAGGGCCACACAAATATTTGGTGGAAAGAGGTCCAGCTAGAGAGAAATCAAAGAGGAAAAGGAAATATTAGTAGTTGGGATCACATGGTGGAGAAACTGAAGAAGTAGTTCATACTAGTGGACTACGAGTTAGATCTGTTGAAGAAATTTTAAGAGTTGAAGCAAGGAAATAGATATGTGAAAGAATACATAGAATATTTTCACAATATGATCATTAGAATTGGTCATGCAGAGGCCAACAAGGAGAAGGTAGCCCGTTATCTTAATGGGTTATGACTGAGCATTCAAGAGGAGCTAAGCCTGGTCAAAATGACCACCATTGAGGATGCGTACCAGTTTGCTCTGAAAGTTGAAGAGAAGATAAACAAAATATTTGATAGCAAGCAAAAAGGATGAGAAGGTCAAAGTGGAAAGGGTAGTGGAAGATCTTCTAGAAGCCAAAATGAGGATGAGAAGAAAAATGGAGATGTGGGTACCAGCCAAGGCCAAAAGAATGATAGCTTCTACCACCCTCGTGATCAAAACAGTGGTGATCAAAGAGGTAGAGGACGCAAAAGATCTGGGCAAGGATCCAAAAGAGGTGGTTTCAGAGGAACTTGTTTCCATTGTGGTGAACAAGGGCATAGAGCCTATGAATGTCCACAACACCAAGGAAGGATAGACAGAAGGTTGGAAGGTCATGCAAGGATTGCGCATGTGGATGAGGAGGCTCAATTCGAACATTTAGATGATGCTAAAAGGGGAGAATCCCTAGTGGTTAGAAAAGCCCTGGTGACTGAAGAGAAGGAGCCAGAACAGAGGAAGAATTTGTTTTGCACAAGGTGCAAATGTGAAGGCAAATGATGTGATGTCATTATTGATAGTGGGAGAACCGATAATCTAGTGTTAGAAGAGATGGTTATGAAGTTGAAGCTAAAGAGGGAAAGGCATCCACATCCATATTGGATTTCTTGGTTGCAAAAGACCACAAAGTTTTGGTCAATGAGCAGTACCTGGTGAAGTTCAAGATTGGGAGCTATCGTGATGAGGTACTCTATGATATCATCCCCATGGATGCATGTCACATGTTGTTGGGGAGGCCGTGGTAGTACGCCATATGAGCTATACATGATGGCCATGCAAACACTTATTCTGTAATGACCTGAAAGGCACAAATACTAGTTATATCCTTAAGTTCCTGAAATTTCTTTCACCATTATAATCAAATGGAACAATATACATCAATGAATCAAAGTATATTGAAACAAGGTGGTGCCTTCATTAGATTTAGCCATGTAGGCTCACACAAGAATGATCATCTCAACAATACATGTAAACTCAAATGTCGTAATGCAATTTAAGGAAATAGCAAGATCATACATGCACCCACAAAGAATCCATAACACAAATATTTCATGAGTGGAAAACCCTCGTAGGGATGAAAACCACTCGTAAAAGTGCCTCACTAACTTAATGAAATGCCTCATCGACAGAGCCTTACTGGCTACAAAATCTCAATAGTTACAATATGCCTCGTAGGAAATGGTCATATTGTCTCGTTGACAAGACCATTCATTACATATTTCTGAATATCATGAGTGTCACACATATCAAGGAGCATATGGAAGTTCTTTTACTAGTCACATAAGTCTTCACACAACATTTTCAAGTTTCACCAATGCATTATCCTTACATATGAAATTTAGGTAGTGCCAACACTATCATGAATTGCTCCCAAGTATTTGCAAATAAGACCATTCTACTTCTGATGATCTCTCAAATATCACACAAGTACACTGCAATCACGTAAAGCTTCATGAAAGTAATTCTAGTCCTGCTAAGATGCACACATGCCTATGCAATTATAAGCATAATGCTTACTTCTAAACTCAATGATTCATAGAGGTTTTATCAATATGTGAACAATACTAAAAAGGAATTTAGAAGGTATAGCTCATGTATGTATGAGAATACATATATAAGCTAATGAATATATATATGATATACATTCTTATGCAAATAAAACTCAAGTTCAACTAGATGAGGGAATTTCTATTTTCTTCGTACGTGCATGATCAACCATGATGCATGAGAATAATGTCATCATTAAACTTAAAATTTAATAAGGCAAGGTATGATTTAACATTTATTTATCTTTTCATAAAATTTCCAATTGATTCACCTTACATAATTTGAGTAGATTAATTGCAATCTACATATATATATATATATATATATATATATATATATATATATATATTTATTGATCAAGAGTTATAAAATAGAACAAATTTCATATTCAAATCTTAAATTTTTGTCCTTCTTTCTGAATCTCATATTTAGGATATTTTTCTTCGATGGAGTATATTAAATATTATTTTTAAATTAAATGTAATAACCTAATTTGATTTCATTACTTTGTTAAATATTTATTCTTTCTAAAGTATTCTTATAATTCCAAGAGTTCGCTATTTGATTACATAAGGGATTAGTTCACAAGAAATAAACTCTACATCTAGTTTGACATCTCTCTAACAACTCAATTTGATCAATCTTCTAGTACTCCAAGGACTAGTAGCAATTGAATGCACATATGTACCTTTCTATTTGCACACAAGAATTTAATAACTTATTTCTAATTTTAATGATTTACTAAAAAAAATTACAAATTTATACAAATCGAATGAAATACTTTCAAATCATAAATATATTTACATTTTAGCAAATAAACTTGCCCATTCACGAATACACAAATGTATATATTCAGTAATACGTCAATTAAAAACATAAATACATCACTCTAAGTCAGATTTTTATAACTATTATTTTCAAAATTTAATTCCAGCTCTTACACATAATATATATATATATATAACCCAAAAATCATATTTACAAACTGAAGTAATCTCATTTGTAACGAAATGGTATATTTAATTATAAATAAAGGAACATACAGGAATTTACATCTTTAGCTGAAATAGTCTACATTCTGTCATAATTGTACGAAATGATATAAATTGGTTTGATTTAATGTGTGTGTGTATACATATATACTTTCTTAGCAAAATCACTTTTGCAATGAAATAAAATAACCACTTTTAGCCAGATATATATCTACTCATCTAAATTCTACATTGATCTTTTTTTCAGCATGTTTTGTATAATTATATACACAAATGTATGTATATATGTATATATATATAAATGCAATTTATTATTAATTTTTCAGCAATAGCATGATTGTGAACAATAATATATACATAAACAAATTCATCTGTAAGTAATCTTCATAATATATACAGACTAATATATGGATACAAAGAGATATCATTGTAAAATAACAAGTTTAATCACTTTTAAATCAGATTTCTATTCATCTACTCATTTCATTCTTGCTTCCATACATAAAGTATTTGTAATCATATATATATATATATATATATATATATATATATATATATATATATATATTCACATGTAATTCTTTTTATATCCACTTTGAAAATAATACATTCACAGTTAAAGTGTTATATAAGCCTACAACATATTATATACACAGAGGTATATATATATATACACACACATATATATATATATATACACACACATATATATATATATATATATATGCATATTTTTAGATGAGTAAAATTATTATAGACATATATACATATTATATGCATATATATATTTATATTCAAAGTTGTATATTTAGAAATATATTTTTAGTAGAAGTAGTAAAATGTTTAGACTAAAGTATTCATTTGCCACATTAAAATCAAATACTCACAGTGGTGTTTTGTGTGTGTGTGTATATATATATATACATAGGTGTATATACATATATATATACTTATATATTTTATTATTTTTAACAACAGAATAAAGGCATTTCTAAAGCATGATTTCAACTCTATATTATATCTTTTAGAAATTTCACATGTATTTACCCAGATTACTATATATTTTATTATATATATACATATATTAAACAATGCAGTTTAAATATATATTTATATATATGTATACATAGGTTAATTTAAATTGTAACACAAGGAAACAACTTTTCTTCAATTTCTTTTATAATAATTTTTTTTTTTCAACAAAGATTCAATCTGCAACAAGAAATAATTCAATATATACACAAATATATATAGGTATATATCATAGGAGGACATGAAGAATCAGATTTGTACAGTATTGGCTCAATTTTTTTAGAATTTATGGAATAAACTCAATCAATTGGGGAATTTACCAGAAGAACTTCACTTTTCCAAAACACAGTAACAAGTTCACACATTTGAAACAAAATACAATGGGAAAGGAATTAAAAACCTGGATTCACTTCTTGTAGAAGTCTCTTTCTTTATTTTTCCTTTCTTTCTTTCTTTTCTTTCCCTTCTCCACCATGCTAGATTCGCCATGCTTCAGAAACCCTCTTCTCAGCAACCAATTTTTCAGTTATTTCTGCAGAGCAATAAAAAAGATTATATAAAAAAAACAATTGTGTTTCTGGTAATGATTTTCCTTCTTAAAATTTTCCCTTCCATTTTCATAACCTAATCTTTAAAATAAAAAATAAAATTTAATTTCATGTACGATATTTATCTTTAATTAATAATAATAAAGAATTCTATTTTTAATTGTAACTACGTAACTATCCAAGTAAATAGTGAGCACTTGTCATTTGTAATTTTCAAAAGAAATATTTACCTTACCAAGTAAATAGTGAGCAATTGTCATTTGTAATTTACAAAAGAAATATTTACCTTAATAAGAAAATAAGGAAATATTATTCACATGCAGATTAAATATTTATTCTAAATAAATATTAATTAAATGTCACTTACTTGCACGTAAAATAATTTTCCTAAATAAAAAACTATTTTCATTTAATTGCAATTAAGTTAATTATTCTAAATAATAAGCATTATGAAATAATTGAAAAATGAATTCTCTAATTAAAATATAATTATTTCCTTTTTGTTTGTTTATAACTTAATTTAATTAAACATTATAAAATTATGAACAATAAAATAGGGGTCATGACATATTCCCTAACGAAGGATGGAGTCCACCATAAGTTGAAACCCCTAAAGGAGGCCTAAGAAAAGGTATGCAGTAGTGCTAGAGTTTGTTATGTTGATGGAAGGAAATTTTTAGAAGGCATGAAGCATGAGTGTATATGCTATGCATTGATTCTTAGAATGGATGAGAAAGATAGTGAGAAGGTGCTAGTAGAATTTTCTAGATTATTGAATGAGTTTCAGGATAATGTTTCTGATAATGTACTTGAGGGTTTATCACTAGTGGGAAGATCATTCATCAGATTGACATGATCCCTAGAGCCAGTTTTCTAAATAAGGTGGCTCACAGAATGACTCTTGTAGAAACTGAGGAGTTGAACAAACAAGTTCAAGAGTTGTTGAGAAAGTGTTTGATTCGAGAGAGTCTAATCCCATGTGTAGTACCTACAGTACTAGCACCGAAGAAGGATGGGGAGTGGAGGATGTGTACAGACTCTCAGACCATAAACAAGATAACAATCAAGTACAAATTTTCCCTACCAAGGATGGATGACCTGATGGACTATTTGAGTGGGGCTCAGTACTTCACAAAGATCGATCTGAAGAGTGGATATCACCAAATCTAGATTCAAGAGGGAGATGAATGAAATACCACCTTCAAGAACAAAGAGGGCATGTACGAGTGGTTAGTCATGTCATTTGGGCTAACCAATGCACCAAGAACATTCATGCGGCTCATGAACGAGGTACTAAAAGATTTTTTGGGCAGTTTTGTTATTTTCTATTTAGATAATATTTAGATATTTAGTAAGTCACTAGATGAGCATTTAATGCATACTTGTAGAGTCTTTGAAAAGTTGAGAGAAGAGAAATTGTTGATTGATCTGAAGAAGTGTAGTTATGTGAAGAGTTAGTGTACTTGGGGTTTTTTTGTCTCGGCAGAAGGTCTCAGGATGGACCCAGAGAAGGTGAAGGATATTATAGAATGGCCTACCCCAAGAATGGCTACTGAGGTGAGATATTTCCCTGGTTTGTCCAGCTTTTACAAAAACTTCATCAGAAACTTTAGTAGTATTTGTGCACCCCTGACTAAAATAATGAGAGGGGATAGGAAGGAGTTCAAGTGGAGTACAGGGGCAGCGAATTTTTTTGATTTGTTGAAGTAGAAGGTGACAGAACAACCTATTCTATCCCTCCCAAATTTCAATAAGATATTTTAGGTGGATTGTGATGCCAATGGTTGTGCCATTGGAGCAGTGTTAAGCCATGAAGGTAAGCCCATTGCCTACTTCAATGAAAAGTTAAATAATGCAAAGAGAAAGTACTCTGTATATGATCAAGAATTTGATGCAATAGTTCAAGCATTAAAGAAATGGAGGAATTATTTGTTGTCGAAGGAATTTGTTATGTATACTGATCATCAAGCACTACAGTACTTGAATAGTCAAGCAAAATTAAATCAGAGGCATATGAAATGGGTAGAATTTTTGCAAAGTTATACCTTTGTTTTAAAGCATAGGAGTGGGAGGTCCAATAGGGTTGTAGATGCCTTAAGTAGGAGGAAAACATTGCTGATGTAGATGCATATTAAATTGGTTGGGTTCAATGAACTCAAGACATTGTACCCTGAAGATCCTGATTTTGTAGAGGCTTGGAAAGCAAGCAAGGAGCCTGTTACAGTTGATAGGACGAAGTGGCTAGATTTCATAATCCAGGATGGAATGCTATTTAAGGGAAGTCAATTGTGTATTTTGAGGAGTTCCATGAGGGAGAACCTAATAAAGGAGAAGCACAGTGGAGGAATGACAGGACATTTTGGTTGAGATAAGACCATTGCCATTATCAGTGAGCATTATTATTGGCCCCAGTTATCACAAGATGTGAAGAAGTTTGTGCAGAGTTGTAGGGTCAAATGGCTAAAGGAGTGAGCTAGAATATAGGGTTGTATCAGCCCTTATGTGTACTAGAGAGGTTGTGGGAGGATATAAGTATGGACTTTGTTCTTGGTTTTGCAAGGACACAGAGAGGGAACAATTTAGTGTTTGTGGTAGTTGACATATTTTCAAAGATGGCACATTTCATTCCATGCTAGAAGACCCATGATGTAGTCCACATTGTTGACTTTTTCTTTAGAGAGGTGGTGAGGCTACATGGTCTGCCAAAGAGTATAGTCTCAGATCGTGACACCAAATTTGTTGGATACTTTTGGAGGACCTTGTGGAAGAAGTTAAAAATGAAGTTGAAGTTTAGTTTTGTGCACCATCCAAAGACTGATGGGTAGACTGAGGTTGTGAACAAAAGTATAGGTAACCTACTGAGATGATTGGTAGGAGATAAACCCAAGAGATGGGACTTGATCTTACCCTAGGCAGAATTTACTTACAACAATTCTATCAACAGAAGCACTAGTAGATCACCCTTCCAGAATATGTATGGAGGCAGTCCTAGGACCGCTCTAGAATTGAGAAAGATGGAACAAGAGAAGAAGATAAGTGTTAAGGCCGAAGATTTTGTAGAGCACATCAAGAATGTACATGAGAAGGTAAGAGAACATATTAACAAGATGAATATGCAGTATAAGGATAAGGTAGATCAGAAGAGGAGGAATAAGGAGTTTCAAATTGGTGATGAAGCGATGGTCCACTTGAGGAAATAAAAGTCTCTAACAAATTGAAGATGAAGAAATTTAGTCCCTTTAAGATATTGAAGAGACATGATTCAGGAAATGCATATGAGGTAGAGTTGTTGGATGGAGTCAACATTTCCCCTATGTTCAATATTTTAGATTTGACAGAGTATCATGAAGGTGGCATAGAGGAAGTACCAGCAATGGAACAGTGTGGCATTCCAACACCTACTTCAAAGAAAGAGGAGATTGAAACAATCCTGGATAGCCATGTGGGAAGGAGTACCATAAACAGGCAGTATGAATAATATCTAGTGAAGTGGAGAGGAAGGCCTATGGAAGATTCATCCTGGCTGTCTAAGGCAGAGGTTGACCATTTGGGTTTTCCTCAACCATCTGAGACATGATGGGGTCACTTCTCAAATTACCCTGGGTGTCTAATGCAGGAGAATCCAGTGGTGTAAGGGAAATCTTGCATCACCATAAAATATGTTTTCCTTTATGTTTTTCATTTTTTTTTATCTTTTTGTAGATTTTTTTGTATTTCTAGATACCCTTTTCATCAAATAAGAGTTCCCAACTTTTAGAATTGCATTTTCTTTTTCTGCTCAATTTCTATTTTTAGCAGTTTTGAATTTGAAGGTGTGAGGAGGTAGAAATTTATGGGAAGCTTTAAGATAAAAAAATAAGCACTTTGGTGGAAGAATTAGGTCAAGATCATTCTCGGTTTGAAAGTTATTCAAGTTTCAGTTTCTACTTTTTTCCTTGAAAAACCTTCCGAGTCCAATTTGAGGCACTAAACAGTCTCGTATGGGCCAAGAAATTGTTGGAACTAGTGGAGTGGGTTTTTAACGTGCCCTTAACTCTAAGAGCTTTCCAACAATTCAAACGATTCAAAAAATAGAGTCCCGGATCAAAAGTTATGGCTTCCAGAAGTTGGTCAATTTTTGGAAAATTGCCAATTTTTTAATTAGGACTCAATTTTTGAATTTCAAATTGTAATTTCTAGTGCCAAACCACCAAAACTCATAATTCGAATGTTGTTTGCTCTAAAACTGAAAAGGACCTATTTATGGGTGGAATTTTTAGATTTTTGGTAGCTTTTTGGGAAAAGAGTGAACTGGGAGAAGGGGAACTCTAATTTTTTGTAAGAGCATGTATTTCAGAACTCGAGGATTTGAGATCCTCTGCATGTAAGCTTTTCATATTTTGAATAATAATAATATTATCTAGTTGTGTGTTTATTTTTTGTGTCTCGGGTTAGCACCCTCGTCACCATTCCTTATTCTCTTTTTAACTCCCAATTTTAGTGTCCCTCTGATTTTCATCAAATTGTTCCAAAAGACATAACTGTAAGGGAGCTCATCATCCCAAAGGAAATAGCCTTGATCTTTACCTTTTAAGTATTTGGATATTAGAATCCCAACCCAATCCTTAGCGCCTTCCAAAAAATACCATGCCATTTTAGCAACCAAAGCTTTGTTAAAGAGTTTTAGCTTTCGAATCCCAAGCCCTCCATTAGTTTTTGAAGCACAAACTTTATCCCATCCAACAAGGTCTTTCCTTTTTCTTTCTTCTATTCCTGACCCAAAGAATCTTCTTTGTATCATTTCAATCTTTTCAACAATGAAGATAGGAATGTTAAAAAGGGAGAGATAGTAAACTATGATGTTTTGTAGAGAGGCTTTTAGCAATTGTAGCTTCCCCACTTGACTTAGGAGTCTCCCTTTCTAGCCAACTAACTTATTTTGAATTCTCTCTAGAATGTACTTATAATAATTTTTGTGAGGTATTTTAGAAATGAGTGGCATACCTAGATAGGTGGTAGGAAGTTCAGCTTCTTGACAACCTACAATACAAAGGACTCTCTCTTTGATTGTATGATGGGTGTTAAAATAAATAAATCTTTCTCTTTTTATAATTAATATGCTAACTTGAGACCTTAGTATACATGTTAAGGATATATTTCCAGTATCCAACTTCAACAATCGATGTTTCCCCCATAAGGATACTGTCATCCACAAATTTCTAGTGAGAGGCCAAAGGCAAGGAGGAAGCAATTTTAAACCCTTTTAGCAGCTTAGTATCTACCAGTTTTTGAATGTTTCTTCCTAGAACCTTAGCCACAATAATAAAAAGATAGGGGGAGAGGGGGTCACCCTATCTGAGACATCTACCACAACAAAATAAACCCCTAGGGACTCCATGAACCAAAACTAAACATTTAGGGGTGGTGACACAAGAAGTAATTAAATTGAGGAATCTTCCTTTAAACCCAATTTTTTTAGAATAACAATGAGGAAAGACCAAGAGACCCTATCATAAGCTTTAGATATATCTAGTTTTAGGGCCATGCCTTATTTTTTACTTAATTCCATAGAGTGGAAGACTTCATGAGTATATATGGCTGCATATAGGATGTTTCTACCTTGAACAAAACCTTTCTAATTATTAGCAATCATCTTATTTAAAACCTTCTTCAATCTATTAACCATAATCTTTGAAAAAACCTTATAAGTGGTGTTACAAAGACTTATAGGCCTAAAATATTGCATTGAGGATGCTCCTTTAGACTTTGGAATCAAAGAAATAAAACTAGCATTAAGTTGGTTTGGGATTCTACATGATCTAAAGAAGTCCCAATCAGCATTAAAGAGGTCCGTAGAGGTGATATCCCAAAAATCTTGGAACAAAGTTGGCAGAAAACGATCTGGTCCCAGGGCTTTGTAAGCTCCAAAAGAGAAAACAACAAACTTAACTTCCTCAAGAGAAACAACTTTAGATAAGTCTTTAAGATATTTCTCAAAAATGACTTGGGGAATAACTTGCAAAAGGATTTCCAACTCATCCAAATCTTTAGCCTACACCTTTTGGAAGTTAGAGAAGAAAGAAACTGCTTCCTTAGAGATTTCTTCTTCTGACTTATGGATTGACCCATCTTATTTTTTGAGAAATATAAGGCACAACACTTGCTGAAGGTTTTGCAAATGGGGTAACAACTCAAGCGGGCTTAACCTTGGAGAAAACTCCCTGGTTAAGCACGCTTGAGCTGGAGCAGTACTGGGATGGGTGACCTCCCGGGGTGAGGACCCGGTGCTTCACCTCATGAGCATCCACCTAGATGCAATGGGGTACTAGAAGTGGACCATTATTGATATCATGAGAGATGGGTTCTTGTTGAATACTACTCATGAAACATGGAGTCGGTTTTTGACTTCCGAAACTACCACGGTTGAATCCACGATAGCAATATCATAGATTTGTTACAGCTGTGGAAAATACCTCCCACTTATCAATTGTTGTTGACTAAAAGGGGCTCTATTAGATGGTTCATAAGGCTGTACTTGCTGAAGGTTTTGCAAATGGGGCTGCAAGCTAAGTGGGCTTAACCTTGGGTAAAACTCAGTGGTTAAGCACGCTTGAGCTAGAGTAATACTGGGATGGGTGACCTCCCAAGAAGGCCCAGTACTTCACCTCTGTGAGCATCACCTAGATGCAATGAGTGCTAAGTGGACCATTCAATATCATGAAGATGGGTTCTTGGTAGACCACTACTCATGAAACATGGAGTCAATGGAACGACTCAAAACTGCAGTTGAATCGGTAGCAATATCCTTAATTTGACCTTGTGTGAAAACCTCCCACTTATCAATTGATGAGCTAAAGGGGCTCTATTGTAGATGGTTCATAGGCTGGCACTTGCTGAAGGTTTGCAAATGGGTAACAACTCAAAGCGGGTAACCTTGGAGAAAACTCACGGTTAAAGCTGCGCTTGAGCTAATCTTGGGATGGAGTGACCTCTAAAGGACTGATGCTTCACCTCATGAAATCCCACACTAGATGCAATATTAGGTGCTAAGTGGACCATTACGATGTATCATCGAGAGATGGGTTCTTGTTGAACCACACTACTCATGAAACATGGGTCAATGAGTTTGACTCATAAAACTACACGGTTGGATCCTAATAGCAATATCACAATTTGACACGCTGTGGAAAATACCTCCCACTTATCAATTGATGAGCTAAAGGGGCTCTATAATGAATGGTTCATAAGGCACAACACTTGCTGAAGGTTTTGCAAATGGGATTGCAAGCTAAGTGGGCTTAACCTTGGGAAAAACTCCATGGTTAAGCCGCGGCGAAGCTGGGCTTGATCTTTACAGGATGGTGTTACTCCCGGGACAGACCAGTGCACTTCACCTCTGTGAGCATCACCTAGATGCAATGAGTGCTAAGTGGACCATTCGATATCGTGAGAGATGGGTTCTTGTTGAACCACTACTCATGAAACATGGGTCAATGAGTTTGACTCGAAACTACACGGTTGAATCCTGATAACAATATCATAATTTGACACGCTGTGGAAAAATACCTCCCACTTATCAATTGATGAGCTAAAGGGGCTCTATTATGAATGGTTCATAAGGCACAACACTTGCTGAAGGTTTTGCAAATGGGGTAACAACTCAAGCGGGCTTAACCTTGGAGAAAACTCCATGGTTAAGCGCGCTTGAGCTGGAGCAGTACTGGGATGGGTGACCTCCTGGGACGGACCAGTGCTTCACCCCTGTGAGCATCACCCTGAATCGCGATGAAAAGGTGCTAGAGTGGACCATTGATATCAGAGATGGGTTCTTGTTGAACCACTACTCAGCAAAGAACATGGGTCAATGAGTTTATTTCCGAAACTACGCGGTTGAATCGATAGCAATATCGCAATTTGACCGTGGAAAAATGCCTCCCTTATCAATTGTGGAGCTAAAGGGGCTCTGTATGAATGGTTCATAGGCACAACACTTGCTGAAGGTTTTGCAAATGGGGTAACAACTCAAGTGGACTTAACCTCGGAGAAAACTCCCTGATTAAGCGCGCTTGAGCTGGAGCAGTACTGGGATGGGTGACCTCCCGGGACGGACCAGTGCTTCACCTCTGTGAGCATCACCTAGATGCAATGAGTGCTAAGTGGACCATTCGATATCATGAGAGATGGGTTCTTATTGAACCACTACTCATGAAACATGGGTCAATGAGTTTGACTCGAAACTACACGGTTGAATCCTGATAGCAATATCATAATTTGACATGCTGTGGAAAAATACCTCCTACTTATCAATTGGTGGAGCTAAAAGGGGCTCTAGTAGCAGATAGTTCCATAAAGGCACAGCACTTGCTGGTTTTACCAAATGCAGAACAACAACTCAAGCGGGCTTAACCCGGAAAACTCTACAGTTAAACACGGCAGCTAGGCAATCTTGGGATGGGTAACCTCCTCTGTGAGCATCACCTAGATGCAATGAGTGCTAAGTGGACCATTCGATATCATGAGAGATGGGTTCTTGTTGAACCACTACTCATGAAACATGGGTCAATGAGTTTGACTCGAAACTACACGGTTGAATCCTGATAGCAATATCATAATTTGACTCACTGTGGAAAAATACCTCCCACTTATCAATTGATGAGCTAAAGGGGCTCTATTATGAATGGTTCATAAGGCACAACACTTGCTGAAGGTTTTGCAAATGGGGTAACAACTCAAACGGGCTTAACCTTGGAGAAAACTCCCTGGTTAAGCGCGCTTGAGCTGGAGCAGTACTGGGATGGGTGACCTCCGGGACGGACCAGTGCTTCACCTCTGTGAGCATCACCTAGATGCAATGAGTGCTAAGTGGACCATTCGATATCATGAGAGATGGGTTCTTGTTGAACCACTACTCATGAAACATGGGTCAATGAGTTTGACTCGAAACTACACGGTTGAATCCTGATAGCAATATCATAAATCTAATTATGTTTCTGCTTCTATGCTTAAGTGTTGACTAGTGGAATAATTTTGTATTTTTGTCCCTTTTTATCAGCCATTGAATTCTTGATTTTTGTTTCCATAAGATATCCTCTTTTTTATTGAGTTTAAACCATTTCATTCTTAGACCCCTTTCTCCCTAGCATATATTTTCATTAACATCTCCTTGCTCCATCAAATTCTGAATCTCTTTTTTCTTTTCACCTAAATATTTCTTTTTCTAGAAAATATTACTGAAAGAGAACTTTTTCCATCCTTTAACACATTCTTTGACATTCTTTAATTTGTTCACTAGGCGAAACATGGGAGTACCAGAACAGGGTTCATTCCACCAAAATTCAACAATATTTCTAAAGTTTGGATGTTGATTCCACATTATTTCATATTTGAAGCTTCTCACCATATTATCCTCCCAATTTAGCAACAAAGCATTATAATATGATCTAGCTCTCAAGGAAGCAGTAAGGGTGAGGTTTTGAAGAATGCTCTAGTTTGACGAAATGAGAAAACAATCTAATTTGACTTGAATGAGGTGGTTTCCCTACCTTCTGTTAGACCATGTAAAAAACATTCCCTACAGGGCATGTCTATTAATCCCATAGAATTAAAAAACCCACTAGATCATTCATACTCTTAGAGAAGCCATCCAAACCACCAAGCTTTTCCAAAGGAAACAATAGGGAGTTGAATTCGCCACCCAACATCCAAAACTCCCCCTTTTTGTTGATTATTTCTATTTCAATAACATCCCAAAGGTCAATTCTATCAAGTATAGAGTTTGGACCATTGATGTTAACTAAGTTTCATTTAATTAAAGTAAGAGAATCCTCAAAAGAAACCATAAGATAATTTTTCTAGCATAACCCAATAGAGCCAAACAATCTAGTAAAATTCCAACAAGTGGCTATTCCACTTGAAGATCCATTAGCATCACTGATAGCATAAACTGCATTAGGCCAGAAGTTCTTCACAACTTTATCAAAAAAAAAAATTTCATTTTGGTCTCTTGAATCATAAATATGTCTGGTTTAAACTCAGCCATATAGGTTTTCATCAATTTCTATTTGAAAGGGCTATTTAAGCCCCTTATGCTCCAAGAAATCAGTTTCATATTTAGCAAGAAGAAGCACATCACCACCTTGATGTTGCAACAAAGAGGGGAAAGGCCCCTCTCACTTATTTCTTTTTTTATTTAGTTCCTAAAAGAGAGTCAAGGGTTTTTATTTGCCAGAGGAAACATCACGGGCTGTATCTTTACTCCTTGTCTCCTTCAAAGGTGGTCTTCTAAATTTATTCCCACCTCCCACATCTAGTTTTTTCTTTCTTTCTTTATTTATAATTTATTTGAATCCAATCTGCTTCAGCCCCAGCCTTAGTTAGGGAAGAAAATAAGCCTAATTGGCCCATAGCTTCCTTAAGGATTTTTTCTTCATTTTTCTTCAATGGTAATTGTTGGTGTTCAAATTTTTACTATTTCCCTGAGGAGGAGTGCGGAGAGGGAATATCCTTTTTCTAATTTTTTTTATGTTCTATTTCTCCTTCCTTTAGACCATCCAAATTTTCTTCTTGAAAATAAGTCATACTTCCATTTGGGCTTGATAAATGAACTTGTTTACTGTTCTCCTAATTTTTTAATTCCAAGATGCTAATATTCAAATTAGCCTTGAGCAAGTTAGTCTGAATGAGGTTAGAGGGAGAGATAGCCTCGGGTCCTATCCCTAATTGGGGGTTCAAAGACACATTAGGGATGACTTTAGGATTTAAGGAACAATGTCCTTAATGCAGTAAGTTTTGGTATCCCTAGGAAGAAAATTATCCTCGAGAGTCTTCTTAGTGAGAGAGTCCTAAGGGGGCTTAGACAATATTTCAGAAGAAGCCATAGCAAGGATAGAGCATTCTAGACTCAAAATGGCCTTATCAATACTATTAGAGAGGAGGCTTCCAAATGACCCTTCAACTGATCAGAAGACTTCATGAGACAAACATCTTGCAAATGACTAGACTTTTTGTAGATATAGAAATATGCTCTAGTATTTTTGTATTCCAACAACTAAATCCACCTACCAAATTTTGAATTCAGAGTAACAAAGGCTGGGAGGACTATGTTAATAGCAACATTAACACAAATTCTAGCAAAAACCGGTTGAGACATTTGTTGTGTAACATTTTCTATAGCCAAAAGGGTGCCAAAAGACTCAACAATCCCTTTAAATATGACATTGTTCCAGAATTCCAAAGGAAGGCCAGGAAGGCAGACCCAAGTAGGGGCTACCTTACCTAAGTTCGCCGAAACATCAAAACCTAGTTTCAACTTCCAAAGGGACAATTATTTTTTGAAACCATGGTCAAAGTCCCAAGGGCCACCTGTGAGGATCTTAATCATATCCTTGTGCAAGAAAAATATAAAAAATAGACATTTTTCCATTGCACAAACAAAAACACTACCTTTAAGTTTCCAAGTAGAATCCACCATTTTCGTACCTGGTCAATGTTCAGGCAGGAAGCCAAGAATTTACCCACTAGGACTAATTTTAAACCCTCTAATGACTCATCCAAAAGCTAGTCAGGGACATCAACTTCAGAACCATCAATAGAGCAAGAGGAAGAGGAAGTACTCTGATTCAACACTCTTCCACTCATAAGTTTTTCCCCATAAGAAACTGGGTCCTCATCCAAGAAAAAAGAATCTAGGCCCCAAGAAGGGGAGATAGGAGATTACAAGGCCCCTACCAAAGATGAGGCAGAACTGGCCAAGGTTGCGCCATGAAGAGGAACAACATTTTTGGATGGGGGACCCCTATTGGGCCGTTGCCATGCCAAAGCATTAGACAAGCCTACAAGAAAACATGGAGAATTTGAAAATTAGAAAGTACACTCCAACTCAACTCATATCTTGTTACTTCTACCTCTTCTCACTTTTCTCAACTCTATGGGTGAAAGATTCATAATATCATGTTGTATTCTCCTATCATCACTCAATTTTGTATCTATCTTTTTTTCTTATCTTATTCATTGTTGTTGTAACAACCTAGGTTTGATCTGTGTAACTATCATATTTATTTGTAACAACCTAGGTTTGATCTATGTAACTATCATTGAAAAAATAGAGAAATATCTATAAACTAAATTTAGTAAATAAAGTAGAAAAATCACTAAAAAAAAGATTGGAAATAAAAATATATTTTGATAATCAAATATAGATTCAAAAAGAGATTAAATTAAGATGAAATACATTGACTAAACTAAATGAAAATAATGAAATAAGTATAAAAATATATCATGACACTAAGGGAATAAATTATCCATAATTTGATAAAAAAATTAGAAAAGTGAGGCCACATGTGATTATATTTATATTAAAACATAATTAAAATATTAGGCTTGGAGAATTATAAAATAATGGGGTGGGGGTCTTGGCTCGATTGGATAAAGCATCTTGTTGAAGGAAAGATTTCATGAGGTAAAGTCTCCCCTCATAGTATTAAAGGGTGTGTCGTGCCAAAATCATTAACCATATGAAAATTTTTACCATATTCACTGTAATTTATAGGGGTCTACCTAATTCCTAAATTATAAAAACAAAAAAAACTAAAATAATCAAATTAATAGTAGATTTATGGATATGCCTATTTATTCAATAAATAAATTTTATAACTAAAATATTTATTGTCATATTTTCTTGCAATCATAAGTTTAACTCAGTTTGAGTTCTTCTCACAAAAATATATAGCATTATAGAATTTTAGAATGAAAGTATATATTTATTATATCCCACTTTTAAATAATTCATACATATTCTTTAAAAATATATTAATTAGTTATAATTGGTTATTAAATATATATTTAAATTTTAAATGAAAACATGATTAGATAATAGATATTATGAAGTGGTCATTGAATCACTTATTAACTTTATAACTTAAGAATCATTGATATATTTAAATCATAAATGAAAACATGAAATTAGACATGATTTTATAACTTAAGTTATAAAATTAATAAGTTTATGACCTATAACTTAAAGTTACATTTTAATAAATATAAAGATATAGAAGATAAGTGGCTTAAATAATATTTAATTTTGGTTTCAAAACATATTGTCAACAAAAGCAACTTAATAGCTTTAGAACAATGTTGTACCAACACAATCTAAAAATCTCATGGGTTGGGCTCCACTTAATATATTATAAACTCAATAAAAGGGGTAAATAAGAATATTGACTCTTTATAGTGTACAATTTTTTTAAAATTTCAAATATCACTCCTCCATTCGATTTATTCTAACAAATGCCAAATTTAAAATTTGGAAACAATCATGACAATACCTTTATCATGATACTATTAAAATAATCAACATTCTATGAACTAATCACATATTACATGAATATTAAAATATCATTTAAAATTTGATATTTATATATTATATTTAGAATATACTACTAAAATGAAATTGCTGACATATCTAAATAAACAAATAAAAATGATATCTATCAAACTAAATAAAAATATATAAAACATAAAAAATGTTATTTTCTTTCTTAAAGTGTGTAATTAATATCAAATAAATTATATTTAAATGTGCATTAAACACTTCTAATTTTATCTATCCCTGCCACACTTTGAGCTATGATTGACTATTAAATAGAATTGAAAACTTTGCACACACACACACAATTTTAATAATAAAATAAAATAATGAGGAATAGTTTGACCTAATCTAAAAATAGATATTTATAATATTATTTAGGTGATTATTTGTTGATGTGAAATATTCCCTAAATATTATATCTTATTGTCAAATCAAGAAATTATTAGATGTTAGAAAACAAGATCTGAAATGCAAACCAGAAAAGCCTTCCACAGAAGAGAAAAATAAAAAAAACAAGAGCTTTGCAAAAGATGTGCAAAATATTATTATTCGGGAATTCTTAATTACAAGATATGATTTTCTTTATAAAAGAAAAGATGCATAACCCTAATGTTATCTTGAGCAACAAGATAGCTCAACAAGATAAGGATGAGAATAATTAACCTAGGAATTAAATAATTACCTAAGTAAATTTATGCAAGTGTAATTAAATATTAACTACACTAACACCCCCCCATAAGTGCAACTTAGGGAGACTAAAAAAGCATGCACCTAAAACTAAGATGAATGCAAGAAAGCATGAATGGGTCTCGGCAACAAGGCCTGATCAGGTACCCATGTACAAATGCAATAATGAGGTAGAGAAGGAAAACCTAGTGGGACAAAACCCCCCTACAATGAGATGACTGCTGCAAAGAAGCACTGGAAGAACAATGTGGAGTAACATTGGAACTGAAATCTAACAAGCAAGGAAAGATACTTCTGTCTACAAGAAACCAAAAATGGAATCATAATAATGCGATAGCAGACCCGATGTCACGGAACACTAGAAAACTCACAAATTGGAACAACCCTGAAATCTGTGAAGCAATAGTAGATGAAATGATGACAGAATCTAGAAACCGTTTATCTCGATGTCGATGCCAAACTAAGACTAAAAATCTTCCATAGGATCAAGTACCATAAAGACTCTAGAACATTAGCCATAAAAACATGGCCCTCAAATTGAGAAGGATCTGAACCAATGCGGATCAAGAACCATCAACTCCCAATCTAAAGTGTGAACCGATGTGAATCTGATATGTGTCAAGCAAGAGAAAAAATGTGGCCAAAAGAAACTAAGAAACTAGATATAACCCATGCAAGCTATCAACAAATCAAGATGGAGATGGAGATCAAAGTGCATGCACACTCTAATAAGATTATTATGCAAGAAACCCCCTTGATGGAACTTTATCTTATTTCATTTATTACAATAACCCAATGATTGTAAATTGAGAGAATGCTAAACATGCATAAACAAAAAAAAGATGATGTGGTACTGAAATGAAGTGCAAATATTCAAGTTTCACCTTTCCAACTGCTAAAACATCCAAGTAATCTCCAAAACACCCATCGGGATAAATCTGGAATAATGATGAACTTGGGATAAATACAAAAAAAAGTGCATGGACAGCAAAATAGAGCTCCTCAATACCTTTCCAACGCCATAAAGAAGACAAAAAAATGAAGATTGTGGCAAAAATTTATGAGCTCGGAAGCCATAAATGAACATCTGATTTCAAACAGAAAAAATAGTAGCTAACAAAAAATACTAAAAAATAAACTATACCATAGGAAAGTACTCAGAACCATCTTTCCGGCAATATCTCGTTTTCCCAATTTCGATACCGTATGCCCAAGTTATGCCAAAAAGGAAAAAAGTGCTCCTTTAGGGCAAATCAGGGCTAGGAGGGGGCTTGGAGTGCAGTACGGCCACTGACGTTAGCACTTCATGAGAAAAAAATTGATGGTTTGGAGGTCGTCAGGGCAAGAAAATGCCCTGCCAGAAAAAAAGGATAGTTGTCGGAGATTCTGCATGTACCGGAATATGCTCCTCAAGTCCCCAAAATATTCGGGCATCGGTCGACTGGGTGGCACGGGGCTCCTGGTCCCGATAGGACAGCCAACAAACTGTAGAGGGGCCAGTGGGGGGTTGGGCGCATAGTACCCAGGCCCCTAGACAACCGAGGGCCTATCAACCTGACCCACGGGGGCTAGAAAGAAGCTGGTGGTGGAGGTAGGTGACAGCGGCAGTTGGGAGGATGCCTGGTCGCCACTCGGTGGCAAGTTGGTGGCGGAGGGCTTTAGAATGGGCGACATAGAATTTTCTACAAAAATTGCAATTTTATTTATTTATTTTAAATTTTCACCTCGAACTATGTGCTGGGGAGGTCATACGGCCCCCCAGGCAATTTTTTTCCCTTATGGATCAACTACACCAAAATCGACGAAATGAAGGGCGTTCTTAGGGTTTTTGGCCACTACAAATGCGATGGTGTCCTCCATTTGTGCTCAAACTACTTTGAAACAATGGCTACCTCCAGAGCTTGCAAAAACTCACTGACCCTAAAACCCTCACAGATCTGGCAAATGATGACCAAAATCTGCAAAACAAAAGCCAATCTTGACTTTTTCCAGCACTCTGAATCCAATGGTGAAGCCTGATCTGATCCAAAATGCCTCATAAATGAACTCAAGGCATGATACCCTTGAGGAATCCCAAATGAACTCTACAATGATTTTCTCAAAAATCTGAGAAGGGGTTGTAAATCAAGGCTCTGATACCATGTTAGAAACCAAGATCTGAAATGCAAATGAGAAAAAGCCTTCCACAAAAGAAAAAAATAGAAAAAGCAAAGCTTTGCAAAAGATGTGCAAAATATTATTATTCAGGAATTCTTAATTACAAGATATGATTTGCTTTATAAAAGCAAAGATGCATAACCCTAATCTTATCTTGAGCAACAAGATAGCTCAACAAGATAAGGATGAGAATAATTAACCTAGGAATTAAATAATTACCTGAGTAAAGTTATGCAAGTGTAATTAAATATTAATTACACTAACATTAGAATGCATAAATCATCAAATGGAAACCACTAAAACCATAAGATCTATGCTAATAATCCAATTTAACAATGAAAAACATAAATGGAAATGCATGAAATATAAAATAAAATGAAACATTATACCTTCTAGCACCCTTATCGATTTACCTCTATTTTCCTTCTTAATCTTTACACTCCAAGTTGTTGTTTCTCTCATAATCATGTGCAATTGTGATAAGCTCAGGAAGATAATGACTACAAGATTTTAAAGTTCATGGTTAGATTGAAAGAAGAAGAGAGTCTACATTTATAAAGGATGTAACCTCGATGACCTTAGGATGTGATAGAAAATCGATGTGGGAGATCAAAGGAGAGAATATGCATAGGAAAGTTTCCCATTCTAAAAAATGATCGATTGGAAGAGTTAAGTGAAGAAGGAAATAGATGTGGAGAAGAAAATGAAAAAATGAAAGAGTTAAGTGGAGAGAAAAGTGGAATATGGAAGAGTTGAGTGGAGAGTGAAATAAGGTAAGTGGAATTAAAATAAATAAATAAAATTTATTTATTTTCACCCACATGAATAATTAAATAAAATATATATATTTATCTAATTATAGAAGAATTTAAAGATTAGACAATCAAATAAATAAAGACATTTATTTAATCATAGGTGAAATTAGGGATTAAATAATTAAAGTTAATTATTTAATGAAAAGGGGTGATTAATTAAACAATTAAAGTTGATTAATTAATGAGAAATGAAGAAAAAGAGGATTAATTAAATTATTTAATTAATCCATAGAAGAAAGTTAGAATAATTAATAATTAAAATTATTTAAATATAAATATAAGAAGAAAATGAATTTAAGGTTAGAAGAAAGGCATTATCCTAACTAAATAATATTTAATTAGGTTAGATGAAAATTAGTAGGAAAAATGTCCTTGCAGGCTTAAGACAATTTTTATTTTTTACATTTTACCCCTCTTTGAGACAATTTTATTTTTAATGTTGTTTCAAATTAAAATTAGGAAGAATTCATTTTAGGCCTTTCCCTAGCATGTTCTAGTAGTAGAAAGATAATATGGTGCCTCCTCGAGAAATTAGGCAAAAAATCCATAAATTGAGCTGAATTTGTTGGTAAGTGGATTTAATTGTTTAGATCCATAGGAAACAAAACATAAGGCTTTTGGGTCAATTAATTAGAGCATCATTACCATTGATAGGATATGAAAGCTAGTACAAAATGCACAAAAAAGGGGGTCTGTTACATCACCCAAGCCCTTGTGGTAAATTTCCTCATTTGTGCTCATTTGTTTTCAAAATTTTAGATGGGAGTGAGTTGAAGGAGATATGTATTGGAGCTATGGCATGAATTTAAGAGAGAAATTATCGGGCAAAGTGTATGTGGACTTATGAAAAACCTACAAGGGCAGGTCCCCCAGTATGTACCCCATCCTTGCTTTTTAATTTTGTCATTTTTGCATAAATTTTAGGGCCTGAAAATATGGAAACAGTTGTGGTGTAGGATTCTACATCGTAAATACAATCATGAGTGACAAAATTTCCCTATACACATCGAAATTACAAATTCCATGACACAATTGCAAAATTTAGTGATGCAAGTGCTTCGTGGTGCTATAATTGACTTGGCAGTGCAATTGAGTTTGGTGATGTTAATTTCTTTTTAGCAATTCAATGAAACTATGTGACATAATTGCAGAATTAGGTGTCACATCTAATTGTGCATCAAAATTGATATTTTTAGCAATGTGATTCCCTTAAATGGCATGATGCATAAGTTTTGTGATGCATTTGAATATAAAACTTAAAATTGTACCCACGTTAAGAAATTTAAATATTCAAATTGGTCAATTAGGTTTAGGAAAAGGTCTTCATTGACATAGTGTGTTGATTGGATGTAGTTTCCTTTGTTGTTATTATAAACATGAGAGAGTCATCCTTCCTCAATGGATTTGTGACATCATTTGGATGAGGTTGAGCAAGGGGTTCTTCACACACTTGGATTGTAATATATTACATGCATGCCTAAGATTAGAGCTAATCGAGGTCTAATTACTACACTTGTGAAGAGATGGTATTCCAAGACCAACTCATATCATCTACTCATTGGAGAGGCAATAGTGACTCTTGAGGATGTCCAGTGCATCCTTCAAATTTTTATTCATTTGGAGAGAGTTGTATATGAGCTAGATTCAAGTATTGTAACATTGTTTAGAGTATTTGAGATTGATAATATTAGGATCGAGGATTACAAGATCTAATGGGATACCCTTATGGATAGATATGAATGCTTGATTGTTGTTATATGCATTTTTTTATTAGTTCTAGATAGGCAAGGGCATGTGTTCCTAGTTGGTTGGGGACAAGTATTGGAGGGAATGCTAACTCATGGGACATTATATGCTTGGGGGTTGTGTGTGATATAGACCCAAGAGGCTCAAACTCAATCAAAATGACAACTTTCCTTAAAGAGGCATATAACAAGATTAAAAATGTCCTAATGGACCAATTACAACACTCCTCCAAGTTTGAGAATAAATAGAAATACAATTTCCCACTTTTCACCCTTGTGACCTAGTAGTAGTGCAAAGCCAGTTTTTAACCCTTAACTCCAAAACTTTCCATAGAACTTGACAAGAAAAAAAATTATTCAAACACCCATTTTAGAGATACAAAACATATCCAATAAGTTCATATGACTCTTTCAAAACATTTTCTCCAAACTGACCTTTCTCATTGTATTGGAGCCCCAATTAGCCCTTTTTTTCAAAGAGACCCCTCTAAGATCTCACCACCAAACCAAGGAAACTTGAAAAAATCTTAGGATTTTTGTTAAAACTTAGTATTTTCCAAGTTTTAAGACCCCAAAATCTTATTTTTCTTCCCAACTCAAAAACCCTCCTTGTAGCCTATAAACCTAGGGTTTTAAAGCACCCTTATTGTAAATACACATTTCCAATCTCCTCAAGTGACATCAACTACTCAGACACATTGGATTAGTCCCCCACAAGCTTTAGAAACTCTCATCTACCCTTTGATAATGTTTCATCACCATTCTATAGGTCTATCCCATTCATTTCATGGAAAAACCACACAAACTTTCCTTCAAATCTTATCATACATTTTCCCAAAACTCAATCCCCTACACACCCAACCTTGTAAACACATCAAGAAACTTAAATTAGCATCCTATAGTCCAACCCACTGAGTAACAACATCAAATATAGTAGGTGGGCTAGTTAATTCCTCATATTATCTTCCTCAAACCCTTAACTCAAGAAAATAGGGTATTCACTGTGTTTAAATGTTTTCTCACACAAGATGATGAATTAGACCTTAAAATCAAAGGAATTATCCAATAAATACATATAATTACAAACATTAGAAGTTTCAAACTCTGTCAAGCCTATACGAACCCGTACAAGTCTGGAAAAGACGCAAAAATTACATTAAATATGAGAATTAATAGGGTTTTTTTATTGATTCTTCCTTCACATATTCTTTCCAACCTTTCAAATGAGGTTCTCCACCTTCTTAAATGTTTCTTCCCCTCAAAAAAACTGACCAACTGCCTCACAATGGAATTTCAAACTACTAATGACCGTTGGAGGCTTAATTACACCTTTTACACAATTTAACACATTTACAAATATCTTTAAATGTTTGCACATTATGACCCCCCTAAAACCACACAAATGGATTGGAAATAGCCTTATTACATAAAAAAAAATCCAACCTTTCACACTCTTATACAAATTGCAAATTTTTCCTTCAAAGGCTACAAAACAATTCTTAGTGCAAGATTGAATTTTCCACTTTATGAACTCTAAACTCAAAAAATCATCCCAAAACTTACCTAAGTGTCTTGATTGACATTTATTCAAGATAAATAAACATCAAAACAACTTTCACCATCCCTAAAAATTCTATGCTCAATATCTAATGCTCAAATTGTGGGTAGAAGGTGGAGGTGCTCCTGCACCAGTGTGTTCTAGCCATGGTGTACTTCTAGCTACATGATGTAGCTTATAGAGGAGCTTGTTTGATTAGATATGGAGTGAGACTAATATACGTTTGGAATTAGGATCATATTTCTATTTATCATTCGATTGTTGATAGACACATTTTTTAGGACTACCCTATGTGTACCACTATGCATGATTAGTCACACAAATGCACTTGTGGGATGTGATGTACTAGCAACATAATTTGGATTTGTTAGTGTAGTTCACTTGGAGACCTTATTTCCAGCCCTAGGAGGATGACGAGGAGTACCTACCTTATTGATGATAGAACCAATATCTCATTAGATGCATAGTTTAGTCATAACACATTATTGATAAGAATCTTTCAGATAGGGTGCTTTGATAGTTTGGGGAGAAACAAGTTTTTCATATTGAAGAGGTCCATTTTTCCCAATCATCTTGAGAGATTGGACATTGGAGACCCATGATCAATCCTCAAGTTGTATATTAGGATTTTTATCAACTTTATCCAAGATAGTTGGGAACTAGCCATGATGTTATAGGTTCTAGGACTACACCTGAGTATGATGCATGGTTTGCTACATACATACCTACAATATTGATGAATCTTGGTGTACCCATTCCCCAAGATAGACAAGGGTGAGGCAGGAGAGGGAGAATTCTTGGTCAAGGGAGAGGTAAAGGCAAGTATGGAGATGGGTAATGGTGAAGGGGATGACATAGGTAATGGAGGTGGTGGAGGAAGAGATAGAGGTAGAGGTAGAGGTGTTCCAGTGATTCTATAGTTACAAGTACTACTAGTTGTAGAGGAGGAGGGACTAAAAGATATACCAGTTGGAGAAGGATTGTAGGATGTACCTATTCAAGAGGAGGATGTTGGGATAGTGAGGTTAGGTGGATAAGATCTAGTGAGTGCACAAACTCATATTGCTTCTCTAGATAAATATGTACTATAAATGTAGGAACAAGTATCCCATGTTACCACAAAGAGGGATATAGTTATAGAATCCATATATGTTATAGTTATTAGAGAATCAAGGGAAGAGAAAAAAATTACTAGCTTTATTGGGACCTGTAGTAGGCCTATGGTAGATTTAGCACAATAGTTATATCAAGTTGGACAAATGACTTGATATTATAGAGATTTATATGAGGGTGTGTTTCCACCATCTTAGAGGGAACCTAGCTACATAGGAAATAGATCTTGGAGAAGGACTCACTCAAGGAGTACTATGATCATTGGAGGAGTAGAGGTCTTGATGAGGCCACTCCAACCACCACCAATAGTAGAGCTAGAGTAGGGATATGCAAGACCATCTTAGGCTAGAAATGATAGGCCATCAGATTTAGAGGGTTTGGATAACACTAGCTAGCCTGGTTGTTATTATACTAAGATACTTGTGTATATTTTGATTGATCCTATGAGCTCCATTTTTGAAAAACATTCCAATTTTATACTCTGACATGAATTTTTTGGATATGACAATGACTATATATGTTTATATGCATATTTTTATGATCTATATGATGCTTATATTGTTTATCTAATGCTTATGATGGTTCTTAGATAATGTGAATATGATGTATGATGGGAGATCTTATATGATCTTTATATGGTTTATGATTCATGCTTGTTTGAATCTATTATGTATGAAATGCTAATACAAATGGAATTGATTTTATATAATGTATGGCTATATATTTGGATAAGTAAATGGATACTTGTGATTTTAATTAATTCATTTGATTATGTTTTTTATGTATGGATAGATAATGCTTATGTATTATGATAACACTAATATGCTTATGCCACCTATATGCAAGATGTCATGATACATATGTTATGGTTCCTAAAATGTGAAGCAATATGTTTTTATGATTCTTTGAAATGTGGTCGTAATTCTATGTTGATGATTCTATAAAATGTGATGCAATGCTATGTTGATGATTCTATCAAATGTGATTGTAATGCTATGTTGATGATTCTATGAAATTTGATGCAATGCTATGTTAATGATTCTATAAAATGTGACCATAATATTGTTTGTATGATTTTATGTAATGTGATGACCTATCATGCATATGTAATTGATATATTTATTTTTGCATGCCATATCACTCCATCAACATGACTGTGAGGATTGATAGAAGAAATGTTAGCTATAAGAATAGGTTAGTAAGAAGTGAAGAATGGTTAGCTTGGTCCATATGAGATGTAGATTATCTTGATTGATCAAGATAGAATGGATATTATGAGATTTAAGTGAAATTGATCAATATTGGAAATGGATTGATAGATTAGAGTTTAAGCTTTATTAGTCTGCAAATATCATCATAGAGAATTTTTATCTTGTAAATGGATAATTTACATTGAGGTATTGGAAGAACAAGGTGTTAAATGCTATCCCTTTGCATACATAGACACATTGCAAACAAGGACTGTTGTGACTCATATTAGTGACAATAGAACCTTGTCAGAATATGTAAGGGAGTAACCACAAAGCATGTTGATCTTGATACAAGAAAGCGTTAGATTCCCTTTAACATTCCTAAGATGTTTTGGTTATGCCAAATGTAATTCCAATCACACACAAGGAACTTAGTTTCCCCAAAAATATTTTCAAGACAAACCATAAACAAAAATCAAAAAGAAAAATCATGATCCATCCTTTCTCCTATAATCACTTGTATATATCCTCAAGTAGCATAGGAACATGACTAAAGATAAATAAGATAACTAATAAGATTCATTGGACTAAATGTGTCAATATCCATTTAGATCTTCTTGCCAAAGATGAGCATTCTTTGATATAATTCTAAGGATCATGTTTGGTTTTAGGAATGAAGCATCTCATATAAGACATCTAGTCTAGTTTCAATGATGCAATAACTTGTATAAGGAAAATTATTGATGATGTTGATTATGCAATTGATCAGTTGGGCTTGAAAACTAGCTTGATAGTTTTCTTTTTATTTCATGATTTTTTAAGCTTAGTGTTTTGCAAGATGTTATGTTTGTATCTAATCACATTGTTAGTCTCAATAAGGGATAATTTATTATGGAAGGTGGATCGTGATGGATATAAAGCTTATTATGGAAGGTGAATTTAGATGATTGATAGATGTAATATATCCTTCGATGCAATGTCAAAGATCCAATGTGAAAAACGTTGGTCAAGGATTTCCCCCAATAAAGTATAGGACCATTTATTATGGAAGGGGTTAGGTGGATTAACTTTATTATTAATTAGTATAGAAGGCGAGTTCCACTAAACATCAACCAATATCAAGCCATGAGAGCTATGACCAACTTTATTATAAAGGGAGGGAAGTGAGATTTTATTATGGAGAAGTGTATGCTTAGATTATTATGGATGGAATGAAGAGCTAAATAGAATGATGGTAGATGGAAGAGAAGTTGACCTACTACACATGGAATCTATTTTCTAGGTTTTCGCCATGGTACTTACCCAAAATTCCAAAAAATTAGTATTCACTATAGGGAAAATTATATTTCTTTACTTTTTTTTCTCAAATTTTCAATTTCTTTGATTTTTTGATGCCACATAAGATGCCTGTTTGCAATTTTTTTGTCAAGGTGATGATTTTTGCTTCTTTTTTTTTCATTTTTCATTTTTTTTTGTATATTTGAAGAGGATTCTTTGAGGATCATATGTATTTCTTGAAAAGGTGCATGCTATTGATGGGCTATGGAATTGGTTCACCTTCTGGAGTAGAAAATTGATATGCACCAGATCCATATGTTGTAGTGATGATGTATGTACCCAACCAATTAGGCTCAAACTTCCCTGGTTTCTCTTTGTCCAACTATTTTTTTCAATTCTTTTAGAACCAAGTCGCCAATATCAAAGTGTCAAGCTCAAAATATCTTGTTGTAATTGTAATGAAGATGATTTTGATAAGATTGGAGATGAACTAGTGCAATCTAATATCTCTCATCTAGTAACTCTAGCTCATACAGTCTAGATATTATGTAGTCTTCATCATCAATAAATTACTACATGGAGACCCTCAAGTATGGTAACTCAACCTCAATAGGAAGGATTAATTCATAACTAAAGACTAGGGATTATGGTGTTACACCCACGAGAGTGAAAATTCTTGTGCAATAAGCCCATAAGGCTGGGTTCAGCTATATATTCTAGTCATAGTCAATGTCATTGCAGTCTTGTTTAGGATTTTAATTATGGTTTTGTTAGATGCCTCAGCTTGGACATTACTCTATGGACAATAAGGAGTAGTGAAATGATGTTGAATCTGAAACTTATCATATAGAACATAGATAGAGTGGTTCTTGAAAGGATGGCCATTATCTATAAAGATGGAAAGGGGAACTCCATACCAACATATGGTATAATTAAGGATCAACTTTGTAATTTATTTTCTAGTGATGTAGGTCATGGGAGTGACTTCAATACACTTTATAAAATAATCAATTGATGCAGTTCAAAAAGGATTCACCAACTCAACATGTCATTGCTTAGCATAAATCGTACATACAAATTGAAAATATCACTATTCCTCTCATTCTTTCAAGGCTTTCAAACAATCGATAGGACCAAATGGATTTAATGAATTCAACAAACTACAAGAGGCTTTACACAAACTAATTTTCAATCCAACAAACTCAACTCAGACACCAAAAACTCAGGGTACCTTCGTTTAATGAATTTTCACAAAGAGGTTGTCTCAACTTAGTAAGTCTTCCATTTAGGACAGTCATAAGTACCTTATGATATAGAACAGATATTAGGATTATAAAATAAGTTTCAAATACATTTTTATGATGCACAAAACATATCCAAAAATCAGCATATGTTCACTTGGGAAGTATGCTTCAGAAAGTGATTTTTTTTCTAGCCAAGAGGCCTAATTAAGGCTTCACCAAGAGGGTTTATTGGATATAAGTTTTCCAAACAAAAAAATTACTTAAAAAAATGGTCAATCACATTAAATTAGGCCTATATGAGCTTTGTAAATTGATATCCATGTGTTTCCGTGAGTATTTTGACAAACCCTTGCACCAAACTCACAAAATTGCATAAAAACCTTATAATAGTCACCTAGGGCTTCTTCAAAACTCATCTAAATCTTCTCCAAAATCAATGAAACCAATTATAAATCATTCATAACCTTAAATCATACCTTCATGCAATTTTTTACCAATTTCCAATGGTTAAAATGAAAGATATGTAATTTTTATGGCTTGTTGCCCTATGTAAATGATTTGAATCTACTCGCCTGGAGTAAAATTGTCATAACTTATTCATACCTGCATGGATTTCAGTGAAAAAAATTGTATTTGAAATTATAATAATATTAATTTGGCGTCCAATCACTCTTGCATCATTATCTACCCATAAAAATCCGTACAAGGCATGAAAACTCAAAAGAAACATTCAAAAATTGTAGATCATGGTGAAATCAATGTTTTGCATTCAAATTCTTAACACCACCCCATACAACAATGGAAAAGATATTTTTAAAGGAATTTAAACTTCCTCAAACACCTACAACTTATTCAACTAACTTTTAAACCTACATGACCACTCATCTCCCTAATTTGCAAAATTTTGCATTTTTTGCAATTACACCCATTTGACAATTTTTACATTACTTTGCAATTTCAATCCTATGGACTCTAAATGACTCAAAATACCTCAAGATGGTCTATTAGACCTTATTACAAAGTAGAAACATGAAAATTGAAACAAAAATCCAAATTTTCCTCATGGAGGCATGAAAGTGTCATGGTGCTCCTGCACCATCAATGGCAGTAATGATGAACTTATTGAAATTTGCAGAAGTAGGATGGATATGTCCTATGAGGTCGAGTCCCCATTAGGGAAAAATTTAGTGGCGAATCTTTTCCAATTGGCGAATTCTAGAAATCGGCTAGGTTGAAATTGTATAATTTGTGCAAACCAACAGAGTGTCCAAATTGCCCAGATTTTACGAACTATAGGTCCAATGCATGTCCATTCGCCAATGAGTTTTTTCTATGAGGCATATTTAAGCAAAAAATTCACCATAATAAACTACGCATTTCAAATGGACCAACTAATATTTTTGCTTGGAATATTGGAAGCATGTAATAAAACACCCACATATTCACCAATACTATTAAAACAACATTGTATTAGGACCCATTTCACCAATTAAAATTTACAAATAGCTGCTTGTGAAGACCCATTTCACCAATTAAAATTTATAAATAGTTGCTTATGAGGACCTATTTCGCCAATAACATTAAAAAATAATTACATTTGAGGACACATTTTTCCTTGAAAATTACAACATATCATTGTATAAGCACGCATGATTCACCAAATTTTTAATATACCATTTAAAAATCCCGCAGAATTCGCTAAATATGGAATCATGGATTGATATAAATACAATCGAAAGTGTCATTTATTCTTACACATTTTGTTCGGTTTTGAGGTTTTACTTCCTGATTCGAAAGTCAGTGAAAGCAAAACATAGACTTAGAGGTGGGTGATCATTTCTTCATAGTGTTATTAGTTATAATAATAAGTTTTCTTTATCTCTTTTCCATTCTTGCTTTAGTCTTAAATATGATATTGAGTAGGGAATGGGATCTATATTCTCTTTCCTTCTTAAGCAAGAAGACATTTTTTTCTAGTTTTTATTCAAAGTGAGAGATCAATATGTTGAGCGACTCAAGCAGCAAGGGTAAGGCTCCTATCGCTCCTTAGGGTGGTGAAGACAATTTCACTGAGAGATTTTGAGGCCATAAAAATGCATAAAAACTTAGATGTACCATATAATATTACTTTGGAATTTCTAAAGCTTCTAATCCATCAAGTCAAGATGGAGCTACATCATCAACTCTTCCACCAAATATTAATGAAGAAGGCATTCACAATACCTCACCGCCATGGGAAAGTCAAGGTGAGATTGTCATTGAGTTAAATGTATCAAATGAGGATGGAAATATTGCAAAATATGTTCCAAGGGATACCCTAGATAGCCAAAATGAGATAATTGACTTGGATGAGGATGATGTTGGTAGAAAGAAAAGAAAAGGAAATCAAAAGTGGGGCATGAGTGGGAAATGACAAGGAATTTTCAACTTGGTTGGTTGTCAAAGTACCCATTCATTGCACTAGTGGGGATTGACAATGCAAATGATATTGAAAAGGAAACATTGGCCAAATGTACGATTTGTAGTTGGAAATGTGGAAGAGCCAAGATGATGCAGCTAAAGATTAACACTATAGAAAATCATATCGGTAAAGTTTATGAAAAAAAAAATCATAGACAGAAAGGAACAATCAATTGTACGATGGAAATCAAAGGAAGAATTTTTTCATGTTAGGTATGTCATGGATTATGAAGAGCATAGAAAAATAATGTTGAATATTGCTACATGTAAAGTTACACTTGAGGCTCAATTTGGAAAAGCAATGGAAGCAACAAATATGTCAAAAACTATTAAGATGAATTTTGTTTTTCATATTTTTTCCAGAGGGCATCCTATGATAGACTACCCATAATATTCTAGTTTATTATCATTTTTGAATGTTCCTCACTATCCCTTCTCACATTGGTCAGTAAATGTTGGATGGGAATGGGAAAACTATCTTGCTGCAATTGAAAAGGAATATTTAAAGGAGAAAGTAAAAGAGTCAAATTTCATTCCATTATCTTTAGATGAAGTTATTACGATAGACAATAATTCTTGGGTCTATATGCATTTGTATACTGTAGAATGACACATTCACCAAGCTCATATTCTCTGTGTTCATAAAATGAAGGACAATTCAACATCACAAAATCTATTTGAACTAGTCAATAAATATTTGAATGAAATTGCAGGTATGGATGAGTTGACAATTGCCAAAAAGTTGGTGTGTCTAGGAGCTGATGGAGCTACAATGATGCAAGGTCAAAGGATCAGTGTTTGTAAAAAGTTACAAACTACTTGTGCACCATACATGTTTTACATTCATTGCATGGCCCATATAATGAATTTAGCATTCAAAATTGTAAGCAAGTTTCCTATAGTATCAAAAGTTGAAAATATAGTTCGCGAGATCCACGCATACTTCTGCCGAAGTCTCAAACGTTTCATAGAATTTCAAAATTTTGTTGAGGGAATAACACTAGGAAACAAGCTTCTTAGGGATTTCGATACCAAATGGATCTCCCTGCATGCATCGACAATGAGTTCTTTCAGAATATCAATCCTTGATTAGAGTGATGTATGAGCATCGCAACATAGTAGACAAAGCTCCTGGCCTCTTACATAGATTAAGTGATATAGAGACACTCTTGACTTTAGGTAGTATTTTCCCCATGCTGGATGTGATGAACAATCTTGTGAAGAAAGCCCAAGACAAAACTATGTATATTAATGAATATGCCAATCTACGTAAACATACATGCTTGGCCCTTGATCATCTATATCAAGATCTAACACAAGAAGGCCAAAATTATTTCATGTGGTGGAAAATTACTAATTTGAATAATCCTGATAATTATTTATAGTTTAATGCAAGTGGGAACTTATGTATCTGTGTACATGGATATGAGATACCAATGTACCATTGTAAGATAGTCAGGCACTCTAGCAGAGAAGTAGCTATTAACGAGGAAGATTTTAACGACATTTTTAAATCTGTTAGTGATAATTTAAAATACTTGAAGCCATGGGTATTGTGTATCCTCAATTTTGGGAAAACTGAGAGAACCCAAAATATTTTCATGATCAAGTAAAATCTTGATCAAACAATTTTCAAAAAATGTAACATACAATGAGCAAAAAATAGAAGGAATTTTAAATAAAGCTAAGCTTAGAAAACAATCTAGGAGTTTTGCAACAACTATGAGGGACCAATATAAATCCATGGGCACAAAGAAGGCCTTTGAATCGGGAACAATAAAAAAGGTTTGGATAAACTTAGGTCAGAGTGAAATATTGTGTGGTTCGATATCAAAATATTTCAAACTTGTTGATTTATGTCAAACAATGATATTGGGGTCGATGGAGGATGAGAGAGTTGTCAGTACATTGGGGTTTTTGAAATTAGAGTTAAGAAACAAACTAGACAAGAATTTGGAAAATTGCTTGAGGTTGAAAGGAATTTTGTATAATGTCTTTAATTTTCCTTTTGAAAGGGCACTCGTAATCTGGAGGTCCACATGTAAAAGGAGAAGGACCAAGTTGTGCAACACTTCAATTCCAAATGTTGGTACTAGTGGTAGTGGTAGTGGCAGTGGGACTGGGACATATGGCATTGACACAAATCACATAATGAATGTTGAATTTGAGACCCAGGGTGAAGAAAATGAAGAGTAGACTCGGAATAAAATTCAAGATGACTCGTTTACTTTATCTCAAGTTGAACGTCAGTTTGAGGAACCTAACTCCATTTAGGAAATGGAAGAGAATTAGTAGCTTTTAGGTATTTATATTGCACTTCATGGATCAGTTTCCATTATTCCATACTATAGTTGATGATATTTTATATTGTATTCAATGAAATTGTGAATCATTGCATTTCATGAATCATATTCCAAATTGTAGTTGATGATATTTTATGTTGTATTCCATGAAATTGCGATATTTTATATTCTATACTATATTCCATGGTATTGAATTTGATATGTGATTCTGTATCATTTTTAAAGAACAACACTTATCACACTAATTATAAATTCCTATTGCATTTCCATTCACACAATATTTGATATATAACTAAAGGAATATTAATCCATTCCTTGAACATAAGCTAACAGTTCAACATCCATAACTTATAAGCTAATAGAAGCTAGCAATTCAACTTAAATAACTTATAAAGGCATCCACACAACTTAAACAATAAAAGCTTAAACTACCAAATCACCTAAATTTCATATTGATTCTCTGCTTATTTTACAAGGTGGCAGCTACCTTTTATGATATGCAATGAATAGAAATTTGGGCTACTTTTAACCAAAAAGCAAAGAAAGGTGTAGTTTTTAACCAGAAAGCTTTGAAAGGCATGCTAATATCAAGCTATAAACTAAAGCACAAAGACTTGAATCACTTTAGAACTAATAAATTTCTTTAATTGAACTCAACCACTACCATAAGAATTCATTGAAAGATAAACATCTGATAGCAATGCAATCTATTAAACATCCATAACACCAACATAGATAACCATTAGCAAGATATTCAAAATAAATAGAATAAATCCATACACCACAACACAAAGATTATGTCTACATGAACTTCACCATATGAGTTTCTATATTGAAAGATAACTGTAAAAAAACTTGAAAGCATAAAAGAGTTTTTGCTCTAATGAGGAAAATCAAAGTTTTTCCCAAAAGATCCTATCTACATCAGCCAAAGCCTAACATGAAGCATAAACCAAATTTCTATGGTAATGGTTTCTTGAAGACAACCGCACCCAAAAATTAAAATAGTCTTTAACTTAAAAGAACTAAAATTAAAGAAAGTATCATGAAATGCTAAAAATACTATGCATCACTTTTTTGCTTCATCTTCTTTAGATTCATCATCCAAAACTTCAACCGCTTCGTGTTCCTATGCCTTTTCCTGTGCCCTCATCTTGGACCTGTAATCTCAATATCTGGTGACAATTGAAAATATGTCCTTGCTCCTTGGCATTGTAGTAATTTGTAACCTAGTTCTCCATTTTCCCAAAGCAATTTCAAACTCAACCAACATCTCAAATTTTTTCTCTTCTCTAGATTTATAAGACTTCGGGTGGATCTGCATTCCACTAGGTTTTGAGAAGGAATCCCATGTCACTGTAGCAAGATTAGTTATTTCTTTATTGAATATCTCTCTAAACTTTAGAGAGATCTTTTTTATATCTAGAATCCTTTCATCAAACTCATTAGTAATTTCCACTCCTAGACTATGACAATCTTCTTTAAATTCCCCCAACATTTCAAAATATTGATCAAGTGTTTTATTAATTTCCTTCACCAGATTATCATATATATTCAATTTCCATTCTAATGAATCAGACCAGGAAGGGTCTACAACCTTAGGATTATTCAAAATTTTCTCACCAATTAATATCTTCCAATCCATAGAGATAAATTCTTTCATTTCCTGAGAGAGCACATAGAGACTAGTTTGATCTTTTATGACTTGTTGAAGTTCTATTACTAACTCTTTCCTCTTGTTAATAACTCGAGTGTAAAAGAGCACATATTTATTTAGAAAGAAGATGGTCTCTTGATATATTTTATCGATCCCCTCACAAGAAGCTCTAGAATATCTCAAATTATTTTTAATTTGTTGTATGGTGAGCACATCGATGTCCTCTACCTAAGAACTTGACCCTTCATCAGATGTAGGATGAGTGGCCATGGAAGAAATAAAGTTACCCAATGCGAGGGCTTGAGATTGTAGTTTTATATTTTCTTTCCTCTATTCTTTCACTCTTTTATTCAAGACATTTAATGAATAATTGGTATGGTACACATCACCTTCCAATGTTGGAGGCCCCATATCAACATGTGAAACTTTGTAGTCTACCTCTATTATTTCATTTTCATTTAAATTCTTCATAGGCTTAACAATTTCTAACATTTGATTTCCATAAATAGCATCAGTTACCATCCTTGACATCCTCTTGGATTTCTTAGGTTTTGAAGAGCTTTGAAGTAACTTTGCAACTATATCCACTCCAACTATCATTGTAGGAATATGCTTTCTCTTCTTCTCAACTACTTTTTTTAGCCATCCTGGGGAGGCTACTACTAGACCAGAATCTTCATTTCCACTAATAGTTTCTTTAGGAGTACCAAGAGTGATAGGTGTATTATCAGCTAGAGGTGAAGAAGAGGACAATTTAGACAAAGGAGGAAATATATTATCTTTAGTGATCTGTTGAAAGATAGCTTCATAATCTATAGGCACAATTTTTTCTTGATTGGTCTTCTTCTTAGGGGTAGGAGAAAACACACTATCTTGTTCATAGATGGTCTTCAACTTGACTATTTCCTTTGGCCTATCACCATCACCTCCTGACTAAGAATTTGCACTAGAGGACCTAATAGAGGGTTTCCCTGATGATACACTTGCACCAGATTCTTGTGTAGACCCATGTTCATTCTTCTACGATGACTTAGGCTCATGAAGAGGACCAACAACTTTCCACCATTTCCCATCCAACCAGTCCTGAGTTCTTTTAAGCACTATGGAAGCACACACCCTCATATCTAAAATTTCACTTTGGCTCCAATCAACCCTAGGGTGGGATTTATCAGGCAATTTTTCATATCTAGGATCTATGATTGTTGAATCCTCAACTACATTTTCAGGAATTTGAAATGATAGACCAAAAGTCTCTATCTATTTTAGTGTTAGCCTCATATAATCTCTTCTCAAAAATTCGTTCTCATCGACACAATCTTCCTAGAAATATTTGATAGATGGGTGATGTCGATATAAGCTCCCTCCATAGAGATTCTACTTCACAAAACCCTTACTGTCAAAATTAGCTCTCATAGACAAATACTAGAGGTTATATTCCTTGAGAACTCCTTCAACTCCCCTGGCCACCTAGTTTGTTTTGCACATAAAAGAAGGGGTCTTCAATGGGTAGACATACCCTTGTTTCCCCATGCTCATATACTTAATATTAATCATGGCCATTTGTCAACAAACTTCTAGAAATTTTAGTAAATCTTCAGGATACTAAGGTGATTTCAATGGGGCTTTCTTAAAACCCATTATTCTCAGATAATAAAACTTATCAAATTGGATATACAAACTCCAAAAATTTGATACAAGAGAAATTGATTAAGGGGAAAGGTGCATTTCTAGATTTCCATCTAGATTCCTCAAGGCCTCCATTAAAAATGCATCATTAACATGACAAAAATGAGTCATTCCAAACTGTTTAGTGAACTGAGGAAAGCGTTTATACATAGGAATATTAGAAGTTGGGGTTCCTTGTGGCTCCAACCTAGGCCAAAAGGACCTCTGACTAGCTACAATGTACGTCAGGCAAGAACACATACATAAAATAGCAGTCTTATGGAAATTAATTAATTGCTCATTCAAATGGAAGAAAATAACTTCAGCCCAGTCAATGAAAATGTTCTCATCACAGATTATCAAGATAAATTGGCACATACAATCCTCAAATAACTCAACTCATGTATTCCCAACAATGTTGTGCAATAAAGCAATAACATCTACAATTTCTTCCTTAAAATGCAGTCTTTTGAGTTTAGTCGACAGTTGTGACCTACCTTTCCTTCCAAAATTCAACTAGGTTTTAGCTATGGAGTTCTTACACTAGTCTTCATTTTCTTTGAAAAAATCACCTACCATTGCAACATACATGTCTTCTACAAGTTCCCTTTTTGGAATCCTTAGCGCGTGGGAAACAACTTTAGGAGAAATTTTTGCAATTATAGTCCCATCCACGACTTTAATTTCTCATGTCTCTAGAATGTACCTTCTAACACATGCACTTATTAGGTCCACACTCAACACAGCTTCTAGAAACCCAGTGTGAGATAGCCCGCTTTCTAATAGTTTTATATCCAACTCAAAATTCTTGTCACTCTCCAGGTGCACCCAAAACTCTTCTAAATTAAAAGGTTTGAGCTTCATATCCCTACGTTGAGCCAATGATTTCCAATTCTGGACTGCATGAACTCCCAACACATAAAGAAACACATAAACACCTAGAAGAGTAGATTGTAGAAGAAGGAAACGCAGTTGAAAAACTTAGCAAAATTTTTGCCACCTTAGGTTATGCCATCAACAAGATGTGTGTTTAATGCCAGACAAATCATTTTCAATTCCACTCTACATGATAAAAAATTCATGAAGATATAATGTTTTCATTTGAGAAGTACTGGCCTTGGAAAAGAATGAGAATATAGGCTAAATGTCTAAGTAAAACTCTTCCCCCCACCAATGTTGTCATTTTTTATAGGACATGCATTAAATGCGGCATTCAATTTCATTCCTCAAAAGGATAGCCTTTAAACCTGCATGCTTTTCAAAATTCCTGAAAAGGAAACTCAAGGTTAGTCTATACATAGCATTCAATGAGATGTCAGATGACAGTGCCTTTGAAAGGAAAGATAAGTCCATAATGTCGCGTGGTCACTGAAACTTGGAACCTTAGAATCAAAGTTTGAAGTTTTGAAGTTTTCGAAACCTACGACCCACCGACTACAAAGATGACCAAGAAAGACTTGCAACTCAACAAAGTGAACCAAGTAGGCGAATTGGGAAGTTATGAAAATTTAGAACTCCGTTACAAGGTTATAAAACTCTGAGGACTAGTGACTAAGGTTAGGAAAAGCACCAAAAATGCAACTTTGAGTGATAGTAACCACAACAATGAAACTAACAAAAAATATATCATTCCAATTCCAATAATAGACAATCCACTGAAAAACTACTTAGTAAAAGTAGAATAAATCCACACACCATAACTCAAAGGTTATGTATGCGTGAACTTCACCATTGTCTTTCTATATTGAAATAACTCTCATCCTCCATTGACTACAAAGATGACCAACAAAGACTTGCAACTCAGTTACTCAACAAAGTAAACCAAGTCGGGGAATCAGGAAGTTATGAAAATTTAGAACTCCATGACAATTTTATACATATCGGAGGACTAGCGACTAAGTTTATTTTGCTCCCTTATTTTGAGTCTATCGTCTCTCCAGCTGTAACATTTTACATGAATTATTAATGAAATTTGATCAATGATCTTTCATTAATCTTCTTTGTCATTATGCATTGATGTATGTTTTAATTTTGGCTCTAGTTTAATGAACTAGTTAAAGTACCTTGATTAAAACATGAATTCATATAAATGTTTAGTGGATTTGATAAGTAGTCATGGAGATTGAGTATTGTTGTGTGAATTTTAATGCAATTTCACTAAGATTATGGATGCCTAGAATTAAAATCATCTTATAGTTCACATTTTAATTGTGTTAAAAGTAAAAATTGAACATGTACTCAACGATTCATCACTCAACTCAATGCTTAATAACATATTAACAATAGTATTAGTAGCATATACAATAATGAGCATCAGCAATTGTGCATCTAGTAGTTGAAACCACTACCAGACTTTTTCTTCAAATGATATAATAAATAATACAGATAATTGAACATCAACACATTAATGAAGTCTAAATTTGATCTTTTTTATTGATTATCACATGAAGGAGTACATAGAGGCATTGGAAATGCAAAATCTTGCTCAAAGACAACTCTGCACAGAGCTGAGTTGGAACTTGGAAACTCATATTATCAAAAATCAAATCTGTAATACCCCCATGTTGCTGATACTATTTACTACTATTTGTTACTCTTATGTGTTAGTGTGATATTGGTTTGTGATGGTGATTAGTTCACTGTCTTGGTGTGTGTGGATGCATAGTTTAGTTGATTGCTACATTTGACATTATTATGATGATTTATGATATTTTGTGTGGTGTTTAGATTATTCGATTATGTAATGGTTTTTCCTTAATATTATATACGTCGATATTATAATTCTATGATGTTAATTGGATTCAGTATTAGATTATGATGCAGTAGATTAGTAATCATGTTATTATAAGATCAGTTAGTTTAGAAATGTTATTTCATAATTGATATTGTAATTGTTAGAATAGTTTTGGTGAGAGGACAGTGTAGCATCACTCGTTTATGCCCTGCTATGCTGCAATTCCTTCTCACAAGATGATGTTTTTGATTATATATATATATATATATATATATATATATATATATATATATATATATATATATATATATATATATATATATATATATATGTTACTTGACGTATTGGTATGCAGGAATTGCAAGAATTAAGTCTTGATTCCACATGTTTTGGTAGGACAAGGCGAGCATTAAATTAACCCAACGGGTAAAATGTTGTAAAAAGGGAGTTGATTTGGAAGTACCCCCATCCCAAGTCTGTTGTCCTGTTGTAAGTTGTGTGTCATGACTGAGGTTTTGTCCTTGTCGTTGTGTAGTTTGATTGTTGAGTATTTATTTAATTTATGGTTAGTGTTTATTTAATTAATCTTATTTTATAAGATAATTAATCAATGTTGCATTGTTACTTGATTTAATTGTGAGTTAGTTAAATGTTAAATTTAAATTTATTGTAATTAAAAAAGTTATATAATTAATTAAGAGTGTAGGTAATTAAATTAAATAATTATTTTAAATTAATATTGATGATGATAATTAAATATTATCTTTTTCTTAAATATTAAATTAGAAAATCTTGTGTGGATAATTTCTTGAGAAAATAAATTATTTTTAATTGAAAATTGTAGATAAGTGTGCTTTTAAAAAGCAGAAAAAGGACCAATGAGGAAGAGGGATTTTTGAGGAAGAGCTTTATGAATTTTTTATTTATTTTTATTATGAGATTTTTTTTCACACACAAAGATTTTTCTGTTGTTTTGGTTTGTAAAAGAAAAGAAAAGGAAAAAAATAGTTTTCTGGGTAAAAGAATTGTTGTTGAAGAAAAGAGAGATTCAGAAGAGAGTTGAAGGCAGGAATTTGAGAAGAGGCTCCAGAGGGGATTCTACATCGAACGAAGGACTCTAGGTTTTATTCTTTTAATTTATTATTATTTTATTGTTCTATAAGTGAAATTTGGTTTGTTGTGTTTGAAAATCCATTCCTCTATTTCTTTTGAAAGTGGTTTTGTGATTGAAAACTTGTTTGTTTTAAATCTTTGAATCCTCTGTAGGAAATTATAGTGAAACCTTCAAGATTTCTTCAATACGACTTAGAGGTGGAAATAATTGTTTTGAAAATAAAATTCTTTTATTAGTTGAAATTTGTATATCCAGATCTGTTTTGAGTCTGTTAGGAAAACAATTTATTTGTATGATTTGTTTTGAATCTCTCTCTCTCTCTATATATATATATGTATATATATATTTGATTCTTTTAATATATATATATAAATAAATAAATTTATATATAGTTCGAATTTCAAAATATTATGTATTGAATAAATAATTATGCATTTTAATTGTGATTATTTCAAAATTATTCATAAGCAAAATTCATGTGAAGATTATATTAAAAATAAAATTAATTTCAAAATAAAAAAATTAATTTAAAAAAAATTCATTGGAGGTGGGAGGTCGGCCGAAGCCGTACCCCCCCACGGCCCCATGAGGGTGACTGTGCGCAGTCACCATGGTTGTGCACAACAGCCGAGGCTGCTGGGCGCAGTCCATGGGGACTGCATCCTCCCCACAGGGGGAGGTACGTAGTACCTCTGCTTGTGTGGAGGTCCGGGCCAAATAAAATTTGTTTTATTTTATTTATTTTTAATTGTCTCTTTTAATGCATTTTTTTGAGTTTGATTATATATATATATGTATATATATTTAAATTATAATTTTAAAAGATGATATTTATTTAATATATATTTATTTTATAATTTTAAAGCATGATATTTATTTAATGTTTTCATAAAATGATTATTTTAATTATATATATATATATATATGCTTCATTTTATATATATAAAAACGCATAAAAGCATATGTAAGTATATGTATATAATTGCATTTATATGTGTATTCAGTTGGATATGGTGCAGATGAGAAATTAATATGATAATTTTTACAAGTTATAATATTATAATTTAATTGAGGAAATTGAGAATAAGCTATGTGATTATTATTAATTTAATTGGTTAAAATTAAAAGATGCATTGTTATAGTGTAATTGTGCGAATTTGAAACAAACTATATGCTTTGAATTTAATCGAACTTTCTCGAGTAATTGATTTATGAAGTTGGTGGAGTTTATTGTGCCTTGTAGTTTGTTTGGCGTTGTTCTACGATTTATTCACTCTTGAGATTATTCATTTTATTTAATTTGATCTTCTTTTATTTGGGTTTATGTCTTGTGGAAAAACCCTAGAGTTAGCCTATCCTATTATAGGAGCTTAAGTTGTTGTTTAGAACTTCCAGAGGTGGAGATACTGTGATTTATATTCGATCTTGTAATTTGATGATGGTCCTTATGTTTTGGTTTTGGTAGTGATGTCAATTTACATTTGGATTGTACCATTTGTGAATGTTATACGGGTGATTTTGGGCGAGATGGTTATGCCTCACAAATGATCTATTTGGTTGGTTCAATATTTCTTGTTGGTACAATCCTGTTGTGTTGAGTGTTTAGAGAGAGTGGCTCTAGTGGGGGCCGACCCACAAAGGGGCTGTCAGGGTAACCCACATAGAGTTAGAGTAATCAGTGATAACATAAGTAATAAATCATGGGTGGGGATTAAACATTAATAAGATAATTGTGATGCCTCGTCCGCCTGTTAGTGTTGTCACAGACTAAAGGGGACCGAGAAGGCCGTGGTTGGCAAGATCGTTGCCTTGTCTTCATGAAAGGTTAATGATTCCGCATGAGTAACCCTATGGAGCAATGCCTTGAGATAGGCTGTCAGGAGAACCATAGATGGAGGTGGCACCTTGAACTAGGTTGTCTGGATAATCCATGTATAGATGGAGGCAACACCTTGTGATAGGTTGTCTGGATAATCCATGTGAAGCCATGCGATGACACTCTCCTCTAACATTCCAGTAGTGTTATTTTATTGAAGTCCTCTGGAAGTAGTCCTTTGATTTTATGACTTGAGATTTATTGATGATGTGTTTCCATGATTTATTGTTATGTTTCGAAAGTGGTCTATTGTTATGTCTTTTGATGAATTTTTGTTGTTTAGTTTTCTGTGTGGTCTTTTGATGTTATGTTATCTTGTCTTGAGTTAGTCTCGTGTTACTGTTAGATGTGCTTGGTGGGGGATCCTTCCTTGTTAACTCCCAGCATGGGGGTGGTTGGGTGGAATGTGCTTTGCACCCCGTTGGGTTCCCTTTGGTTGCAGATGTATCTTTTGTTGTAGGGTTTTGGCAGATGTTGTTGTTCCAATGTTCTTATGTACCAGATGTATGTTTATACTTCGAATGTAATGTATTCATTGATGAATCATCTCCCACATGTGTTGGGATGACCTTGATGTAATTTTTTTATATGTTCATTATGTTGTACTATCATATTGATGTAATGTATATTCAGGCCATGTAATCATTCAAGAACTGTCACTTGTAATTATTGTTTATGTTGTGTTGTATCTGTCAAAGTATATATAATACTTTATATCTTTATAATCTTATTTGTTGTTAGATGTATGTATGGTTTTATTTGGTATGTACACATTTTTCAGGATGTCGTGAATGAATGTTTAATTGATGTCATGATGATTGGTTTTACGTAATTGTTAATTATTGTTTAATCTATTATCTTTGTTATGGGTTAGTGTAGTAATGTCCTCGTGTACCCCAAGGGATTTAGTTGTGAAACTTAGAACATTGTTATGTTGGAATAATTAAGTACATTTATTATGTTCTTTTTAAAAAAAAAATGTTGCATCTTTATTAGTTCCTTTGGGGTTTGTGCGGTGGGGTGTTACAAAATCACTGCATCACCTTTTCTAGCAACTTCCACTGTTCAGGTGGTGGAATTGCCATTTTTTCTAACTGATGTTGTTTGACTTGAAGATTTGTTAACAATTCATGATTCAAATTGAAACCTAACTTGGATTCTTTAGTCAATTTTGCATTCAAGGTTAGCAATGGTTTGATGGAATCCAAATAGTTCACCACATTTGAGTTCTAAGGAAACTGGTCCAAATCAATCTTCCTTGCATCGTCCATCTTCTTTCTAAAATAATTCTTTCCAATGAATCACTCATTTGTGTCAAAAGCCTCTGGAAAACCAAGCTCTATGAAGTTCCTTACCTTTTCATCCACCTTCTTCATCCTATCTGTAGAAAAATGCAAATATTCCTTTGTTTCATGCATTCTCAAACACTTTTCAATGATATCTGACAACGCCATTGATGTAGAAAGATGATTAGTAATCCCTTTTGATTTCAAAACATTGTCACTGGCTTTGTAGACTATTTGTTGAATTTTATTTGCTGATTTCTCTAATGCTAGCACATTTTTGTTGTCCACTAAATATTTTTTGAGCTTCTTATGATGTTTGATAGCATCAATCAATTGAAACATGTCACACAAATTATCAATATTCTACATTATTTCATCCTAGATCTTTTGTTTCATATGCCTCATTGTTTCTCTACAAAATGCAGATAACTTATTTTGACAAGACTTAATTTCATTTTTTGCTTCCATCAGCCCTACCTCCAATCTTTCATTTCTTTTTCTCTCCTTCTTTGATTTTTGTTCCCACTATGAATTTCCATTCGCAATACTTAGTCTTATTTTATCTGAAGTGGATTTTTCCTCATCATATTTCTTGTTTCTCGCATCTAGCCTTTTCTTCAATTCATTCACTATAGTCTCATTCTGCTTATCCTCTTTTCTTGTTGATGTAGAGGTATATTTTTTTATTCTTTTTTCTAATTCATTTCTCTTGTTACATGTTGCTTTCCTCTTTTCTTTCTAATTTTCTAGGTCTTCCTATAACATTTCAATTTGATTTTGTAACATTTTTTCTCTCTATCTTGCTTTAGCAATGATGTGTACACCAATTCATTGTTCTTCTTTGATACATTAATTTTGTTAGTATTTCAGAGTCTAAAAAATCTAATTGAATATTGTTCAACTAGAATTCAGATGGAACCATTTGATTTGTTGGTTTGTTTTGAACTGTGGGAACAAGAATTTTGTACTCCATGATTTCTTTATTTGTGTCAAATGTGGGTAATAACATGGTTATTGCAAGCTCTAAAGTTACAACAGACACACTCTCCATCAATTGCTTCTTTTCTTTTTTATTCATGTCTGATTTCTTTTTAAACTGTTCAATGTAATCAAAACCTAGGGACACAAGAACAATGGAATACTTGAATGGCAAAGGAATGAGAGTACATGTAGTTGCTAATGATGTCACAACCAAACTAATTGGTAGTTGGGGAGTGCCGAGAAATAACTCCTTTGTGGTGGATCCACTGGTAGTGTGACTTGGACCCTTCAAAATCCTTTGCCTCTTTTGTATGCCTTGATCACCTAGTGTTTATGTGGTATATTGTGTTGTTGTCCTCTTGTGTGTAATTTGTTGTTGTAGCACATGTTGACCACTACTAGTACTACTACCCATACCATCGCCACCAGAGGCAATGTTAGTTGCACTAAGCTCTCCACCATGGGCATGTCCTAGTTGTGATTGTGTCTGACAATGAGGATGAGGATTTGAATCTCTAACAAATTGACTTGTATGCCCTAGGTCTACTTTTTCACCTCCAACCCCAAGGCCAGATTTATCAATTGGTTTTCTATGCTCTACATGTATTACTATCCAAGGGTCTTTTCTTTGGGACCCCAAAGGACCACCTTCATAACCCATTTTTTTAGCTATGGCTGCTCTTGTAGTATATGCTTCTTTTGTGGCCTCACTTAAACCAAGTTTGAAATTGACATGGCTTTATTCTTCCCTATCATTATTAGATTCATTGTCACTTTCTTTATCTTCTTGTTCATCTGGATGCTTTATATTCCATAATTTTCTAAACTCGTGATCTTCTTCATTATCTCCATACTCTGCAAGAGCTCTTGGATCACCTAGCTCCTTCCTCATAGACCAAAAGACGGTAATTTTTTATTGTGACCAAATTTTTTTTGTAACTTCCTTCTCTAGAGAATCTGGCATTTTTACTCTACTAGATGGTTTATGACTTTTTTCATAAAAAAATGTTGTACCTCCTAATTGTCTTTCAATGCAATGCCATAATTTCTACTAACAATTGTTCAAAATAAATACCATTCTCAGCAACACTTTTCTCCATTGCTATTTTGACCTCATCCCAAGAATCCTTGTTTCTCAAGTTTTCAAGCAAGAGTTTACTCTGATGTTGAATTCTACTTGCAACATTCTTATTAAGCACAATAATTGATTTAATGGTATCACATGGATCATACTGCCAGTGACAGATAGCATCAAAATAAAAAAAAATCAAAATATTATGTACCACACTAAATGCTTTTCTCTTGAATGTGATCCCTCCACATGAAAAAGGTAAAGAAGTAAATAAGGTCTTCTTTTGCTAACCGGTAAAGTGTAGTTCATCAATACTTTGCATCTGCCTTACATATTCCAAAGAAAAAACCCTTTTTGACACATTTAGTGGAAGTTTGTATGGCTGTACTCCTGATCCATAAAATCTTAGCACAGTATATTCTTCCATTAAGTACCAATCAGCCAATTGTATTTATTTTCCTAGTTGAATGCAGTTTCTACATGACATAGGCAGTCTATGCATTGGAGTATTTGTAATTGCTTGATACAATGGAGCCAAAAAGTAGTCTACAAAATGACTGTAGTTCCTTCAAGAATCATGCATCCTTATCACAATGGTCCATTCATTTACAAGATCCATTTTCTTTTCCTCAAAATTACTATAGGGTTGAATCTGGAGCTTGTTGGTTTGAAACATTCCTCTAAATTTGAATAGAAAAAGATAGCATGAGTAAGTTTTGAACCTAAATGTCTTGTTGGAACCTCCTTTGATCATTAAAAATTGTTTATGCATGGATTCTAAAATGTTCCCAATAAAATTATGTTTGACATGTGGAACACCATAATGGATATTATATACCATTTTAAGGAGGCTTGCACCCACTTCCAAATTGCTATCCAATCTGAGGAAAAATGCTAGAATGGAAATAGTATCCCGAACCCATGGTTTAAAAATATCTAAATCATAAGGAAGCTTATGATCACCTTTCAATTTGTTTCTATCCTAAACTATTCTATTTAAGAAATATTTTTTCTCCATTTCATCCACTACTTCATAATCACTAGCAAGCTTTTCTAGGTAAATGTGGACATTTCCAAATTCTTTGGTTGTAAACCCCAACACTTTTCCAAGTTTTTCTGCATTAATGGATAATAATTCTTCTTTCCTATCTTTATTAACAATTTCTCTTTTGTTATCATCATAATTTAGGGCACAAACCATGATAAATTATGGGCAAGGGAAAACCTCATGTAACATCATGCACCCTAATCCAATTACCCATGGTGCACTGATACTATTAACTTTGCATTTTCTTTGCAGCCTTATTTTGAGATGAAAATCTAAGTTTTGAGGTACACCTACCATAGGTTTTAGGATCATAAATATCATGGTATTCATCAGTGAAACTTATGGTTTTAAGCAATTTTGCATAATGTATATTTTTATCTAACATTGCTCCTAGTGGTATTGGTGGTAGACATGTTGATACAATGTGAAATTGTGAATTCCCTATTAGTCCTTAATTTTTCTTAAATCTTAAGCCTCTTAACCCTAAACCTAAACTTCAAAGTTTGACAAAATAAGATTTTAAGAAACTTCAAATGATGCAATGTAGCCGCAAGAATTCTTTAACTTACCTAGATTTTGATTCTTGAAATTGGGTTACTGGAATGGCTTTGTTGGAAGTGGAACTGTGGAACCCAGAACAAGGTGGTGAACTGCAATGAGCAAACTAAAGACTAAAATCTCCCTGTGTGATGACCCTCTAACTTCAAAATAAAATCACTTGGCAATAGAAAGTGTTGTTTTTTCGAACATTAAAGTGAATGAAACCGAAACGTCTGTGTTTTTTTTGGACTACATAGTACACAATTAGTACATAGCTGACAACATTTAAAATAAGCCATTAATTTTATGATTTACTCTTGCATTGACAAAAAATTCTATACTGTTGATCTTTGTTAATCTAATAGTTATAGGGTGATTCCAGAGGTTTAAGTTCGTAAGCCTAGCACTCTGTGTATTTCATTCTAAAATGCAACTACAACCATACATCAAATGTTCATTGAACGGTTGAGTAATTTATGATATAAATAATAAACATGTGTTTTATAGTTGCTTTAAACTTTAATGCGCTAGGATTGACATCAAGGCCAAGGGGCCAGTAACTTAACGTTGCAAAGGCCCTAATAAAATGAATTACAATGTCACATTAATAGCACAACCATTTATTTTATTACAACTAAATTACAATGTCACATTATTACATAGTGCAAATACAAATGTAAGTGCAAGCACCAAGCTTTTGCTAGACCGCGGGTGAAAATGTAAATGTAATACATGTTTCTCTGAAAATAAATGGGACTTGTTGGGTCAACCATGCAATCTAAAAATAAACTCATGGGACTTGTCGGGTCAACCATGGGCTTTGAAAATAAATGCATGGGGAAAGGGGGGCCAATCTGGCTATGGAAATGGGAGCTATGAAGATTCAAAATGTACTTAGCCTCTTTTAGAACCGGACTCATGCAGAAGATGAGGGGTTGTAAAATTTCTCCCATGTAGAAGATGCACTCTAAAAATAAATGCATGGGACTTGCTTGGCCAACCATGCTAGGGAATCAGGAGTTGTGAAGATACAAAATGTACTTATCCCCTTTGAGAATTAGAATCATGCAGATGATGAGGGGTAGTAAAATTGTTTCCATCTTCTACTTGCAACTTCCATGCACTGGGATAGCACTTATCTCCATCAGAGCTCCTCATCCTAGTTCAAAACTTGTCTGAGAAGTCAAGTGAACAAAATAAACTTCTTTCTAATTCCACCCATTCTGAACTTGAAGGAAATTGGTATTTTACTCTGTAACTACATAATTGGAGGCAGGATAATTTAGAGTATCCCCAATAATATTGCATCATCTTCTTCCTGAATCCTTATTAAGTTATTAACCCTACAAAATGAAAACCCTTATGACAATTCAATGAATTATTTTAGTTATGCTCACTATCCTTATTTATGGGCCAAAAGTGCGGCCAATAGTGCCACTACTAGCTTGGTCCCTATGTACACCTCACACGTCATGTGTAAGGTTGGGTATAGTCATAATTGTAATTCGTGCAAACCAAAAAACCAACTTAATTAGTTTGTTTAACTTAAGCCTAACATTTACAATTTAAATGTTTAATTTGATTGGCATCTGGACTCTAATAGCATGGCTACATGCAAACTATACCTCAAGCTAACAAGCTATCAATTGTCAAAATTGCCAGTACCACTCAAACGATATGAAATCATTACAAATCTTGTTTCAATAAATCACTAGATTATTGACATCATCATCTACGATTCTATGGTACATCGTGCAGTTTTCAATATAAAGCTATCCAATCAATCACTCTGGCTATTCATATGGCATTAATCCGTGTCACCGCTAGTATTATCACAGCCAAACTTTCTTTAAAAATATTGAGAATTTCAATGGAATAAATGAAAGGTAGAGTAATTTGACACATTGAAAAGAGAGAATTAAATGTATCATTTTACCTTAATCATTATCAATGTCCACTAATAAGTCACAATAAATTTTGCTCACTTATGATCAAAACTATATGTTGATAATTATTATTAGTTTTAAAAGCCACATTTTTATATTGACCAAAGTAAAAAAGGATTTACAAGAATGGAGCCACAAAAAGTATTTTAATTTAAGTAGCTATTGCTAAATATTGAAGTACATAGTACATAACCAGTGTGGCCTAAAGGAAAAAAGCCACTAACTGTGACAAAAAACTAGTCACAAAGTACATATTACAAGAACTATTACGCTATACAATAAAATATAGACACGTGACACATCAAACAATTCATTACTACATTTTTTTGTAACATTAGTTGAGGCCATCAATTGGGTGTTTGAGTAGAACATGAATCAAATTTAACAAACTAACAGTAGAGAAGAAAAGCGAATCACCAAAAACCTTCCTCCAAAACTCCAGAATCTTTAATGATTCAGTTTTCTTATAACATAGAAGACCCCATCTCATATTAACCAGGGCAAGAGCCTGCGTTGTAGAAGCATGCAATTCCACTTTCTTGAAGATTCCACCAACAGGTGCTAACCCACTTTCAAAATTGTAATGCTCCAGTGCCAACTCCAGTGAAGAAATAGAGTAAATGAAAGGCTTTAAATAACATATTGCCAACGTCTTCACCAAATATTTATCAAGTAAAATGTCCACGTAATTGGACAAGAAGGTCGAAGCTACCTCAGAATATAGAGAATGATGGTTGTTTTGAAGCCATTCCCTACCCACAATTATTCTTATAGCATCCTCAACCTGCACACAAGGAATTGAAAAAACCATACCCAATTTTCATCTGTCGTATGCATCATCCCTTCTTTTCTCCCAAAAACATTTGGGCACCATGACATGCCATGAAGACTCCATAATATCTCAGTTAAATTGAGAATAGAGAAGAAATAAATCAAATCCAAATATATTATAAATGATATGGCGGACATCAAGTTGGTGAAGTGTATATAGAAGTTATCACAAACACAATGAGTATGACATCACACTTATCATTTTTAAATTCACCACTATCATTGATGTGACAATTAACATTTATTTCAACACTTAAATCCTTAAAAACAAGTCCATAAAAGGTATGCCTGCAATAGATGACAAGATAGTTGCATAGTGCACATGCAAATAAAGTTATTTTTAAAATGGGGACATTGCTAGGTTGACGAGACTCGACCCTTAGGATTAAAGACTTAAGATTTAAGGCTTTTTCATAAAATATTTTGGTTTGACTTAGGAAATATTAAATGGTAAACAAGAGCACGATGACCGACAAACCTAAATAATTAATAAAATCTCAACCATTGATTTTTGAAAATCTAACAGTTCTAGTGTTATTCCAGAGGTTTCAATTTGCAAGTCTAGTGCTTCGAGGATTTACTTCCAGAATGAAACTATAGCCGTCCATCAAAAATTCATCAAATGGCCCCTCTTTTAAAACAAACTTTATGCACGTGCATAATTCTTCCACTTAAGTTATTCTATCGCGATGAGCCTTGATCTCGCCACATGTCCACATCTAATGATTCTAGTGTTATTCTAGAGGTTTCAATTAAAAAAATATAGTGCTTTAGAGATTTACTCTGGAATGCAACTACAACCATCCATAAAAAAATCATCAAACGATCATGGTTATATTGACTCACCAATGTTTTTTCTTTTGCATTTGAAAATAGGTTTAATTCGCCAATGCATATATTTTTTTGGTTTGAAAAAAAGTTTTAATCGCCAACAAAATTGTTTTTTCTATTTTGAAAATAAGTTTAATTCGCCAATGAAAATATTTTCGAGGTTTGAAAAATATAGACTAATCACCAATGAAAATATTTTATCAGTTTTAAAAAAATTGCAATTCACCAGGATTTTCCACAGACTTGTACTGATTAGAAAAGATTCGCTAATTGAGATTTTTTTTCCTAAAAAATGAAAAAATTTGCCACTAAAATTAATATTTTTATCAGGAAGTATACAATATTTTCCATGATTTTACACCTTCGCCGAGGGGGGGGGGGTTTATTAAAGTTTTCCTTGGTCCCCATTGAGAGAAAGGCCATGGATATGTAATAGAATGAAGCTCTTGTGATGGTGCATGAACAAGGTCTTTGTGAATATGATATTAGTGATATATCTTGAAAAATTGATATGCATCTCACTTCATATTGGGACAATAATATCTAGTTCTCATAATATTTTTAGATAAGGTAGGACCATTATAATGAGATCCAAATATATCATCATGTACCTCGTTTAAAGTTGTTTGTGCTTCTTTTGAGTTAAGACATCTAAGAAGATTATTATATAGACTACATTGGTAGAGGGTGTCCTCGATGATAAAAATTTAGGAGAATTGGTGGATAAAGGTCTCACATTCGCAATTTGATAAATCAAGAGGAAAAATTTGGTCATGAAGGTAATTATAAATGTCCTTGTACCACGGAAAATCAAGAGCAACAATTTCACACATGAGCTCGGATTTGGGAATATCAAAAGTGGGAATTAAAATTTGTTCCACCAAGAACTCGCACTGATGAACATTATGAAGCATGTCAAGTAGAGATCCAATGGTATCCATGGTGTCAACTACTTTTTTATATATTTTGAGAATTTTCTTGAAATTGATGACATCAAAGTATTGCTTAAATCTATTAACCATCCTCTTGCAGGGCATGTGTTTCTCATATTTTCGTATCATAGTCATCATTGAATTTCTAGATGACCAAATGAGAATCACCATAGATATGAAGGTTCTTGATATTCCATTTAATATTTATCCTAAGTCCTATAAGTAGAGACTCATATTCTACAATATTATTTGTACATGGAAATGCTATTCTATAGGACTTAGGTATTGCATTCCCTTGTAGTGTGATGAAAAGAACTTCAGTCTAGAACCATGATAGGTATAGGATCCATCAAAATAAAATTTTAAGTTTTTAGATGTTTTCATTGTAAACACTACTTCATCAAGAAAATTTGATACAAGAGGATGATCTTCTATAGTGGGAGCATTTGCTAGTTGATCACCAATTACTTGTCCTTTTATTTATTTTTGATAAAAATATTCAGTGTCAAATTTTCTTAGAATCATCACCCATTTTTCTAGTCTACCAATAAGAGTTTCTTTATTGAGAAGATATTTAAGGGGATCTATCTTCACTATGAGCTTGGTTTGATTATTTTGCATGTAGTGCTAAATATTTTATGAAGCAAAGATAAAATCAAGACATGTACACTCAATAGGAGTATAATTAAGTTCATACCCTACAAATGTATGGTTGATATAATATATAGCTCTCTATTTTTCTTCTTTATTGTGTTGTGCTAGGAGAGCTCCTTGTTAGCTCTCAAAAACACAGGTAGAATACCTCAAGAGGTTGCCAATCTCTTGATACATTTTAGGGTAACAGACAAGGCCAAATGGTTTAGACCTTCTTCTCTTCAGGTGCTACTAGACCTAGGTGGGTGTACCTATATGAATGAGGAAGACTTGACTTATGCTTATTTCTTTTAAAGTATTTTACCCATAGTGGTAGATGGGAGTGGATAAATAAAATGTGATTTGGTATAGATTGTATAGCAATATCAAAGCTAAAACCTAATATATTCAGTTAATAGATGTAAAAATGAGTAAAACTAAATGGTGAAAATGTAGAGACTAGTGCCTTATTGGGTATGTAGAGTCAAATGATAAATCTAAAATGAGTAACTTCTTTATGGAAAGTATTCTAATTGTTTGACATATATTTTAGTTTATAACTTGTATAAACATGCAAGAATATTACTACCAAGTTCTTCTTAATGATCCAAATGAAATTCCCTAATTACTATGATCAACTAAAAGGATTTAATCTTTTCTTGAAAGAACCAATTAATCAACCATACAAATACAACAAATGTGCACTGATAAATTGAATATAAACTTGTTATATCAATTTAACTAACCAGAAAACATCAACCTTGGAGACAACTTCAGTAATACTTTCAATGAACAAAACAAACAACTGATACCAGAAATATGCCACCACATCAAATGATTTTCATTGATATCTCCATAGTTTTAAACATGCATCATAGTCTCATATTTGTAAAACATTGTAATCTACTATATCTTCCTTCTATCCTATCTTGTCTTCTTATCCCTTTGTTTTGCTACCAAAATAGATATTTATACATCAAATACTTGAAAGGACATGTCCTTTCAAAAATGTCATATGTTAAAACAATAGTATATTAAAAGATAATCAAGCTCTGTTAAGCCATAAATGAATCTTAGAAAAGTGGTCCAAATAATCTCAGCGTTCATGCATATCTGCATCTCCCAATGTGTTTCGAATCATGATCTCCATTTTTACTATTTTCTCATTTTGTTTGCATACCTCATCCAGTGTCATATCTTCCACTGTAGCTATCTTCAAAATTTCTTGCAGTATTGATTCACTTTCACTTTTCCACTTGGTCATTTCCTTCAATCCCCCTTTATCATCAAAGAATGAAGTCAATCCTTTCCTAGTGGCATTTATCAATCCCTGCGCATCCCCTCGCAATTTTGCAGAGAAGTCTCAGTGCTTATTCACAAAATGATTTGCAGCCTCAATTGCTACATTATTAGAAACATCCCTCTGGTTTATTTCTTGAAACATCTCTAGAATCCTTCCATCCATTCTTTCATGTTCTTTTAATGCAGCAAAGTTATGCGAATGCATTCCCCAGAGCTTATTCAACCAAGTTGCTAGACTAGCCTATATTTTCTTAATCATTGCTGCAAGTGCATCATATTTCCCTTGAGAGTAAGCACTTGATTCCTCCCAATGATCTTTTTCTTGTGAACTTTCACCACAAGTGAGTAGCTTGGTTGAATTCATTGTGACACCTAACAAATCTTTTAGGTGGTCATTCTCTCTCAACATCCTCTCGTTATTCATTTTGTACATTTGCCTCTCCTTGATTAGCATTTGAATTTGAGCTTTATTTAATTTTGCTACATTAATTCCAATTTCCACAGTTTCCATAGGATCAGCCTCTCCAATTTTTAAGTTCATAACATGCCCAAATGCTTTCTCAGTATCAATGACAACTAATTTCCTGTGAGGTGGATATAAAGCCCAAATCATTAAATACCCTTCATCTAGATTGTACTTTGACCCTGCATATACTTTTGTCACCTTCTCTGGGCTGAGCTTGTGTGTAGCATTACTATCTTTCAAGAAACTATCAAAAATTAATGCAGAATTGAGATCCAACCTTGGAAAAATAATAACACTTGCACTTTCCAACATTTTCCTCCCCTTTTTAGGGGTCATACCTGCCATCTCCTTGTCCATGCACATCTTTAAGTCATTCAATAATTGTTCTTCATTACCTGATGTGATATTGTCAACCTTTTCTCTTATTTCTTTTCCCTTTTGTTTATATAGGAATGCCTTAAACTCGGGAGAGTTTACAAATTCATCATCTAATACAAACAATTTGTACTCTACATGCCTTGCATCTACATCTACATTCTCTTCAGCACTCAATTCTCTGGCAGGGCAAGTGTAATGCTGAGTTCTCAATATTGACATCTTACTTGGTTGATTTTGTGGCACATTATCCTCAGATGTCTCCTCCCCAGAAGACAACAACTTTGTATCCTGCAACCCTTGATTATATCTTTCAACCACTATCTCTACTTCTTCAGCTTCCAAATTTCGGATCATATCATCAAATGGATAGGTCACATATTGATACCCTCCAAAGTTTATCTTCAGTCTAGTAGAATTGATATACCCTTTTGGATCAAAATTCTTTCTAGGTGGTCCTCTTTTCATATTGTATTGCAGTAACTTATCAAGGATCAAATTGTATCCTTCCTTGGCTAACACAGTAAAATCACCGAAGCATAATGTACTGGGCATGAAAACCTGCTTTCCAAAGGAGCTAAAATTCATAACACTGGAATAGTCCATCTGTCTGACAATTTCCAAGTATGTAATTTTGTCTGGGACAATTTTAGGAAAAATGAATGGGGCATCTTCAAATCCATAAACACTAATCATGGTAGCATCCTCCAAGCAATACCAATCCCCCCTATTGTGACTAATTGGCCCATTGAAGTCCTTAGGCCTGAGAAACCTCTTTATCTCTTCAGATAAAGAATAATCACATGGATGATTATACAATTTGTACAATGTCTTCACAAAATACTCCTCAAAGTGTACAAAACTAGAATTAGAAAACCTACTGTCCCAGATAGCCATCCACAATTGAACAGGTAATGTCGTGCCTTCCTTGTCAAATTGAGAAATTCTCATCTCCTGAGGCCACAGCCCTAACTCCTGTCCATAATTCAACACTAGGTGCATCAACAATGAATAATGCCTAAGATGTAAGATAGAGGATCCACTCTTTATTGCCATCAACCCAGAATCAAGCCCCTTAAAAATGTATGAGGCATAATCAAATGGTCTAGAATTGTGGTATTGAATATCTGCTGAAATTATCATAGGCACAATTGACATATATTTAGGGACTCCCATTCCCAATACTTGGCCTACCAAGAAATAAGTATACTTCATATAGGGTTCAAAAAGATCAACATGAAAAGGAGGTCCATCGCTATCCTGTAAAGGAACTGGTTTGCCACCTTGTCTAATTATATGAATTGGCAACCTCCATTCCTTATAAATTGTGTCCACTCTCCCAAATTCCATTTCTAATTCTTCACATATGATTTTTTCATTGCAAACCCCTTCCAAATTGAAAACCTCCCCTATTGCATCTTCTGGTATGTGTATTAGTGGTTTCCCGGATGGGTCACATATAGCCTTGAGTTTTGAATTATAATGAACAGCCAACAATTTTACCAATTTTGCATTGAAAAACACACTAGGGCACACTAGCTTTCCCAAATTAAGCTTCCATGGGTTGCATACTAGTTCAAAATGATTTCTCCGATAATAGTGAAAGCTAAATAATTCATAGCCTCTTATAGAAGTCCAAACATCTCCTATGAGTTTACATTTGTCATCCAATTTATCTATTTCTTCCCTAAGTTGTGTAGATCGTCTGGCTTTAGGTCCAGAGCCAGGTAATTGGTCAATGAGGTCTTGATTTAATCTTCATTCAATGCCCTCATGTTCTATTTCAGTTTTTTGTTTCTTTCCTTTAGGCTCACTGCTTTCACCATATTTTCTACTTTTTGATTTTCCTGAGCTAGGGGATTCCATTCCTCAAAAGTTACAGAAGTCAAAATTATAGGAATTAAGGCACAAGAACTTACTGTATTTTTCTTAAAACCTTCAAACTGATAGAATTCCCTGGTTCTTTGTTCGCCTCTATGCTTCCTCCACTATCAATTCCACACTAATGTTTCCAATTGAATTTTCCTTATTGTGCTCCATCGTGCCATTAATGTGGTAGTTGAAACACGAGTGTAGTAAGTCCTTTTTTGAAACTCTCACTATCACATCATATAGTATTGTTGGTGAGACATTTTCAAATCTTGGGTGACCTCTCTATCATAGCTTTTACCAATGTTCATTAAAACACTCGTCAAAACATCCTGTAGTCTCCCCAACACTTCAAGTCTCTCTAACTATCACAAAATATATATCGCTTAAATGTCCCATAGTCTCATTGACATTCAAAGTCTCACCGACAGTTATCCTCTCAGTCTTATATATATCGCTGTGACATTTTGAATCAGGCAAATGTTCTACAGATTACTTTGTATCTCACTGAGATATATCCCTTGGTCTATTTTCAGGTCGCTAAGACATAATTACTTTCTCGCCAATGAAACAACACTCGACGTGACTCTCATATCTTTCTCCGATGAAATTAGTCTTGCCAATAATCAATACATACTACCAAGTCCTTTACTAACATAATCCTGTCGGTGTGACATATGGGTTGGCAAGACTCCTTGACTTCACCCCAATAATCATTGATAGAATCCCCTTCTGCTTTGTCGGCAAGACCAGATGAATGCTATAAGACTTCATTCTGATGACTTTTAGTCTGGTTGATCTGTCTCCTTGTGCACCGGTCGGTAAGACATATACAAGTTCGATATGACTTATTCCAATGATGACTTTCTTGCCGATAGGATCTTTGTGTCACCGAGACAATGAATTGCGTTTTGCCGATATGTGTCTGCAGATGAAATCATATCGGTATGACATTCCCAAACTCTTTTTGATAGAGTACAAAAGACATACATTAGTAAAAAATGCTTTATGGATCGGGAGACCCTCACCATCTCTTGTCGATATGAATTATACAGTGAAATATTCAGGTTTAGATGGATTCTATGGGACCACATGACAAAATATGGGAAAAAAATATTATGAAGAGAGGATTCTTGTGCTTATGGTAAGGACTTCTTTGGAAATTCTTGAATATAAAAAACTATAAAATTTTCAAAATTTTGTAGTTCTAACACTCCTAATGTTGATGTGTAAAAAATTAATGGATTTTCATCAATGGGTGGCATCAAGACTAGTGGTGATAACAGATAATCCTTGAGCTATTGAAAAACTTGCTGACATTGACTAGTCCATTTGAATGAAACACCCTTGTGAAGAAAATGTTGAATAGGGTGACATCTATCTACTAATTGGACAATGAATCTATAAATGGACTGTAGATTTCCTTTTAGACTACATAGTTGAGTTAGATTGGATGGTGGAGGCATTTCTATGATAGCTTTCACCTTTGTAGGATTGACTTCAATACATCTATAGGAGACAATGTATTTGAGGATTTTTTTGGAAGTGACTCCAAAGACACTTTTCTTGATTCAATCTAACTTTGAATTTTTGTAGTGTAGTAAAGATCTCGTCCATCATATCAAGATGACCTTATCTTGTAAAATATTTCCCTAACAATTCATCAACATAATCCTCCATAATAGTATGCGTCATGTCGTGAAATATTATGGTCATATCTCTCTAATAAGTTTCTCTATCATTTTCTAGAATAAAGGGTATTATGTTCAAACAATAAGTACCACAAGGATATGTGAAAGTTGTTTTATATTGATCATCAAGAGTAATTTTTATTTGATTATAGTCTAAAAAACATCTATTAGAGACAAAATATCATATCCAACTATCATATCCACTATGATATAAATTTTTGGTAAGGGGAAATCATCCTTAGGGAATGATTTATTCAAGTCCCTGAAATTAGTATGTATTTGGATTCTCCCAACTGGATTAGTAACTGGTACTAGATTTGATATCCATTCAACATAGTCTATTGGTTTGATGAAGCCAACATCTAACAAAAAATTTAGCTCAACTTTGACCAACAAGGAAATCTAAGGATGCATTTTCTTAGCTTTTTCTCTACATTCTTTGCAATCAAATAGAGAGGTAAATGATGAAGGAATAGTTTAGGAATGTCAACATAAGACCAAGAAAATTTGACTTATCTTTTTTAGAAGAATTTGATGAATATTCCCTCTTTGTTTCAATTAAGGAAGCTACAAAGCATATGATCCTTGGATTTTTAGTTGTACTAATATTGGCCTCCTCTAATTTCTCTACCAAAAATGAGGATTTCTCTTGACTAATGGGTAGTATATCCAACCTTCCATCTTTGGGTTCCTTAAAGAGGTTTTCACCCTCAAATATGTCTTTTATTTTTACTTTTCTTGGTCTAAAGGGTCCTTTCAGTTTTCACCTAAAGACCCATTATTTTTTATTTTTTCACTTTTGTGACTAGAAGGTGGAGTAGACTCACCAAACTAAGTAGTAGTGTCAATATATATGGTAAATCCACATTTATAATCACCCAGGGGTATAAGTTCCATAAAATCAACTATAGCTTCATCATTTTTGAAGGTATCTAAGTTCGATAGACCTTGTTGATCCTAATCTATAAGCTTTGGGTAGATTAAGGGTAAGTTATCATCAACATTTGAAAAGGTTAGGAACAAGGTAAATAATGTAAGGACTGAGGAATCTTCAGGGTCCCAAAAGGTTTCAATCCAGACATGATCATCAATATGTTTTTTCTCTCAAGGGTTTGGGTTTATCTTAGTACCATCACTAGAAGTCTCAAAATCATAAAAAACATTAACATTTTCACTTGAAACCAACTTAGTACTAGGATCATCTAATCTCAATGGTAGATACCTAAGCCCTTTGTTCTTAGGTAGGCTTTTAATTTGAATGGGTTTTGTAATTCCTTTCTTTTATAATCCTATGCTATTGTGGCCATCATAGCCTATATTTTTCATAATATTGAAGCCTTTACCATATTATTCAATTGGAAATTGAACAGGTTTTGCATCTTCTTTATCTTTATAAATCTAGGTAAAAATGTCCTCATCTATAGATTTTTTCTCTAGTTCACTCCACTTGGTGAAAGTAGTAGGAGGTTGATATTGAATGATGACCGTAGGGTCATTTTTAATAGGAAGTGGTTTTCCATAATATTTAGGTGAAGCAAGGAACTTGCTAATGTAAAATGATCTCTCAATTTTGTATTCACCATATCCTTTATCCTAGACCTAGACCTTATTTTTTGTAAAAAAGACATGAACAGATGGGAGATTTGGATAGAGATTTAGGATCAATTTAGTGGGATGAATTAGATGATGAATTTTCTCTATTGATAGTTGATTGGTATCTAGGATTCCCTTTCAAATTACTACAATATTGGAAAGGATCAGGGTCACCTTATATAGTGATTTTATCTCCATTATAAGGGATTTTTAAGCATTTATGGTATGTGGAGGGGATGAACTTCATGGCATGAATCCATGAATGACTGAGAAGGAGGTTATATGGAAGGTCAAGGTCTAAGACTTGACACAATGTACTTTCAATTGTTGGACCAACTCTAATAGGAAGGGTGATAACACCATTGGAAGAGCATTTTACATCATCATAGGCTCTTATGATAATTATTTTTGATGCATCAAAGTATACCTCAGATAATCCCAATGTTGTAACCAAATTTAAAGTATAGATATTTAGGCCTAGTCTGCCATCTACCAAACTCTCATAATTTTTTGTTTATTGATAAAGACTTCGAGGTGGAGGGCATCGTTATGGTGATGCTTGTGTGAAGGGACATCATGCTATATAAATTTAACATGGTGGGTAGTAGCAAGGTATCCTATCATGGCTTGAAACTAGTTGAAATTTAAGTCAATAGGAACTAAGGAATCTTATAGAGCTTTATCAAAGATAGCCTTATGTGTAGGGATATACATAACAACTTGAAAATGGATATTTGTGGAGGTTTCTTCCCTAAGTGATCCAAAAGGTTATATTGGTTTGTCAATTGAGATATGGAAGTGGCCTCTTGTAGAGTCACTTTAGATCTATGTGGTAACTACACATTCAATATTCTTATTCTTGATAGTTATGGTTATGACATTATTATCAACCTATTGGACATGGTTGACTATGTATTCATAAGTGACATTGTTGTAGTTGGCATTATCTTTGTTAGTAGTCCCTGAATTGGAGGCTTTTATTTGTCCATGGTTTTGTAGAGGATCTTTAAATATAGTATGATCAGTGCTAGAGGATCCAAGTGGATTATCAATCACTACATCTCCCTAATATATGAGATCTTAGATGGTGTTCTTAAGTTTGAAATAGGAAATTTTTTTATGTCACTTGGTCCTATGATATTCATAGAAGTCATTCTCATTCCACCAGGTTGGTTTGAAGGGTCCTAGTTCATAATGTCTTGCTTATGGAAGTTGAATAATGTTTTATTGTATGATCTTCTTCAAATAAAATTCAATGGGTTCCCCTAGGGGTGTGTATTTTTTTCTTGGATTATTGTTTGTCCTTGGAGGACCACATTGTGCGTTGTTCTAAACTACATTTGTTGATTGCTCATGACTTTTTGGTTGGTCATTATTTGATGTTTGCATCCTCAATGTGGAATGTCCTTTGAGACTAATAATAGTATTATCCTTTTTTACCACTTTTGCATCCAAAACACCATCATTTTTTATATTTTTTTTTCTTGACCAAACACTAGTGCAGAAACAATAATATATGATTAAAAAATCTACTAAAAACTACATATAAATGACTAAACATGGTTGCGTGACCATTAGTAGTTTATTGTTAGTCATTTATAATGTGACTGAATCAATGACTAAACCATTTTTAATCATTTATTGGTTGTTTTGATTGATCGATTTGGTAGTATATTTAGTCATTGACTTAGTCATTGATTATTGTAATCTGGTCACTTATTTAGTCATTTTTTATTCACTGATATTTAGTTGTTGATTTAGTCATTGATTTATGTAATCTGGTCACTTATTTAACCATTTTTTATTCACTAATATATTTAATTGGTCACTTATTTAGTCATTTTTATTCATTGATTTCTATGCATTAGTAGTGTATTTAGTCATTAATTTTAATCATCATTTTGATCAATTTGGTAGTATATTTAGTCATTTTTATTCTAATTTCACTGGCCATATATTTAGTCATATTTATTCATTATTCACTAATTTATGCCAATTGGTAGTATATTTAGTCAAGTTAATTATTAATTGACATCAATTAGTAGTATATTTAGTCATTTTAATTGAATGATATTTGAGGATTTAACCATAAAACATAGAAATACACATCAATCATCAATTGCACACAATAAGACAACCATTGAGAAGGAAAAATTGTTGAACTTTATTAAAAGAAAGGTGTTATTATAGCCCGCAGAAGTCTAAAATATCTATCTTGGTTGAAAAATTCTTAGAAATAGAGTATTACAATTTTTATTTTCAGTCACAAGACTAAAAATCTGAGTTACAATGCATAGAATGATAAGAAATAAAATTCTACAAATCTTTTTTGCAATGATGGAAATACATTCTTGGAGCCCTTTAATGTGAGCACATGCCCCTTTCATCTCTTAAAAGTTCTACATGGGAAATCTTCTTGGATCAAGTTGTAACATGTAGAATCCAAGGGGAGTGTTGATCGTGTCCCATATATGAAACTCTCTCTGTCAATGTAGTCAACAATAACCCTAGAATATTTCCTCCTTTATATGCAATGTGCCATCTGATATGAGCAATAGGGTGTTGCCTTTTCCACCATGAATGAAGTTATGCCTCAATACAACCAAAAAATTGACTATTATTCTCAATTCAGAAAGAATAAAGTACATTGTATATTACATTTTTACAAAAGTAAGTCCAAACACAACAAAAAAGATAAATAAATTAAAAAATTGTAGCCTTGTCAACAAATTCCTTAAACAAAGTGTTCAACATAGGCATGAAATATGCATCTTGAACCCTTGATTTTAGAACCTTGTTCAAATTTTAAGAAAGGTGATACATTTAGATTATAGAATGAAGTTGACATTATAGAATGAGGGCTATTAACACTAAGTAGACCAGAACAACATTATCAATAGAAATTTCCTAGAAACCAAGCCCAAGAATGCACCATGAAAGAATCAATTTATACATAAATTCCAAATTAAGTTGATGAGAAAAGATCTTTGATATCCAACTGGGAAGCCTTAACATCCAAAACTTACTAACTTGATGTTTCACAACAAGTTTCCTAATTGTGACATCATCTTTACTTAAGAAACCATATATTGATCTCATAGGATTCTCCTTCACAAACAAAAAATGATATATATTATTTTTTTAGTACCTTCCTTAATATCCCCATGTAAGTAGACTAAAATAAGTGAGGTTAAGGGTTTGAAGTAGAGTACCATCTTCTTGATATGTGCTTGATTTTGATTACTTGTATCTTGAATGAAAATAGCAAGCTAGTTGCACTATAAAATCATTGTTAATCATTATTACAAAAATAACCATAAAATCCTCTTTAATTAAAATAATCCTTCTAGATATTTCAAGACACGATATTTCAGTTAATTTCTAAGAGAGCTAATTTCACTATCCAAACAACCATCAATCTATTTACTGTATATAATTTCCTGGAATTCAGAATTTGAATGTAATGAAGCTAACCATAATTACCAAAGATTTGACACCAAAATATAGTACAAAATGAATTGTTTGAAAAAATTCCTCAAAGAGATGTCATTTCATGGAATGAAATGATATGATTGCAGAATGTGCACAAAAAGGATTTTGTAAGGAAGCTCTCAAACTCTTTGAATTAATGAAGCACTATGGAACAATGACATTGTCAGCTTTTCTTTTGTTCTAGATGCATGCAGTCATGCAAGTTTAGTGGATGAGGGTTGCACATACTTCACATGTCAATAACCCTTATTGCATTAAATATATAGTTGATCATTAGGTGTGCACGGTTGACCTTTGTGCCTATGTTGGCTATCTTGGGGACACCCTAAACATTATTACTAAGATGCCAGTTAAACCTTTGGTGCATGTGGAACATATATGAATATAGGCTGAGTATTCCAGCAACACTACTTTTTTAGTTGGATCCTAAAAATACTGCAACTTACATTCTTCTCTAAAAATTTTGTGCAAAAGTAGGCAGGTGTGGTGAGGTTCAAATAGTAAGGAGATTGATGAAATATAGAGGAATTAAAAAGATACATGCATGTAGTTGGATTGAAGGGCATACAATGGTACATGATTTTTCATGTAGGAGATAGATCACATCCACAAACATGGGAGAGCTATGCAAAATTGGAGAAATTGGCTTCTACAAGATGGCGAAACTGTATCTTTTCTTTCCTTTTGTTTTTTCTCCACATTTTCTTTGCACTCTTTTTCTTGCCTATAAAACAAAAAAATATCATATTATGTCTTATATACATAAAGCTCCTACCTATAAAATTTCATTAAACACTATTAAACAAATAATATACTACTTAGTGGATTTACACCTTTTCTATTTGTCAAACCAAGACACGATAAATATTCATCATTCTTGGACACTTTTTCACTACGAAAGCACTCATAATCTATGACTAAAATTCATCATTATGATCACTATCATCTAATTTGTGCCTTACAACCATTTTCCTCATTTCCTGAAGTCCAAATAAACAATAATGTATAAATCAGCAACTTGAATCAGTAAAACTTTATTGAGTTCATATGTTGATAACTGTTAACTTTCCAATTTGCTGATAACTGCAAATGGAAACTTAAAATAAAATTAAGTTTACAGATTAAAAATAATTTACAGTCAAAAGCTAAGAAGATGTTTACAATTATAGGTATCAGACAAATTTTCCTTAGGGATATATTCACAAGAAAATAACTCATAAAAATTGTTGGCCTTGCCAGTGCACCAAAAGGTCGACCTATCAATGCCCAATACAAGCGTCAGTTAAGATCCACAGGAGGCAGTTAGATCATGTCACAAACCCAAGCATCGTGCTAGAAAAGGATGAACAAGGGACACACCATCTTGCAACAATCTCCCCCAGCACAAGTGAGGGGTTTGAACCTGTGATCAACTCTAATACCAATTGTTGGCCTTGACATTGCACCAAAAGTTCGACCTGTCAATGCCTGATACAAGCATAAGTTAAGATCCACAGGAGGCAATTAGACCATGTCACAAACCCAAGAATCATGCTAGACAAGGAATACCAAGGGACACACCATCTTGCAACAAAAACATAGCACAACCAGGATGAAGGAAAAACATACTCTAGTAAGGTTATGTCTGATTTGTCTCCAATTATCCTAGGAGTTGAACCAAGCAAATATATATCTAATATTAACATATATGATGATATTTTGACACCAATAAATTGTTCCTAATTGTAAACCACATATCTCCTTGTTAGTTTGATTTACTTAAAGGAATTTAATACTTCCTTGAAGGAACCAATAAATTAACCACACAAAGACAATAAATGTGCTTTGATAAACCAGATATACCCTTGATATATTGATTTAAATAACAAGGAAAGATAAAACTAAAGATAACAAGATAACATTCATTAATTCACTTCAACAAATAATTGAAACCAAAATTTGGCCACCAATTATAACTTCATTCTATTGATCTTCAAAAATATTTTACAATACCTTTCAAAATTTTGTCATGACTAACATGTCAAAAAGTGTCTTTTCAGTTACCCACTTTTAACATAAAAAAAAGGTCTTAATCATCGATGTTTACATAGGATTACATAAAAGAAATGAAAGATGAGAAATGAAGAGAAATGATTAGATGTTGAAGTCTAGAGCACTCACAAGATATAAAATGCAATTACTCATTGTAAGGTACCTGTGATCATTCAAATCTAGTAAAGTCCTCTCTCCATGATAGTATTTGCAAGGCTTGGTACTTTACTACAAGTCCTATTCTTTTGGGGAGATAGATATGTTTTCTCCCATTGGTACACTATGTAATCATGAGACCATTTTTACTCCTCGATTTTTTGTGTGTTGGCCAAGTGACTCTTCCATCTATTGTCTAATAACCCTTTTCCATTTGTGATGAATTTTGAGTATCCAACATCTAGTGCAATTATTCCATCCAAGGTTAAATTGAGGTGGTGAAGATTTATCTAACCATCCTTCTGTAAATTAGTGAGGCAGTTGGGAACAATTTTGCTAAACTCATCTATCCAATCCTTGGAGCCTTTCAGTTGATCATCATCCCTTAGTATCTTAGGCATGAACCATTGCTTTAGTGTGTGAAATGAATCCATTCTTGCCTTGATCTTTTGTTCTTCTGCATTTATGTATTGAAATTCATCTATGGCCATTTAGACCATTTTCTTAGTAGGCTTTAAAGTTGTGGGGGCCTCAACAGTCCTTTGTAAAATTCTATACAAAGTTATTAAGGTGTGATGTACAGGTTGTCATTTCTTGAATAAGGGGTCCAATATATGTACATGGGCCTTTAACTGATCATCTGCTTGTGACAAGGAGATATAACATTTATACACATTTTCCATTTTTTCCATAATTAGTTTAACCCTATGCTCAAAGATCTTTTCCAATACCCTGAGGTTTTGTCTCTCTACTCCTTCCTTTGTTTCTTCATTATTCTTTTTCAACTTCTCAATTTCTTGTTTTAGCACATTTACTTGTTTAATAGCGATTGCACCTATATCATTATAGATGGAAAGGGGCTAGTATAATGTTAATTTTATGCTTTAGGAAGGACCTGCTCCCTTCAACTACTCTTTCAATTTCACATTTTCTATGAATAACCTATTCACTTCATCATTCAGATCAGTCTGTGATTTCTCATATTCTACCAATCTAAGCTCCATACCTTTAACTATAGACCTAGTAAACATTGTTGAGTGATGATTGTCATAGTAGCTACCTCCAATGGTGATGTGTCTTGAAGTGTATTTACCATGGCAGTCCTCATTTCTTTTACAACATCAAGCAATCTTGGTCTTTCTGTTCTTTTTTGCTTTATCCAAAAGGCTATGGTTTTGATTCTTGGATTGTAACCTATGCCACTCATTCCCTCATGCGAATTGAATTTAGAAACCAACATGGGATATTATTTTCTTCTTACTTGATCTAGTAAGAATATCTTTTTTAACTCCATCCTAGGAATACTTAGTATTTATTTCTAAGACCAATTTTCTTGCTTCTTGGGGGCTAACGGTAATTTCATTAATCTCAAGTTCTTCAAAAGTCTAGGCAACAATCTAGTCATGTTGTTATTCCTCAGTTCCCATCTTATTTATTTGGAGTCTCTCCTCAAATTATTTCATTTTCATCTTAATCCAAAAATCCTTAAACTTGGGAGTTTTAATAAATTCATAATCTTCAATAAATCTAAGGGAAACAATCACCCTTTCATCATCATGCATTTTTTGATCATTATTCCCATGTGCATCCACTCTTTCTTCTGGTTTGTGGGCATCAATTGCAAGATTAGGTGGTGGTTGATCAACTTCATCATCTTTAGAATTCAAAAGTACATTTGCTACCTCTTTAGTATCCCCTACTCCACTTATTTCATATGTCACTAAGGGGGACACTCCATGTGTCTTTTGTATTTTAGGACTTGGTTGCTTAGGGGATGCTTCTGATTATATTGTGGCAATGTCTGGTAGGGACTATGTGGTTACAATACCACTTGGTTTGATGGGTAGCTTGGAGGGTTTTGAAGACTGGCCCTTAGGTTTCTTTTCTAGTTCAACATATAATATTTCAAAGTTGTCAATTATTAAGTTCATCCTTTTGATAAGATCCCCTTCTTCAACATAGAATCCTTGGAATCTAGTGTCCCTTTTCTTCTTCTCCTCCTCAAGCATCTTTATGACTTCCCACTTCCTCTTCCTCTAAAAAAATTCATGAGGTGTTAAGAAATTTCTTATTACATCTTCTCCGTAATCCATTTCATGGGTAATCCAAGCTCTAGTGAGAAGTGTCTGCTTTATAAGATTAATACACCCTTCAGGATCAAAGACCCTTTCTCCTCATGACTTCAATGAATACCTCATCTTCAAATATTTTTGTAGTTCTTCAAGAGTGTCAGACCCTACGGATAGATTCTCACATTCAGTTAGGTTAGGGAGGAATGTACCCTTTCTCTATATTTTCATAACATCCTGCTCCATCCATAAAATTTTCCACATAAATTCTAAAAATGCAATTTGAATAGAAACAAATTTAGGTAAAACATGTGGGGCTTGAGGAAACCCATAGACCCTTTTTACTGTTTAGTCTGCTAAGAAGAACCAATCATCAAAATTGTGAGTGTGTCCCTGCTCTAGATTTAATGCTAAAGGTCTTAATACTTGCATGATTTTATTAGGCAATCTTGGTGAAATATGACCAATACTAGTCATGACCTTTATTATGAAATCATCATGAAATATTACATAATCACTATTTTTACATCTACTATCCCAGATGTAACACCAATTTTGTACAAGAAACCTATTCCATTCATTATCAGTCATTCCCAAACACATTATTTTACTCCATCTCTTTTTTTTTTGGTACAATATTAAATGACACAATAGAGAGTATTTCCTAAAAGTGATGGGAGGTAAGATCTCTCTTACTTGCAAAAATCACTCATGTAGCCTTTCTCAATTTCAGTAGCAAAGTCATACTCAATGTTCACTTCAGTATTTTGTATATTCATTTCCATCATCATGAGATAGATTGGCATGCTCTCTTCAGCATCTATTCCAAGCACTTGGCACAAAGGAAAATAAGTTCTTTTGAAATATACTTGGAAGTATTCTATGGAAAATGGCTCAATTTGGGAGGGGGAGATAGGTATCCTCCTATTGTTTACACCCCTTTTCATGTGTAAAGGAATTTCGTCAATCCTATAAGTTTTTCTCAATCTCCTATAATCCTCCTAACTTATGTCCAAGTTGATCTTAGTGATAGCTTTCTTGTTTAACATAAAACACTCTATAATTTCTTCTTCATTCAGCACCACTAATGGCAAACCATCTGGCATTCTTATAGTCCCCATAGCCGAGTGATAATATATTTCCAATACTTTAATAAACTCAACATCTACAAAGACATTTGAGACTATCAATTTGGCCAAATCAAAGGTCTAATTATTTGAAACTGGAATCTTGTCATCCCTTTTTTCATAGAAGTACCAAAATAGATCCCACCTTGGGATAGGGATAATTGGGTCTCTACATCCATGGGTTGTATCTTTAAACAACTTTTTGAATCCTTTGTCTACACAATTAGGTAACACATCTAAAATGGATTGTTGTAGGGACCTCTTCTTTATTTTAGAAACTATGGACTCTTCCTTTTTACTCACAAGTTGACTTCTTTTGGGTGGCATGATGAAGAATTTACTCCTACTTGATTTCTTTAAGTGTCTACTTGTAGGAGAAATTTTTGTTCATATACACTTGCTATAGAGGGTTTTTGTGAACTTACCCAGTGAAATAATAGTTCCAGAGTCTTCCCCCTTGAACTCCCTTGCCTCCGGTATGCTGAGTTGTGCAAATGATTGCAAAAATGTCATTGATTCCCAAGTAATATTTGTTGTTGAGCTCGGTCAGCTCACTATTAATGACAATTCATGCAAAAAATTTCATAATATTTCCATATTTCAAGTTTGAATGCATGCCTTTTATCTTAGGAAATCAAACGGTTCATGTTTAGAGGTGTAATCATTGCCACTAACAATTTAAATTCTTTGACAACTTGTACCGCAATACCGCTATGTCAAATCAAGACCATTGCGAGGTAGCAATATGGTAGGGTTAACAGTACTGCCACCATGTGCACACCCCTTTGGACTCTCATGGGAGGAAGGGTTAATTCTAGTGATTGAGTGATTGAACCTAACTTTAAATGCACTTCAAATCAGTAGTGAATGTCTCAAGTTTTGTAAAAAATGTACCAGTAGAATAATGATGATTACATTCAAAAATGCATTAGTAAAACAATAGTGAATAAGCATACCTATACTTAGATCTTTATTGCATTCCATAATAAATTACACCATACATATAACCAAAGTTTAGGTGACAAGCTAACCTCTTAAGGTGATAAAACATCATTATAATCATCTGCATTTCCAACAAGATCAGAATCCTGATCACTCATGTTTGCATTTGCCTGATTTTCTTCCTCATCCTCATTTGTGACATGCAATCCATTCTCTCTCCCAATCTCTTCATTGGTAATCAAAATCTCTTCTTCAAACACTCCATCATCTTCTTCATCCACTTCTTTGAATGTTTCTTGTAAATTAACATATTGCCCATGAAGCATTATATCAACAACTTCCATGAATTTTTCATTTTGAACAAGACTTTTTTTTAATGACATACAACCATCCTAGGCTTCTTACATCATCAATTAGAAATTATTTGTTAATTTGGAGAGGGGAAACATATGACTGATCCTTCTCTGATAAAAATTATCTTGTATTTGCATGTACAAATCCATAATCATCAAATTATACTAAAGATGGTCGAACCCACTTAAATTTTAATAATATAGGACTATTTTTACCATAGTCCACTTGAATAATTTCTTAGATGAATCCAACATAAAATTTCTTCTCATTTTCGTGAAGAAATTCAGTACTAACAACAAAATCACATTTTTTCTTTCCTTTGTATTTTTCTTCCACTCTTAAATGACTACTATAGGCCCACATTCCACTGAAACACATAGCCCATAAATGTGGAGATTGTGAAAGCTCACTTTCCTCCATTGTTATATCTTGATCTTCTTCTTTTGCATCACTGATTGCATTTGCAATCCATTCTTCAAACTTTGGAAAAGAATCACCTCCAATCAAATTAGCATGACGTCTATGCGTTTGAGGTCGATGTTGCATCCAAGCTTGATTGTATTCTTCATATTTTTTACATAGAATATTAACATAAAAATAGTAAGATTAATAATATAAATGTGCAAATGCAATTGAGTAAATAAATTATTGTGTAATTTTTTTTACCTATGCCACTTATCAAATGAAGTTGTGTTTTGAAGAATATAGGCATGTATCACACTTCTCTCTTGATATGATAGCTTGAAGCGACATCCATTTCCTTATTGCCTTCTAATACTTCACCTACAACTCTCTCATCTTCGTCATCATCCCATACATGCCAATTGACATTTTTAAAATCCTTCATATATTTTGTGCAAAATCCCATGGCCTCTTGCATTGAATATCCCTCAGACATGCTGCCTTTCAATTTTTCCCTAGTATGAACATTTTTTTTAAATCCTTCATATATCGTTCTATAGGATACATTCATCTTGTTCTTACTGGGCCACAATGCTCTAGTTCATATTCTAGATGTATCAAAAGATGCATAGAAATGTTAAATATTGTTGGTGGAAATTCCTGTTCCAATAGACAAATGACTTCAACAACCTCCTCCCTCAAACTATTAAAGTTCAAACAATCTAATCCATGCAAACTCATTCTCTTTATTATTAGGCCCAACCTTATAACTTCCAATCTTGGCCCCTTTTCCAAACTTGATATATTTACCACAATAGGTAAAATATTCTCCATTATGACATGATAGTCATGGGTATTGAGGCCTCTTAAGCCATTAATGTTAGTTTGGCTTCTAATACTACTACTTACATATCCAGTGGGAAATAAAATCTGAGACATCACTGTAAGAATTGTGCATGTTGCTCCTTTGTCTAGACATAAGGAGCATTAGGTTTTCTATATTTTTTATCATCACATTTTTCAATCCAAATATTTCAATGTATCTTTAGTTGTTGAAAGTCTTCACGTGAGGAAATAGTATCAAAAGCACCAAAAAGAGTTTCTATAATAGCATAGGCTATATTTTCTCATTATGCATAAAGTCAATAGTATTCCTAATGGCTATATTCTTAAAGTATGGAAACTTATAGAATATGAAAAACCTTTTCACACCAATGCATTACATGGATCATATCTACTACCAGCAATCCCATCATTTTCAATCAATGACATTATTTTTTGTCCATTCTCAACAATGTAATCACCTGTTATTAGCAATGTTGCTTCATGATTCTTTTCTTTACTATTGAATTGTGTTCTTTGTTGACAATATGGATGATCCATTTTAAGGTAAGCATGATGCCCACAATAAATACACTTATGCAAACTTCTTGAGTGCCTCACAAAATCCTTAAAGTTGCAAGCAGGACATCCATGGTATCCATGAACACTGAGACTAGACAATGTGCCATATGCAAGAAGATCATGAATTGTAAACAATAAGGAAGCCCTTAAAGTGAATTTTATTGCTTCAATTCCTTTCCAAAATTCCATTAGCTCATCATATAATGGCTCTAGATAAGTGTCAATTGTATCTGAAGTCACACTTTTCTTTCCCAGTATAATCAATGATAACATTAAGAAAAATGGTTTAGTTGCTAACCATGGAGGCAAGTTATAATTTATTAAAAACGCTGGCCAAGTTGACCATTTAGTACTTTGATCTTAGAATAGGTTCACCCCATCTAGAGCCAAACCCAACCTTATATTATGAGGATCTTGAGAAAAATTAGGCCATCTGTTATTGAATTACATCCACATCTTAGAAGTAGGCACATGTCACTATTTTCCATTAGTAATCTTATTTTGGGCCTATCATTGAATAAGTTCAACAATGTCTATGCACCTATACATTCAAAGTAATCGTGGGATTACCAAAAAGTGGTGAAGAACTTTTCTAAGAACCACAACTGATTTCAACCCTTGACTATACCTCACTTCATGAAATTTTAGACATTCACTCTCACTTGAAATATTTTTTTGAAATAATACACAACCATTCACACATGTGTGGATGTTTTCATACCCTATGCCTAGCTTAGTGATTTTATTTTTACATTGACTTCATTTTTTTGGCAATATGGAGTCAAGTGGTAACAATGAACTTAATAATGCCAATAACTGATCTAGACTCTCATTTTTACAACCAAACACCACCTATAAGTTAAGAACTTGAAGGATTGTTGTCAAATGACTTAACTTGCAATTAGCATACACAAGATTTAAAGCATCCTCCATCAACTTTTCCCAATTATCATTTAGAACCTCATTCAACATTATATCAACTTCAATAGCTTCATCTAATATTGTTGCCTCTTCATCTATGTTTGGTGCCACTTCATCTATGTTTTTTTCCTCTTCATCTCTCACACTTTGTAATTCTATCATATCTTCATAATAATTGTAATTCCAAGGGATTATACCACTATGCTCTTATCATATGTTGATAAATTAGATTTCTTTTTATCACCTTTCCACCAAGACAGTCATTACATGGACATGGATATTTATCCATGTGCCTCTGATCGGCTACTCTCTCATCAAATGCATGGTATTGATCCATAGTCAACCTTTGATGTTAATCCATCTATAAAGTTCCACAAATAGCAACAAAAAATTATAGACTAAGAGACAAAAAAATTAATTAATTGAAAGGAATTTCCATAGCAATAGAGTTATAGAGAGCAAATAAAATAGAGAGTTTAACTAATGAATTGTAAAAAATAGATTTTTGTAGTTTATATTCAAATTGTTGATTACATTTCATTTCATATCTTTCAAACTCAAAGCATTACTTCACATTGCATAAATAATAACTAGATGTTGATAGATTAAAAAATTTCAATTACAATATAGTTTTTACAAAGTCAACCTAAGCAGTTATGCAATTACTTCACATTTCATAACTAATAACCAGGAAAAGCTACCAATTGCATTTGCTTGTCATGGTATTCCATGACACCACATTTCTTTGAGGAATTTTTTCAAACAGTTCACTGCCTTGTCTATGCTACAACATTTTTCATACATGTCTACCAAAGAATTTTATCAAATAGTTCACTACCTTGTTGCTATGGCTAAAAACCTAAAACAAGTGCTTTCAAACAAGCTATGGATGCTTGGAAAAAAACTGTCAAAGCATAATAGTAAGCAATAGCAAAGACAAGGTAGTGAACTAGTTGAAAAAATTCCTCAAAGAAATGTGGTATCATGGTGATGGAATGCCATGACAATCCATAACAATTCACTTGTCATGGAATTCCATTGCCACGAGACCACATTACTTTGAGGCATTTTTTCCAAAGTTCGCTGCCTTTTCTATGCTACCACATTTTTCATACATGTCTACCAAAGCATTTTAATAGTTGACTACCTTGTTGCTATGGCTAAAAGCCTAAAATAGGTGAATTCAAAAAAGCTATAATAGTAAGCAAAAATTTATGGTATCATGTTTTTTTTGGCACGAAAATCAGCGTGATTTTATTTGCATTTTTTATAGGTTTTAAACACTTTTTTTTTGGAAATTTTGCTATTTCAAATGGGGAGAAATATCCATGGTTAGTTTTCTGCATTTTTTACTTGTAGGATTCTCACAATTAGTGAAAAAGGTAGTGTTCATGAAAGAATGGAAAAGATGCATAGATCCTTTGAATTATAACTGTACTATGCAATGTCATTGAATCATTTAGCAAACCATTTTTTCTTCACAGGGCAACATTTTCTTGTGGAACAATTGACTAAGAAATCTCCTGTTTCAATTGACTATTCTCTCATGAAATCTCATTCATATTATGATCTTACACGATCTTATCATAGTAAAGGTGATTATGAAATCACTGGTCACTACTACATGGCATCAGTCAAGGAACGCCAGAGGCCACAGAATTTTGTGGGTAGGTTCAATTGAAGTTGGGAGATCTTAAGAGTTCTCTCTCAATTTTTGAAAAGGTTTTGGAGGTCTACCATGAGAACTGTGAGAGATTAAAATTTGTAGGCCATATATATGCTTAGTAAGGGCAGTAAGAGAAGGCTTTGGAAATTTTAAGAAAGGAAACTCACATAGATCCACATGATGCCCATGCATTTATCAAGATGGGTGAGTTATTAATATCGTTAAACCCCAATGTAGCCTTAGATTCTCTTAAGATGCCAATGTCTCTTCTGAAGAAGAGAAGATAAGAAGTACCCATTGAATTTTTAAACAACATTGGGGTTCTTAATTTTGAGTTTGATGAACTAGAGTTGGCTCAACAAACTTTTATGGAGGCATTAGGAAATGATGTTTTTCCTCTACATAAATCTTTGTGGTCAGTTTTGTGCATTTTTTACTTGTAGGATTCTCACAGTTAGTGAAAAGGTAGTGTTCATGAAGGAATGGAAAAGATGTGTAGAGACTTTGAATTATACCCTACTATGCAATGGCATTGAATCATTTAGAAAACCATTTTTTCTTCACAGGGTAGCATTTTCTTGTGGAACAATTGACTGAGATAGATCTTGTTTCAACTAACCACCCTCTTATGAAATATCCTTCATATTATAATATTGCATGATATTATCATAGTAAAGGTGATTATGACACCACTGATCGCTACTGTATGGCATCAGTCAAGGAAACATAGAGGCCACAGGATTTTGTGGACAGGTTCAATTGAAGCTAGGAGATCTTAAGAATTCTCTCTCAAATTTTGAAAAGCTTCTAGAGGTCCACCCTGAGAACTGTGAGAGCTTAAAAGTTGTAGGCCATATATATGCTTAGCAAGGGTAGGTAGAGAAGGTTTTGAAAATTTTAAGAAAGGTAACTCACATAAATCCATGTGATTCCCATACATTTATCAAGATGGGTGTTATTAATATCATCAGAACCCAATGCATCCTTAGATTCTCTTAAGACAACAAAGTCTCTTCTTAAGAAGAGAAAATAAGAAGTACCCATTCAATTGTTAAACAACATTGGAGCTCTTCATTTTGAGCGTGATGAACTATAGTTAGGTCAAAAAACTTTTATGGAGGCATTAGGAAATGGCATTTGGGTTGAGTTCATAAATAAAATCCCCAGTGCCAATTCTATAGTTTTTCCTGTGCTCTTTAAGGATATGGAATTCTTCCATTGACTAGAAGAATGTGGTGTTTCACTTGAGTTGCCATGGGATAAAATCACAACACTATTTAATCTTGCTAGGTTGTTTAAATAGCTAAATGATATTGAAAAATAAAATCTTTTATATAGGATAATATTGTTCAAGTTTCTTGATTATGTGGATGCATATCTACGTCTTGTAGCCATGGCTCAGGCTCAAAATGAGATCCAAATAAGGATATAATTGATTGGGAGTGCACTTAAGGTGCATAAAAACTCATCAAATTCTTTATCTATGCTTGGTAAAATGGAATTGAAAATAGATGACTGGCTTAAAGCAAAAGAAACAATTAAAGCTACATAAAGTGAATCAGATGCAAAGAATTCTTATGTTGACATTTCACTTGGAAATTGGAATTATTTTGTAGTTTTCCACAATAAGAGGAGGGATCCAAAGGTGGAGGCACAAAATCTTGAGAAGGCTAGAGAACTGTATTGTAAAGTGTTGGCATGGAGACCAAGAAAGGTTTATGTTGCAAATGGGGCAACCATTGTGGTACCTGAAAGGGGTCAATTTGATATTGCAAAGGAAATTTTTACATAGGTACAAGAAGGTGCAGTAGGAAAAATATTTGTTAAGATGTCTGATGTGTGGGTAAATCTAGCACATGTTTACTTTGAACAAGGACAATTTTCACTTGCAATGAAAATGTATCAAAATTGTTTGAGAAAATTCTATTTTGGAACTGACACCCAAATTTTATTATGTTTAGCTCAAACACATTATTAAGAGTAGTAGATTGTAACTAGTATAATTTTCCAATCAGAAAGCTATAGATTGTGTGTTTAATGTAATGAGGGTGTAACGCCCTAGCCACAAAACCCTAGAGGCCAACACACTAAACACCTAAAACATACATTTTTTTTTAAAGTACAATATACACATGATTGCAAATGAAACAATAACTTAACATCTAACCTAAGTCCTCTAAGGTATGTGACTACACTACTAGATTTTCCATTAAGTAAACTAACAAGAGCTGAAATTCATTACATTTAATTAAATTCCATCTTGTGTGAACCCCAACCTTGGTACCCACAAAACAACAAGAATAAACGAGTTAAACAAGGAATTGCAAGCCAAAACAAGGATTCCCCATGAAATCCATTTACAACTTCGAAATAGGAAAGAAAATAACAAAGAGCACAATGAAACAATAAAATATTGATTCAATCCTAATTAGAAAAGAAAACACGTGATCCCATGGGGGAATTGGTGCCAATTTGATGTGAAAATTGGCCCTTTCCCAATTCCTAAGATGCAAGATTGAGATGTTGATGGTGACTGATCCACTTTTGTTGATGAAGGATGAGAGCTCCAAGCCAAAATCTGCAAAAATCTAGCTAAGAACTCAAGATTTATGGATGAAATGGCTAAGTATTTTAGCATAATAACTTTTCATATTTTGTGGATGATGAAATGAAGATATGGGCCTTTCATTTATAGAATTCCAAGATGGATGAATGTCCAAATTTGAGCAATGTGGGACTAACATTCATCCAATGGCATGATGCCACTTGTCAAGCTATGAATGGATGGAGGATGTGCAAGATTTGGGGAATGTGCCAATAAATGTATAATTTTGAATTTCAAATTTGTTGAAATGACATGTAAGAGGGAAGGGAAAATGCAATAAATGCCACTTGGCTCAAGGAAAAGGACATGTAATATGAATTTATTGCCTTGTTGGATGTGCATGTTGACTTGGAATTTTTGAATTCAAATTGAGAGAATATTCCAAAAGATGCCTTGTGAGGAAAATAGAGATTTAATAAATGAATTAAATCTATTTTCATGTGCAACTTGCATTATCTAGAGGATGGGACATGAGATGAGATTAAATTAATCAAGGGTTAATTAATTTAATGAGAGAGGTTAGATGATGTGACCTATTTGACTCAAATTTATGGATTTATTTAAATCTAATAAGAGAGGAATATGATAAGAGGCTAATTAAATAAGGATTTTGATTTATTTAATTAAAAGAGACGGTGTTAGACTAACTAAAATAAGGTTTTACTTTATTTAATTTAAATGGATAGACTTTAGAGATTTAATCAAATAAATTGATTATTTAATTAAATAGGGATAATTAGATCAGATGGATTGATTTAATTAACAAAAGAGATTGACTTAATCAGATAAAATGATTTATTCAATTAAGAGAGGAATATTGATGAATTTAATCAGATAAGGAGGTTTGATTAAATGGTTAGACCGAGGGATGATCAGGAAGAAACGATGTTAGTAAGCCAAGATCAAATGGACAATGTCAATCAGTATATTTTACGTGTCTACACATCTACACTATGGAAATAAATTTAATCATCACATTTACAAGATCAACTAATATGAAATAACCATTACATAAATAATAGATATCATTTAGAATCAATCCAATTAACTAACATATATAAAAACATCTTTTACATTATCCATTACAAAAGAGAGTTTATAATTAATTACAATAACACATTATTACATAATTGTCTCCTTAAATGAGAGAGGAGAGTACATCAAAAGTATATACATGATACAATATAGGTACATGAAAAAATAGTCCACATGAACTGGAACAAGTGAAAAAGTCTTCAAATCCAAGAGAAGTCACTGTGAACATGAACAAGGTGAGGGAACCCAATGGAGTACAAGGCGCATTCCACTTGACCATGTGGAACCCAAAGGTCCACCCCTTATTCTAGGAGATATCACCTTGTCCCACAACATCAACAAGACAACCATGAACAGACATAATGAAGTTAAACAAAGAATAACTAACATTACAACAACAACACATCACAACAAATCAAACATTGCTTCCAAAGGATAACACATATCAAGGGAAAAAAAAACAAAGGAATACTAGTCTACAGAGGGAAGAGTTTCATCACATAGTCCTAACATGGGTTACCCTGATAGCCTCTCACTAGGCGTTGACTCCCATCTATGGTTACCCTAACAACTGCTAACTAGGCACCGACCCCATAGGGTGACACATGCATAACCAATCTTCCTTTCGTGAGGAAAAGGAAGTGTGTTTTTCCAACTAGGCCTTCTCAACCCATCCTTAGCCTAAATGAGCGCTATAGGCATGGGTGAGGCATTCACTTATCTTGTTTAATTTTTTAACTACCCAAACCCCCTAATTCATTTTAAGTTATCACTGAGTTACGAAACTCCCACATGGGTTACCTTGACGCCCCTTTATTCGCCAATCCCCATTGAGAGCCACTCCCCCTACTAGAAAATAAGAGACCCAAATAAAATCAACAGAGTAAATCGATCATGCACATGCAATAAAATCACAAAAAACATATCCTGAGCAAGGTATAGACCCTCTTGCTATCATTACACAATCAATTCAAAAACCAAATAGAGCATGGCTAAGACCCACAATAACACATCGCAAGAACCATATTACTCACTTCAAGGATCAACCACAATGATAAAACTAACCATAATACTCCCAAGCCTTTGGAAGACTCTCTATCCCATAAACACAAAAGACTCTACCATAGAACAACAATAATATTTCCCAAAACATTTTGATCTCAAAATAAGGCACCATGTTCCACACTACTAAACAAACAACATTACATTTAGGGAGACATTATTTCCACGATAATAATTATACTCTAAATACAATCCAATCAATACCTATTCACAATGAACTCAACATTCAATATAAAGCTACAAGAGTAGTCTAACTAGTGCATCCTTTCCATTGTCCAACTATATTAACCAATTCTCTTATTTACTTTTTTTCCAATTCATTTTTAAAATGATCTATTATTGAAACATAAAAATAACCCCACCATTTGAATGTAGATTTTTGTTGTAAAAACGAAGAAGATTGACTACCTCTATAGTTTTGTGTTGTCATTGATGTCACCATGTTGTGACTGCAAGGTTAAGGTAGTGCTTGATCTGGTATTTTGGTCTGGTATTTGAACCAGTATTTGAGCTACACTCTCTGGTATTCTTGCTTGCATTTTCAAGTAGTTAGTTGTTGGTGCTTGTAGTTTTAGGAAATGGTTTGTAGGCATCAGGAGCACGTACTCTCAAGATCTCACGTATCCAGTGCTCATACAAAATGTTTTTGCTTTTTGCATTGAATTCTATTCTTGTCCAACTTCTTGTGGTAATTATGATGTGGTGAATTAATTTTGCTATGTAGATATATGTACGACCTATTTTAGGTCCTTATCGACATAATGTAGCATGCTAGAGATTTGAATTACCTTCTTGAAATATTTTTTGAATGATTAGAGCTGACAGTTGATAAATTTGGTAATATGAAATGCATCTAATTAGGTCGACCTAATTGATGCTTGTAGGAAAGATCAGGTATAAAAATGAGTATGTTGGACAATTTTAGAGTGAATATTGAGATAGAGACAAACAAATAGATGTTTACATATGCGAAGTTAATAAAGCAGTTGGTAGTGAGAGAAAAGGATGAAGTGTGTTGAATCAGTCTATTAAGAATCACTGGAACTACATCAACACTTGTTAGGTGCACTATTCTCAGTTCATTTTGGCTGCAAAGCCCATTTTTTTTGTCAATCTTTTTGTAAACAATGAGCCTCTCTTGTAAGTAGTGAGGTTTTGTACTCAAAAGTGAGTCCTTTTAGGGCAGTGAGCCTTTTATTTGTAGTTTGGAACTACTTTATACTATGAGCTAATCCTCACTGTGGTTTTTCCCTTCTTGGGTTTTCCACGTAAAATCTGGTGTTTGTTGTGTTGAATTACTTTTTTTTATCTTTGTTTCAATGCTTATACTTAATGACAGATAATGTGATTGATATGCGTTGAGGTTTTTTGGTTTAAATCCTGTGACAACTGATTCACCCCCCTATTAGTTGTCCTACATATTTTTAACAATTAGTATCAGAGCTTTGGTTCCTTGGTGTAGAGCTTAACTGCTTAAGGAGGATCCTAATGGCTGATTAGATGGATGATAAAGAAGAACTCCAGATTGCACTTAAGGATCTTGACAAAGTTGTAACTAAGAACATTGATCTGAAGGAGAATCTGGATGAAGCTAATGAATGTGTCCGGAAGCTGAAAGAACAATTAAAGAAATTCAAAGAAAGGCACAGAGAAGTTAGTGAGCAGTTGAGATAAGAGATAATTGGATTGAAAGTAACAATAGAAGAAAATAAGAGAATTGAAGAATGTCTGAATACAATGGTGTAGAAAAAATCTGATGAATGCTCTAAACTTGAATAGGAGGTGGTAACTTGAGGATTGAACTGGAAAAAGTGAAGCTATGTGAAAATAATTTCAAATCAAGTTCTGATAAGCTTGGAGAATTGATTGTTGGACAGAAGTCAAATAAAGACAAAGCTGGTTTGGGAAATGATCCAGGAAAAAGTTCTAAGGACAATCAAAGAATTTAGGAAAAAGGAAAGCAAAAGAGAAATTCAAGAAATTTTACAAGGAAACTTCCTATGAGACAACCTAATGCACAAAGGTATCCCTCTTTTAATGGTATTTGTTTCTTCTGTAATAAATATGGTCACAAAGCAATAGAATGCAGATGCAGGAATAATTAGTTTTCTAGTCCCTTCACTGGACAATGCTTTGAATGTAAGAAGGTTGGACATAAGGCTACTAAATGTAGATCTCAGGTGAGAATGATAAGTCGGGTAACGAGGAACAAATTTAATGAAGTTGGAATGAATCAATTCTTTAATGGCTATTGTTACACCTGTAACAAATTTGGACACAGATCAAATCAATGTAGATTGAGAGGAAATGGAGGTCAGAGTTATCAAAAAAATGTCATCTACAATAATTGTAATAAACTAGGACATGTTTCAAAATTCTACAGAAGTAAGAAAGGAAAGAAGTCTACTTCGGTAGATAAGAATGATCTAGTAAAGAAGGTTGACAAAGAAGAAATGAAGCAAGAGATGAATAAGATATGGAAGAAGAAAGAGGAAGAAAAACCTAAAGCTACTGATGCACATGTACCCTCATCTGGTATGGACCAATCCTCTGAGAATTAGAATGAGCATGGTCTTAGGGGGAGCATTATTAGAAAATTATGAAAACCCCCTAGAAAAGTGGTGTGCCAGAGGCTGGTATGAGAATGAGATGCAAAGAATGGAGAATCAGAGGTTGTGGAAAAAGAACCAGAAAAAAACATGTTGTCATGATGATTTGCGGACCGAATTAGGGTTTTCTATGTTGAGAAGAATTTTTTTAGCAACTTTTTGATGTTTGTCACATTTAATGCATTTAGGGAAAACCCAATGGTGTTTAAGTTAAAAATTTGTGAAGCTTCTCAGTTAATTATGCATTTGGAGAACTTGGAAGGTGCTCTAGAGTGTTCTTGAAGCAAGTGTGAAGCAATTCTAAAGGGATTTAAAAAAAAATGACCCAAGTAATCTAGAATTCATTTCTCTATTTGCAAAAAGGGGAAGAAGGAAAAGTGAAGTTGTGATTAAAAAATTAAAGTAAGCATAGAGATGGATAGAGAATTGATTGATGTCATCCCTCTGATGCTGAAAGGTGTTGAATTAGATGAATTTGATCACAAAAAAATGAAAAAAATGGAGCTAGGGTTGAATGAAAATGAATTGAAGAACATCAAAACCCCAGGTATGGATGTGTGGAGTGAATTTTTGTGGGTTTTCAAAAAATAGTTTATATTGTTCTTATTGAATCATTTCAAGGATAAAAGTATTATTTTGAACAAACCCTACTTGGTTATGAAGGAAGCGATCAAGGCGATTACTGGCTTATGTAGTATTGGGGATCTTCCTGGAAAGAAAACTATAAAGTACAAAGATGTGGAGGAATTGACTGGAATTAGCAAAGACCCACGAGCTCTATTGATAAATGCTCTCGAGGATTTGACTGTAAGGTATGTTGCGTAGAACATTTATTACAAGATCTATTTTAGAAATCATGAAGGTTCCGCATTGGCCATTGTTGTTTATATCGCACATATGATGGTTAAGGAGAATAAGAAATTTGATTTGTGTATCTTGTTGCTTGAGAATATTTTTGAAAATGTTTGTATGTCAGTGATTGAGGGTTATCCCTTTCATTTCAGATCCTTGCTGGTGTGCTTGGTGTTTTACTTTTTGTGTTCCCTACCAGGAAAGGATAATGTGGTATGGGAATCTTAGATTCCTATTGGAAAATAGGTCTACAAATATCTGGGAGAGTTGGCAGATAATGCAAGTATGTGTAAATCTTATTTCACATCCTTGAAAACAAATCTTTGCTTCGGTATATATTCTTCGAGCCAGTTTGAAGTAGGCTCCTCCTCTATTAAAAGGGAATTGGAGATTGTCATTGATGAATCCCCTTCAGAATCGAAGAGGAAGAAATTTATAAATGGAGATATCATTGACATTTCAAAAGAAAAGAAGAAAGTATCCTTTGATGACATCCAGTCTATGATTGTTAAGGGGAAGTTGAAGAAGATTGGTGAATTATGGAGTGCAACCTCTCCTATTGACAAACTTAAGATTGATGATGCTTTGGTAGAATAGTTGCTTCAAAAAGGTATTGGAATATCAACTATTTTTTATTCCTTTCCAGAAAATCTAGTTGAGATTGTTGAAGATAGGATGTTTCTTGAAGGTCCAGAAGGACACAAGCTTGAAGCTTTGGTAGAAAAGAGGTGTGTTAAAGCTAAAGGGAGATTATTTAAATTGATTGTGGAAACAAAGAAATGCATTAAATAAATATCTGATATTTACAAGTATTTTCTCTAGTGGCCTGCTACAGTAGATAATTTTAGAAGTAAAATCAAAGCAATTGAATCTGAAGTGAACAATATTGGAAAGAACTTTGACATCTTTGAAGACAAAGAAGGAAAGAAAATATTGATAGTTGGTGAGCTATAGGTTGAACTAGTTGTTGTACAAAGACAAAGAGATGATGTAGTGAAAACCTTCTAGTTTCTTAAGGAGATTGATGAGGTCCAGTTAGAACATCTTTCTGGAATACTTACTAGCACAGAAGATGTTTAGAGACAGAGTTCATATTGGTCACCATCTTTTACTCTGTTGGGTTTATTGGAAAGCATTTTCACAAGAATGGATTCAACTATATTTAATTGGAAGAAATTATTTCCAATTCTTGAGGAAAGGTACAAGAAAGTGTTTCAGGTGAAGAGTGTCATTTTTACTTGAATTCTGAAGTGTTAAATTTATGTTGTTTTTGTTGTGGGGAAGGAGAAAAGGAAGAAAAAGAAGTTAAATGATTTGATGTCTAAAAATTTTGGATGGCTGGAATTTTTTTTTTGTCACCATGATAAACCCTTGTTTATATCATTTTTGGCCACTCTTTTCCATTGATGTCAAAGGGGGAGAGAATTAGAGTATGGAGAAAGTTAGAGCAGAGTAGGGGAAGAGTTTGAAGGAGAAGTTTTTCACATGTTTCCATCAATGCCTCTACAGTTTTGTGTTGTCATTGATGTTACCATGTTGTGATTGTAAGGTTAAGGAAATGCTTGATCTAGTATTTTGGTCCAGTATCTAAACCGGTATTCGAGCTACACTCTCTAGTATTTTTTCCCACATTTTCAAGTAGTTAGTTGTTGGAACTTGCAGTTTTGGGAAATGGTTTGTAGGCATCAGGATCACGTACTCTCAAGATCTCATGTATCCAGTGCTTGTAAAAAATATTTTTTCTTTTTGCATTGAAGTCTCTTCTTGGCCGACTTCTTGGGGTAATTATGATGTAGTGAATTAATTTTGCTATTCAGATATATGTGCGACCTATTTTAGGTCCTTGCCGACATAATGTAGTGTGTTGGAGATTTGAATTACCTTCTTGAAATATTTTGTGAATGATTGGAGCTAGTAGTTGATATTTTTAGAAAATATGAAATGCATCTAATTAGGTTGACCTAATTAATGGTTGCGGGAAAGATCGGGTATAAAAATGAATATGTTGGAAAGTTTTAGAGTGAAGAAGTGAGATAGAGATAGATGAATAGAAGTATGCATATGTGAAGTTAATAAAGCATTTGGTAGTGAGTTAAAAGGATGAAGTGTGTTGAATCAGTCTATTGAGCATCACCAAAACTGCATCAACACTTGTTAGGTGCACTATTCTCAGTTCATGTTGGCTAAAAATCCCAATTTTGTTTTGTCAATCTTTTTGTAGGCAGTGAGCCTCTCTTGTAAGTAGTGATATTTTCATAATCGAATAGTGAGTCCTTTCAGGGCAGTGAGCCCTTGGCAATGAGCCTTTTATTTTCAATTTGGAACTACTTTATACTGTGAGCTAATCCTCACCGTGGATTTTCCCTTCTTGGGGTTTCCACATAAAATCTAGTGTTTTCTATGTTGAATTACTTTTTGTTACCTTTGTTTCAATGCTTATACTTAATGACAGATAATGTGATTGATATGTGCTGAATTTTTTAAGTTTAAATCCTGTGACAACTGATTCACCCCCCTCCTAGTTGTCCTGCATATTTTTAACAATTTTAACGATCTAAATAAATGTATGTATATGAATACAAACACACACACATATATATACATATATATATATATACATATGTATATATATACATATATATTTATATACACACAGCGCATAAAAAATGCATATACATATCGGTTCACATAGCCAGAACTATGAATATTGAATTCTGTTACATGCTAAACATTCATTGATTTCTTATATCATTTCCCTCAAGTCTTATTTCTCAATTTAAGTTCAACCATTTCTCTATATTTCTCAAGAGTTATTTTATCTTATCCCCATGAAAGCGTAAACCTCACTTTTGCTACTTTACGTCCTTGCCTTGTGTTATTTCCTTGCTATCTAAGTGTTTTGCAATGCATAAACCCCCTTTCAACATTCATCTTCTACTTACACACTTCCTTTGGATATGCTTGTGTCTCTAAATTTTATATCCCATTGAACCATAAATCTCTTAAATATTCCAATTGAATGGCCTCGTCACGCCACAAATACAATAGCATCATGATTCTAGAACTAAGCCATTACAAACTCAATCTTATTTAGGGCTTCACATCTGAATCCATTGTGCATTTAAGTCCAAAGACCTTGCAAATCCAAAAGTCATGTACAATAAATTTTGGTTGAGTGTACCTATCAAATCTGGGTTTTTATTTTTAAATAACATAGTTGTGAATGCCTTGGCAGATAAGTATGCAAAATGGATGCATTTACCAGCAGAATTTCAAAACATCAACTCAGCTTATTACATACAGGGGACACATTATTGTTGGATCTAGATTGTACGATTTGTGAAAGGAGATTGATATCTTGAGATCTTCTAGTTATTGAACTAAATACTTTAACTCATACAATTGTGGTCCCATTCTAGAAATTTGGCCACACTTTGCAAATTGGACAGTAACATTTCAATTGAAGAGAGAAACGATGGTTGGGGTTCCATTGGTATCTACGCTTAGATATGAATAGAACACAATCTACACAACATTTTAGAGGAATATATACATAGCTTTAGCAAGGAGGTAGCTATGACCAAAGAAGGACTACCAAATTTTCTTAGAAAAAATAAAACCTAGCTTGAGATTGGATTATGAATGATTAATATATCTATGCGAATGTATTAAATAGGAGCTCGAAACCAAATTCTATCAGACAGGAGCTTGAAGGTATCAAATATAATTTAGATTTTAAATTGAATCCCCTCTTTTTCTGCCTATGTTTGTATAAGTATCAACAACCTAATTACAAGATGTTGGAAGAATGAGTAGGTTATCTACATGTTGTCATTGATGTCACCATGTTGGTAGATGTTGGTAGCTTGGTCTGGTACTCTAAAATTGTTGACATTTTCTGATTGCAGTTTTGGGAAATTACTTATGGATGTTAAATGCATGCATGATCAGGTTATTTTGTGCTTTGGTGCTCATACGACGAAGTGACATTATTATAGTTGCATTGAAGACTATTCCTGGCTGACTTATTAAGTTAAATTTGATATGATATGAAAACATATGTGTGATCTATTTTTTGGTCCGAGCCGACATAATGCAACATGCTAATTGTTAAATTACCTTTTGGAAAATATTTTGTAATCTATTGGAGCTGACAGTTGATATATTTTAAAATTGAATTGCATATAATTTAGCCAATCTAATTGATGCTTGCGATGGAGATCGGATATAAATATATGGCAAACATTTTTCGAAGAATAGAGAGAGAGTGTGTGAAAGATAGACAATAGAGAAGAGATAGAAGAAATAGTGAGTGAGTAATGAATGTAAAGGTGTGATTAGAAAGGAAACAATTGATGTAAAATGAGTGAAGAATGAAGGGTGTAAAGTCTGAATACTGAGCATCTCCGGAATTGTATTAGCACATGATAGGTGCATCTTTCCAATTCATTTTGGGCTATAAAGCCTTATTCTATTTTGTATAATCTTTTGTAGGCAGTGAGCATCCTTGTTGGAAAATGAGTCCCTTTTGTAGGTAGCGATCCTTTGTACTTGGATAGTGAGTCCTTCTTTTGGTAGTGAGCTTCTTTTAAAAATACTATATAGTGTGAGTTAACCCTCAACATGATTTTTCCCTCATTAGGTTTTCCACGTAAAAATCTAGTTTTCTATGTGTTGACTTACTTTTTGTTATTTTTGTTTCATGCTCATATTTAATAATAGAATAGTGTGGTTGAAGAATTGATAAGAAATAAAGTTTTTAAGTTTGAACCTATGTGACAACTGATTCAACTCCCCCTCTTAGTTGTCCAATACATGTTTAACAATTGATATCAGAGCATTTGGTTCCTTGGTGAAGAGCTTAACTGCTTGAGGAAGATCCCGAAGGCTAGATGAATGGATGATAAAGGAGAGCTTTGGACTACTCTTGAAGATATTGATAAGGTGGAAAGAGAAAATAGAGATCTAAAATAAAATCTTGATGAAGCAAATGACTTTATTCAGAAACTGAAGGAACTATTGAAGAAATTTAAGGAAAGACACAAAGAAGTAAGTGAATAGCTGAAATAACAGATAATTGGACTGAAAGTGACTATAGAAGAGAAGAAGAGGATTGAAGAATGTCTGAATACAATGGTACAAAAAAAGTTTGATGAATGTTCTAGACTCGAGAAGGAGATAGTAAACTTAAGAGTGGAACTAGAGAAGGCTAAACTCTATGAAAATAATTTTAGATCTAGCTCCAGTAAACTTGAAGAACTTCTTGCAGGACAGAAACTATGCAAAGACAAAGGTGGCTTGGGAATTGATACTGGTGAAAGTTCTAAAGATGTGAAGAAGAATCAAAGCAAGAGGAAGTAGAGAAGGAATTTTTCAAGAAGACCGCCTGTGAGACAGCCTAATGCACTGAGGTACCCCTCTTTTGATGGTGTTTGTTTTTCTTGTAATAAATATGGTCATAGAGCAATTGAATGCAGGAGCAGGATAAACTAGTTTTTTGGTTCCCTTTCTGGAAAATGTTTTGAATGTGGGAAGATTGTACATAAGGTAACAGAGTGCAAATCTCAAGCAAGAATGATCAGTCAGGTAATGAGAAACAGGTTTTATGAAGGAAGAATGAATCAATTCTTTAATGGCTACTGCTATACCTGTAATAAATTTGGACACAGAGCTAATTAGTGTAGATAGAGGAATAATGGATGACAGTTTAATCAAAAAAGTATGAATAACTGCAACAAACTTGAACATTTATCTAATTTTTGTAAGAGTATGAAAGGAAAGAAGTCTACTTTGAAAGAGAAGAGTGAACCGGTAAAGAAGATTGACAAAGAAGAGATGGGTAAGGTATAGAAGAAGAAAGAAGAAGAAAAATTTAAGACTCCTAATGTGTTTGTACCCTTGTCCGGTACATATGACTTATTCAAAATTTAGACCTAGCATGGTCTTAGGGGGAGCATTATCAAAGGATTATAAAAAAACCCATGGAAGAATGGTGTGTCAGAGGTTGGCACATTGTTGGAATGTGAAGAACAATCATTCAAAGGTGTTGGAGAAGGAACCAGAGGAAAATATGTTGGTATGAGGATTTGCGGACCAAAGAAGGGCTTTCTGTGATATGAAGACCATTTTTTTAACAACTTTTGGGTGTCTACCGCATTTAATATGTTTTAGGGTAAGTTTGATGGTGTATAAGATGGTGTTTGCAAGTATTTTTGGTTAAATAGTGCTTTTGAAGAGCTTGTACAAATGTAACGCCCTGCCTCTCAACCCCAAAGGAAACTAATACATCTAACATTTATGGTACAATTTTTTTAACAATTAAAGTGTATACATTAGATTTAAAAGATTACAAATTAAACACCTAAGTCATTTGGGGAACACAAGGAGACATTACGTAACTAACCCATTCGTTCACTTAACTTCAATTTTAAACATTAATAAATGATAAACAATGTGACAAGAATAAACCATATGAAAACCATACATGCATTTACAATAAATTAAACATGGAAATATAAAGAGCATATTTCCACAGATACAACACAACATTAGCAGTATTTACAATCATAGTTCAAGGATGAATTACATAGTGTGCTTATACATTACATTAGTCTTCAGGTACATCTCATTAAATATATACATAGGATTACATTATAAGTCTTCCCAACACATGTGGGAGAATACATCAATATATAAAATACAACTAGAGTACAAGTATACATCAGGTAACATGTGAACTCTAGATCAAGCTGAATCTGCAAAACTTTGCATTGAAAGGTACAACAACATGACAGGGGACCCAACAGAGTGCATAGCATGTTCCACCTGACCACCCCCGTGCTAGGAGTAAATAAGGAAGGACCCCTGACCAAGAACATCCAAACAGAAAACCCAAGACTTAACTCCAAACATGAAAATCAAGAGTACACATAAAGGAAACATAATACCAAAAGACCACTTCTAGGGGCTAGCAAAATAACCAAACAAGGGAATGCTAGAGGAAAGTCCAACTAGAACCAATTTCCAAAATCATAAACCAACATTAAATCACCATAAGAGTTGTCAACAACAATAAAATTCCAAGGTCACCAAATGAGACCACAGAATCAATCAACAATAAATATCCAAGGGCACCTTTCACCAACACCAATAAATTTTCCATGAGGCATATATGCAACATTGAATAACTGAAAGGAGGCTACAAAGACAACATCAAGAACCAATTTCCTTAACAACATAAGACACTACCGCCTCCAAATCTACACAAAAACAAACACAAGGGAAACTATGGGAGAGTGTCATCGCATAGTCCTGCATGGGTTATCCTGGCTTCCTTTCTCTAGGCATTGGCCCCCATCTATGGTTATCCTGACAGCCTCTCTAGGTGTCGGACCCATAGGGTGACTCGTGTGGAACCGTTAACCTCTCGTGAAGATGAGGCAACGATCTTGCCAACCACGACCTTCTTGACCCACCTTTAGTCTATGAAAGCCCTAACAGGTGGATGAGACATCCATACTTATCTTATTAATGTTTTACCACCCACCCATTAATTAATTAATTAGGTTATCACTTGTTACTCTAACTCTAACGTGGGTTATCATGACAACCCCTTTGTGTGTCGGCACCCACGTAGAGCCACTCTCCCTAGAAAGCCAAAACATAACATCTAATTCCAAGGGGTTGTACCTACAAGAAAACTAAATCACAAATGGAACATCCGCGAGGAAAAATCATCTCACCAATAATCATATGAATCAACACCCATAATGATGGGTACAACCCAAGTGTAAACTTAAAATCACAATTAAAGTCAAATAGTAACAAGCATCAAATTAAAGACCATAAAAAAAATCACCATTTCCCCATGCCTCTAGAAGTCTTAAACAAAAACTTAAGCTCCAATAAAAGGATCAACTAACTTAAGGGTTTTCCCACATGACCATAACCCAATTACGCAAAAACAATAGTTAATTCAATAATTCAAGAATTAAACAATCACGTACTCAAGTATTCCACAATTTAACATATCTCATTGCAAACTTTTACCAAGAAATATAAATAATTAATTCACCCTAAATCATTCAACTTAATTTAATTAAAAATGCTTATTTCTAATTTAATCAATCAACTCATAAAACCCAACTTGCAATTTAACATCATCCAACTTTTCTATAATTCCAACATATAATAACATATATATATATATATATATATATATATATAATAAAGAACAAATTAAATAACATTTAATTTAAAAAATTCGAGGTATATAAAAAATTAAAATTTTAATAGCCCATGACCTGACCATGCAGGATGTGTGGGTGTTATAGCTGACCCACCATATGGGGATCCTTTAGCTGATAGTAGCATTTGGGTGTGCTTCCTTTATGAGAGGCGCCTCCCATATAGGACAGCGGTGGTGGGGAATGGCTTATACACCCATTAATTAATAATTTATTTATTTTTTATTTATATATATATTTTGTAATTTGTTTTAAATATAAATATATATATATATGGCCCCCCGAATAGAAAACAGACCCACAGCCCATATAAAATTTTAATGAGACTGTTTTTATAAGAACATTTAATGTATATATATCTTTTTTGCACAACTCATATATACATATATATATATATATATATATCTTTTTTGCATAACTCATATATATATACATAAATAAACTTAAAAATAAAAGAAAATAACAGTTTGTTTTTCCTTCAGACAAAATATGAATCTGGGCATGCAAATTTAACCACAACATAATTTATTTTTCTCCAAACGAGTATTTCACAACTAAATTTATTGGAGAAGAATAAGAGGGTTTTCAATAATTTTTCTACAAAAAATTCTAAAGTTTCACCAAATTTTTTTTTCCAAAACACAAATTTTCTTTTAAATATATTTATCAAATTCAGGCACGACAGATAAGATTTTCATTTTTCTTCTAGAAACTAACAGAAGCAAAAGAATTAAATGGAACAAAAGGGAACCTAGAGTCCTTCGTTTGATGTCGAATTCACAAGCACGACAACTCTCCTCCTTTCGAAAATAATCTTCACGAACTTCTTCTTCAACCCCTTCTTTCAGCTAACTTCTAGATTGAAATATATTTTATTTTTCTTTTCACAGACAAATTACAAAGAAGCACACACTTGTTTTTCCAAAACTCTTGTTACTTCTTCTCAAAACACCAAAAACCCTTCCCGTGAAGAAAATCCTCTTCTTTTTCACAATAATAAAAATAAATAAAGCTCTTTCTTTTTTGAAAAATCTACAACATGCATTGGTTCTTTTCCCTGATTTTAAAGCTCACATTTATCCCACTAAATTAATTAAAAATTCATTTATTTTTAATCTTTATCTTCACATGATAATATCTTTAAATTTTATAATTTTAATTTTTGAAAAAGATAATCTATAATCCTCAACAACATTATTTATTTAAATTAATTAATTTATCCCTATTAATTAATTAAATAACTTTAATTTACAATATTAAAATCTAACTTTTAACTTAACTACAATTTCCTACAATTAATTTATATCAACAAAATAACATTAATTAATCACACATAAAATAAAGATTAATTAATAACAAACATTTACAAACTAAAATAAATAATCAACACTAACCCATACTAAAACAAAGACGAGGTCGAGACAATGACACCGTCAGACTCACACGGGATGACGAACTTGGGACGGGGACACTTCCTTATCAACTCCCTTTTCAGCATCATACACGTTGGGTTTATGGGACATGCTCAAACCTGTCAAGTAGGTGGAGTCGATGTCATGTACCTGCATCTTGCATAGAAACAAATGTCAAGTAGCATGTAAATCTCCAATGCAGACACACCGTGAAAGGTAGTCGCGGTGTAGCAGGGCACTCGCGAGCGAGTGATGCTACTTCGTCCTTTCACCAAGACTCACTAGCAAACACATCAGAATCCATAACAACATTAAACCACAACATCACCACATATATTATTAAAGAAAACCATAACACAACCAAATAATATGATCACCACATAATGTATCATCAACCATCATAAGTAATATCAAGTGCAACAAACCAACTAAACTATGAATCCACACACAACCAATCCGGTGAACTAATCACCATCACAAACCAAGTACAAAACCAACACATAAGAGTGTCTAAGAGTATTAGCAACACTAGGGGTATTACAATCTAATATAATATGATTATGATAGGAGTAGATTTAGTAGTATATTCATAAAGAATGAAATTAAAATTATAAAATAATTTAACAATAATATAAAAATATATCATAGAGGAGGCTTATCAAGAGGAAGAGATCAAAGGAAAGAGTGTGTTATTAGGGGAAAGATAAAAAGGAGGAGGAGAAGGTGAGTAGTTATAAAACCAAGAACTAAAATATAAAGGAAAACTAATTATTATGGGATGAGATGCATCTCATCATGGAAGAAACTTGAGAGAGGTTCTCTATGACTTGTTTCTCATGTGGAAAAAATTGGTTGGCATACTTTCGGGGTTTCTACAAGCAAGAAAGTAGTTCATAGGAAAATGAGATGGATGTAATTTAATTTAGGAAATAATATTAGTTACACCATCTACTAAGAAGAAGAACCCAAACAAGAGAAAGTTTTCCTATTGAAGATAGTGTTTTTGAATCCCCCAAAACAAACTACATATCCCCCTCAATGAAGAAGTACCTTCAAGGCTATTTATAAATCAGAATATAAGAGTTATATGATAGTAATTAATAGTGAAATAATTAACTAATGGTTTCATAGGATATGGATGATAAATTAGGGTTTAAGATATCAACCCATCTGAATGCTTAATAATTTTCTTATTTGGTAAAGAAGAAGCATGCGATAATTAAGGAAAAATACCTTATAATGTTTTATATTAGTTGATATAATGATGAGTTTTAATGTGATGTAATGAACTATATGTATGTTTTATTTTACATGGTAGAATATAGTACTGGTGGGTACAAGATCAAAGGGGTCAAAAGTGTGATATGATGACAAAAGTGACTAGATCTTTTCCAAATTTGATGAAATGAAAAGAGTTTATTGAGAAATTTTTTAGCTTTCAAAAAATATAAGATATGCATTATTTGGAATTAAATAGATAATTATTATTGATTTTATACATACATATTGAATAAATTCCTAATTGATCAATAGGTTGATTGAAAAACATCTATAATTCTCAAACAATTTCACATTTTTTGAATCCAAAGGATGTATCACATTCTATGCTTCCCATACTATAAGATAAAAAAGAAGAAAAATTGAATTTCATAAATTTTTGACCAAGTTACGGTGTTCAGACAAACAAGTTTCAATATTTTAAAAAAATAATAAAAAAATTAAACTGATTATTTACTTGGAAAAAATTATAGAAAAACATGTAGCACATCTAAGCATGTGTCCTTTGTTTATGTTGAAAGTTTCAAATAAATATGTTATTTTTTTTGTGTACTTAGGTTGATTACTTTTCCTTTTATTTTTTCTTCTTGAAAATTAGTACTACTAAAATTGATTTTGATTTTCATAAATATAGAATTGACATCTTTGAAACTTCATTCCAGTTTTTCCTACAGGGAAATTTTCGGCTCACGCTTTGCTGCATTTTCAAGGTATGAAACTTATGCTGGTCAGGAATTGGGTTCTTGTGGGCGCTATTAAACAAAATATTGGAGTTTTATTCTTTGAGCTTCTCACGGGGGACAGAAGAATCTAGAAGAATGGGCTCCATGTTTTGGAAATTTAATGTGATACTGAGGGGCCAAGAACTGAGCAACACGTTTGCGAATTGCATAGTGGCAGGCCGCAGTTTTGCTTTGAAATATTCATGAGAAACAATTTTGGGCAGCTGTCCCACTCGACATTCAAGAGTTATATCTCATGATCAAGGTGGATTTGTTCCTAGAAGGGAGACATATGAAGGTGCCATAGTTGCACATGAAGTGTTGCATACAATTTCAACATCGAAGTTATCTTCTTTCATTATTAAGTTAGATATGATGAAAGCCTACGATAAGGTTGATTGGAATTTTCTCAATAAGAAATTGACAAATTTTGGGTTTTGTTCTCAATGGCATAGGTGGATAATGTCTTGTCTATTAGGAGAAAAGTTTTTAGTGATAATAAATGGTAATCCTATAGGTTTTTTCAATGCTTCACAAGGGGTTAGACAGGGTAACCCGCTTTCACCATTTCTATTCATTATTATGGAGGAAGCGTTAAGCAAATTCATCCTTTTGAAGCATAATCAAAACTTATGGTAGGGAGTATAGATAACAAGCTCAAATATTTTAGTTACACATTCCCTTTTTGATGATGATACTCTCCTATTCAACAAATCGACATCATCGAAAGCTAAGCAGGTCAAAGAGGTCCTTGATAAGTATTCATCAACATCTGGGAAAAAAATCAATTCATTAAAGTCCAAGATTTATACTTTAAATACTCCTGAGGATTTGAAGAATAAAATTTTAAAGACTTTGGGTTTCCAACAAGCAGAGCTACCTTGTACATACTTAGGGATTCCATTCTTTAAAGGTTCAAATAAAGCTCATTATTGGGACAATGTAATCAATAAGCTTAAAGTGAGAATTTTGTTATGGAAAGCAAGATGGCTCTCATTGTCAGGTAGAATTATTTTAATTAAATTAGTTCGACCTTCAATTCTAAATTATTTTCTAGCTATCCTTAAAGCTCCAACTTTAGTAATTTCAGAGATTGAAAAGATAATAAGGTCTTTTCTCTAGAAGGGTAACATTAATGAGAAAAAAAAAGTACCCAAGTAATTTTTCTTGAAGGATTGGCAAAGGGTAAGAAGCAAGGGGGGACTGGAATTCAAAATCTCTCATGGAGAAACAAAGCATTTGGGGCTAAACTTGCATGGAAAATGTATACTAATCTAGAGGCCAAGTGGTCAAAGATAATGCAAGTCAAATATTTAGATAGTGAAAATCCAACTAGAATCTTAATAGTGGCAAACCCTCCAAAGGGTTATGCTATTTGGAATTTCATTATAAATAGTAGAAATCTCATTTCAAGATATTCATCTTGGCAAGTAAATGATGGGTAGAGCGTAAAGTTTTGGGTAGACTCTTGGAATGGAAAACCTCCATTGGCAGAAAATTAGGAACTTCAGAAAGGGAAACTTTATCTGAAGCTTGGGGTATTCATCTATTAGATTATGTGCAATCATTGGACCCACTAACTAGGACAATAGTGTTGAAAAAACCCCCTACCATCCTCATTTCTTCTTAGCAGTCATATATTTACTACAATACCATGAAGGAAAGAATAGTGTATTTATCTGCAAAACAAGATAAAATAATTTGGGCAGCCTCAAAATGGGGAAGATATTCTATGAAAGAAGATTATGCAATTCTAATCCAATCAAAACATTCCTCTCAACCCCAATGTGCATTTTCATTTTGTTGGAATAACAAAGTCTTACCTAAAGCAAGTAGCTTTGTGTGGCTTGCCATACAAAAAATAATCCTTACAAGTGATTGTCTTTTTAAACTAAAAATTGCGGATCCTTTCAAGTGCCCTCTATGTGAGAAAGAGTTTGAAACAACTGATCATTTGCTTATTCAATGTAATTTTTCCAATTAGTGTTGGTTTTTCATCAAAAATAAGTTAGATCTCCATTTTCCTCTCCCAAATACTATTTGGGATCTTTTCCAGAGCTGGCCACTCCTTTACCAAACTTCTTTCTTTGCTTGTATTTGGCATATTGTCCCAATGATTGTGACATGGAACATTTTGTGGGAAAGAAACATGAGAATCTTTAGAAAAACAAAATCCTCAGCTGAGCTGACAATAGTCAAAATAGAAAAAGCAATATCAGAAGAAGTAAACACCTGTGTTCAAAAGGAGAAATTCATAAATTATCTATTTACAAGATAGGATAGTTTCATCTTGAAGAAATGGAAATGTATTAAATTTCCTTTTGATGGTAGCCTTCTTAAAAATAGTACTAATAAAGTTGACAGGAGCTCAATTGAATGGATCCCACCACAAGAGGGATTTTCCAAATTGAATTTCGACGGGGCATCTAAAAGTGAATCAGGTCAATTAGGGGCAGGAGTCTATATTAGAAACTTGTCAGGGGATATCTTAGTAGTCTCTTCAATCCATTTAGTTCATGGTACGAATAACAATGCAGATGCACAAGCATTATTATTAGGGTTAGAATTGGCATCAAATTTGGGGATTGAAAATATACACATAAAAGGTGATTCTATGATAGTTATAAATTATGTAGAACAAGAAAGGTTCAGAATTGGAATTTAAGTTACATTTTACAAAAAGCATGGGCATTGATAGATAGCTTTAATGCTTCCACAATTACCCATACTTACAAGGAAGGCAATAGGATAACAAACTTTCTTGCAAATCTAGGATGTGAGGACAAGGAGATAAAGGATTGTAGGATATAATCCAGTTAAATGCATTTCCTTAGTTAATTGATCTAATTCATTAAGAAGCAAAGAGGTAACCACTCAAACGAATGGGAAAAGCTTACTTCATAGTGTTATCTTTGAGTAACTCTTTACTGTCAAAGTTTTATGAAGCAATAGCCACCGTGGATAAC
>VDFB02281492.1:95670206-95691091 GCA_007258455.2 Sequoia sempervirens | reverse complement strand
ATAGAGCTCATAATCTATAGTCAATAGTGGTAGTTTCCATTAGACCAGTGCTCCTTTAGGTGGCCTAGGGTACGATAGAGGTATGAATTGTTTTTCTTGTAGCCAGCAGGATCACATCGCTAGACAGTGTCCTCAAAAGGGCACATCTAGTTTAAGTCAGTGGTTAGTGGCTTTAAAGCCGGTAGTAGGCGATGTAGGTAGGTCCCACAGGATGATTGCAGCGGTGGATAACCACGAGGCCAAGCACCAGGGTTCAATTGGAGAGACTTCTAGTAGAGGATGGGTAACATTGTTTGAAAACCATACATGTCCTGTAGCATCGGAGTTTGACTCTCGGGGGGTGAGCCATGGTCCAGGTGAGGGTCCAGTGGGATCCTAATGATGAGTCTTCTGCTTCTTGGGAGGATGTATTCAAGATGCATGAGTTTTACCCATATCCATTTGTAGGCTTCTAGGAGTAAGCCTGGTCTTAGTGGGGAGGATTTAGTGCCCCTCAGTTTGGTTTCTGATAGTGATTTAGTTATATTTGGAAATTATGATATTTTTTTGATGATGGATTTATAGTTATGATGTAGTTGATGATACTTTATTACTGACATTTTATGATCATACTATGTTTAGTATATGTATTTAATGGTTCATGTGGATTAATCATGTCTTGTGTATTATGTGATGAGCTGACGATTGTTCATATCATGTTGATTAGTAATTGATAATTGTGCATTAATGTATTTGGCATAGAGGAACAATTTCACATCACTCACTTGTGAGTGACCTGCGACACTACGAATTTCCTCTCATAGTGTGTTTGACTATGTACATGTTCAACTATGTGGATTGTTGTAGGTTACAAGTACCAAACTTTGACTCCACCTGAATCATCAAGTTTGAGCATGCCTTAATTCCAATGGAGATTTTTTATTTGGAGATAGCATCTGGTCCCTATGTTGAGCCATCATCCTTGATGAGGATGAGTGTTTGTTTGTTGTTCCCTATTTGTGTGGTCATTCTGAGTTGTTTTGTCGATGTTGTTGTCACTTTGCCTTCCGTTTTGCATTGTAGTCAGGTATTGTTGGGTATACAATCCATTTGAGTTATTTGCTTGACTAATTTAAAAGATTATGGTGGATAAAGGTATTTGATAATTTAAATAAATGTTTTAATATAATTTTTAATTTTAATAAATAAAATATTATTAATGTTGGTTTGATTTAAATAAATTAAAATTTATGGTTTAATAAAGAAATATTAAATAAATATATTAAATCATGGCATTGTGCAAAAAGGAATTAAAATGTAAGATTATAATTAATAAAATAAATATTTTAAGAGTTGATTTTGGTGTGCAAATAATTGAAGGATTAAATTATTAAATTAAATATTTTAATAGTTGATTTACCTTGTTCAAATATAAAAGTAAGGTTGAATTATAAAATAATAAATGGAGGCAGTTGATGGTAGTGAGATAAAATTAAAGAAAATAATTAAATTTAAAATGCATGCAGTAATGGAGAGTGGGGGAAAAAGTGGAAAATAAATTAGTTATCTTACAAAATTAAAGGGGGATTTTGCATTATTTTTGGAAACTAATTTTTGGTTATCTTTCCCGTGAATGTTCTGGTTTTGGAGAAGAAGTTTTGGAGTTCCTGTTCTTGGAGGTTTGAAGTTTTCTCTGTTGCTTGGATCTTCCACTGGATTTGGGGGTTTCTTTGTATTAGATTTCTATGGTATTCATTGAGGAGATTGGAATTGAGAGCTAGAATTAGGAGAGCCTAGCATCCAAATCTCATCTCAGGCAAACAAGTGAAATCAGGTTCCATCTTCTCTCCAATTTCATTCTTGTTACTGAAAAAGAAAGTTGCATGGTAAATAAAATAATATTTATTCATTAAATTACTTCCAGTTGATTTAAATAGCAATTGTTTGGCTGAGGATTGTAAACTCTTGCTGCAAATTGATTGACAATATGGTCTTTTAGCTTGGAAAACTCTCTTTCTATTAGATGCCTTAGTTTATTCTTTTACTCTGTTTAAACTTAGTTTCCCCTACATATTTTACGCCACTTCACTTTTATATGAATCAACCTTCCATTTCTTGTGTTAAATAGGCAGAGGACAACTTAGAACAGGAGGTGAATTAGTTGTCACACAAGTTCAAACTTAAAAACTTTATTGCTTATCAATTTTTCAACCACACTATTTTGTTATTATATATGAGCATGAAACACAAATAATAGAAAATAAGTCAGCACAAAGAACACCAGATTTTTACGTGGAAAACCCAATGAGGGAAAAACCATGGTGAGGGTAACTCACACTATATAGTATTTTTAAAAGAGGCTCACTGCCAAAAGAAGGACTCACTGTCCAAGTACAAAGGCTCACTGCCTACAAAAGGGACTCAATGTCCAACAAGGAGGCTCATTGCCTACAAAAGATTATACAAAACAGAATAAGGATTTACAGTCCAAAATGAATTGGAAAGATGCATCTATCTTGTGCTGATATAGTTCCAGAGATTCTCAATATTCATACTTTACACCCTTCATTCTTCACTCATTTTACATCAATTGTTGTCTTTCTGGTCACACCTTTACATTCATTATTTGCTCACTATTTCTTCTATCTCTTCTCTATTGTCTACCTTTCACACACATACTCTCTCTCTCTCTATTCCTTAGAAACTATTCGCCATATATTTATATCCAATCTCCATCGCAAGCATCAATTAGGCCAGCCTAATTAGATGCAATTCAATTTTAAAAGATATCAAATTTTGGCTCCAATAGATTACAAAATATTTTCCAAAAGGAAATTTAACTCTTAGCATGTTGCATTATTTCGGCTTAGACCAAAAAATAGATCACACATAAGTTTTCATATCATATCAAAATTAACTTAACAAGTCGGCCAAGAATAGTCTTCAATGCAACTAGAATAATGTCACATCATTGTACAAGCACCAGAGCTCAAAATAACCTAATCATGCATACCTTTATCATCCATAAGTAATTTCCCAAAACCACAATTAGAAAATGTCAACGGTTTTAGAGTACTAGACCAAGCTACCAACATCTAGCAACATGGTGGCATCAATGACAACATGTAGATAACCTACTCATTCTTCCAACAATCTCCCCCTTTGTCATTGATGACAACATGTAAACAAAATTCTCCTTCTTTCCTCAAAAACTATTAACTTTCTCCACTATCTCCAACACTCTCCCCCTTTGACATCAATGGAAAAGGGCGCCAAAATCTAGTGCAAACATGGTGACATCAAGATTTCAAAATATTTCCAAAAAACTTCAAAAACTTCCAACAGTCTAGAGCTTTTAAGCAAATAGAAATTAAGTGAAGATGACATTCTTCACCTAGAATACCTTCTTATACCTTTCCTTGAGAACTAGATATAACTTCTTCCAATTGAATACAACAGACTCCAATCTTGTGCATGTACTTTCCAATAATACCAATAGAGTAAAAGAGGGTGACCAAGCTGCACCGGAGCATTGTTTCTCAACATCTTCTACATCAATGAGAATTCCAGAAAGATGCTCTAACTAGACTTCAACAATTTCTTTAAGAAGCCAGAAGTTCTTTGTCACATCATCTCTCTATCTTTGTGTAATTATTAGTTCAACCTATAGTTCACCAACTCTTATTCTTTGCTTCCCTTTTTTATCTTCAAATATTTGAAATTCTTTCCAATGTTGTTTACTTCAACTTCAATCTCTTCAATTTTGCTTCTAAAATTATCTACAATTGCAGGCCACTGAAGACAATACTTGTAAACATCTAAAATTTCTTTAATACACTTCTTTGTTTCCACAATCAATCCAGGCAATCTCTGCTTATCTTTTTCACATCTTCTTTCAACCAAGATTCCCATCTTACATCCTTTTAGACCTTCAAGCAACATCCTTTCTTCAACAATCTCAATCAGATTTTCTTGTAAGAAATCAGAAATAGTAGATACTTCAATACCTTTCCGAAGTAGATACTCTACCAAAGCATCATCAATTTTCAATTTTTCAATAGGCGAGGCAACATTCCATAGCTCACCAATCTTCTTCATTTTTCCTTCAACTATCATAGACTAGATGTCATTAGGATCAGGGGATTTAGTTCCAGTCAGAGATTCTTTCTCCTCATTTGAAATGTCAATGATGTCTTTAGTTGTCTCTTTTCTCCTTTTTCGATTCCGAAGGGGAATCACTGATAACACCCTCCAATTCTCTTTTTCTAGAGGAAGAGCCCACTTCAAATCGACTTGATGCAGATATACCAAAGCAATGGTTTTCTTTCAAAGAAGAGAAATATGATCATCACATGTTTACATTATCTTCCAAAGACTCTAGATATCTATAAATTTTCTTTCCAATAGGGATACTAGATTCCCACATCACATTATCTTTTCCCGGTAGAGAATTCAGAAATTAAAACACTAGACACACTGGCAAGGATCCAAAATGAAAGGGATAATTCTCAACCAATGACATTCAAACATTTTCAAGAAAATTCCCAAGTAACAAGATACATAAACCAAACTATTTGTTCTCCTTCACCATCATGTGGGCATTATGTACAACAATCGCTGAAGTTGAACTTTCACAAATTTTTAAATAAATTTTGTATGAAATACCGTACACAACATACCTAATGATTGAATCAACAAGTGTATCAATCAACAGTTCTTTAAGATATCTACTGATTCTAGTCAGCTCCTCCACATCTTTATATTTCACAATTTTCTTTCCAGGGAGCTCTCCAATGCTGCATAATCCAGTGATCACTTCGATTGGTTCCTTCAAGATCAAATAGGGCTTGTCCAAAACAATGTTTCTATCCTTGAAATGATTCAACAAGAAAAAGATAACCTCTTTATCTGTAATCCACAAAAATTCACTCCATAAATCCATCCCTAGGGTTTTTATGTTTCGTAATTCAACTTCGCTCAACCCTAGCTCAATTCCTTTCATTTTCCTATGATCGTATTTTCTAATTCAACACTTTTCAACTTCAAAGGGGTAACTCCACATGATCCACTATCCATTGCTATGCTTTCTTGAAATTCAATGAAACTTCTTCGATTTTCTTCTTTCCCTTTACAATTAGAGAAAAGGTTTCTAGATTTCCTGATATAATCTCTTCGAATTCCTTTCATAAATGCTTCAAGCTCACTCCAAGATCATTCTAGTCTTCTGTTGTAATACCCCTCATGTTGCTGATACTCTTAGACACTCTTATGTGTTGGTTTTGTACTTGGTTTGTGATGGTGATTAGTTCAATGGATTGGTTGTGTGTGGATTCATAGTTTAGTTGGTTTGTTGCACTTGATATTGCTTATGATGGTTGATGATACATTTTGTGGTGATCATATTATTTGGTTGTGTTATGGTTTTCTTTAATAATATATGTAGAGATGTTGTGGTTTAATGTTATGGATTCTAATGTGTTTGCTAGTGAGTCTTGGTGAAAGGATGGAGTAGCATCACTCACTCATGAGTGCCCTGCTACCCCACGACTACCTTTCATGGTGTGTCTGCATTGGAGATTTACATGCTACTTGACATTTGTTTCTATGTAGGATGCAGGTACAGGACACCGACTCCACCTGCCTGACAGGTTGAGCGTGTCCCATAAACCCAATAGGTATGATGTTGAAAAGGGAGTTGATAAAGAAGTGTCCTCGTCCCAAGTTCGTCACCCCGTGTGAGTCTGATAGTGTCATTATCTCAACCTCATCTTTGTTTTAATATGGGTTAGTGTTGATTATTTATTTTAATTTGTAAATGTTTGTTATTTAATTAGTCTTTATTTTATGTGTGATTAATTAATGTTATTTTGTTGATATAAATTAATTGTAGGAAATTGTAGTAAAGTTAAATGTTAGATTTTAATATTGTAAATTAAAGTTATTTAATTAATTAAATGGATAAATTAATTAATTTAAATAAATAATGTTGTTGTGGATTATAGATTATCTTTTTCAAAAATTAAAATTATAAAATTTAAAGATATTATCATGTGAAGATAAAGATTAAAAAAATAAAGGAATTTTTAATTAATTTTGAGGGATAAATGTGAACTTTAAAATTAGGGAAAAGAACCAATGCATGTTGTAGATTTTTAAAAAGAAAGAGCTTTATTTATTTTTTATTATTATGAAAAAGAAGAGGATTTTCTTCACAAGAAGAGTTTTTGGGTGTTTTGAGGAGAAGTAACAAGAGTTTTGGAAAAACAAGTGTGTGCTTCTATGTAATTTGTCTGTGAAAAGAAAAATAAAATATATTGATCTAGAAGTTAGCTGAAAGAAGGGGTTGGAGAAGAAAATGTTGAAGAAAGAAGAAGTTCATGAAGATTATTTTCGAAAGGAGGAGAGTTGTCGTGCTTGTGGATTCGACATCAAACGAAGGACTCGAGGTTCCCTTTTGTTCCATTTAATTCTTTTGCTTCTATTAGTTTCTATAAGAAAAATGAAAATCTTGTTTGTCATGCCTAAATTTGATAATTATATTTAAAAGAAAATTATGTTTTGGAAATTTTATTTTTGGTGAAACTTTAGAATCTTCTGTAGAAAAACTATTGAAAACCATTTGGTTCTTCTCCAATAAATCTAGTTGTGAAATACTCATTTGGAGAAAAATAAATTATGTTGTGGTTAAATTTGCATGCCCAAATTCATATTTTGTCTAAAGGAAATACAGACTGTTATTTTCTTTTATTTTTTAAAGTTTACCTATGTATATATATACATATATATTTATATGAGTTGTGCAAAAAAGATATATATACATTCTATTTTTTTTTATAAAAAAATTTTGTGTCAAAATTTTATATACAAGGGTCTGGTTTTTTGTTAAAACATATATATGTATATATATAATTTTATATTTAAACAAATATATATATATATATATATATAATTATTAATTAAATAGGGTGGAGGGGCTACCCCTAACATCGTCGTCCCCATAAGGGGTGGCGCTGTTGTGGAAGCAACACCCAATGCTGCTACCACAACAACGACCCCCGTATGGGGGGTCGGCTTGGCAACGCCCACATAGTCGTATGGTTGTGGGCTGCAGGCTATTAAAAGTTTTAATTTTTTTTATATAAATTTAAATTTGTTAAATTAAATGTTATTTAATTATTTCTTTATTATATATATATACATATATATATATATATATATATATATATATATATATATATATATATATATGTGCATGTGTAAATATACAATGGATTATATTGTTAATTATATAATGTTAAGTTAAATATATGATTTATATATATATATATATGCTATTATATGTTGGAATTGTAGAAAAGTTGGATGATGTTAAATTGCAAGTTGGGTTTTATGAGTTGATTGATTAAATTAGAAATAAGCATTTTTAATTAAATTAAGTTGAATGATTTTGGGTGAATTAATTATTTATATTTCTTAGTAAATTTTTGCAATGAGATATGTTAAACTGTGGAATACTTGAGTACATGATTGTTTAATTCTTGAATTATTGAATTAACTATTATTTTTCGCGTAATTGGGTTATGGTCATGTGGGAAAACCCTTAAGTTAGTTGATCCTTTTATAGGATCTTAAGTTGTTTAAGACTTCCAGAGGCATGGGAAAATGGTGATTTGTTTTATGGTCTTTTAATTTGATGCTTGTTACTATTTGACTTTAATTGTGATTTTAAGTTTACACTTGGGTTGTACCCGTCTTTATGGGTGTTGATTCATATGATTATTTGCGAGATGATTTTTCCTCACGAATGTTTCATTTGTGATTCAATTTTCTTGTTGATACAACCCCTTGGAATTAGATGTTATGTTTTGGCTTTCTAGGGAGAGTGGCTCTTTGTGGGCGCCGACGCACAAAGGGGTTGTCATGATAACCCATGTTAGAGTTAGAGTAACAAGTGATAACCTAATTAATTAATTAATGGGTGGGTGGTAAAACATTAATAAGATAAGTATGGATGCCTCGTCCACTTGTTAGGGCTTTCATAGACTAAAGGTGGGCCGAGAAGGCTGTGGTTGGCAAGATCATTGCCTCGTCTTCACGAGAGGTTAATGGTTCCACACGAGTCACCCTATGGGGCCAACGCCTAGAGAGGCTATTAGGATAACCATAGATGGGGTCCAGAGCCTAGAGAAAGGTAGTCAGTATAACCCATGTAGGACTGTGCGATGACACTCTCCCATAGTTTCCCTTGCCTTTATTTTTGTGTGTATCTGGAGGCGGTAGTGTCTTATGTTGTTAAGGAAATTGGTTCTTGATGTTGTCTTTGTATCCTCCTTTCAGTTATTCAATGTTGCATATATGCCTCATGGAAACTTTATTGGTGCTGGTGAAAGGTGCCCTTGGATATTTATTGTTGATTGATTATGCAGTCTCATTTGGTGAGCTTGGAATTTTATTGTTGCTGGCACCTCTTATGGCTATTTAATTTTGGTTTATGACTTTGGCAATTGGGTCTAGTTGGACTTTCCTCTAGCATTCCCTTGTTTGGTTATTTTGCTAGCCCCTAGAAGTGGTCTTTTGATATTATGTTTCCTTTATGTGTACTCTTTCTTTTCATGTTTGGAGTTAAGTCTTGTGTTTTTTGTTTGGATGTTCTTGGTTGGGGGTTCTTCCTTATTTACTCCTAGCATGGGGGTGGTTGGGTGGAATGTGCTACGCACCCCATTGGGTCCCCTATCATGTTGTTGTACCTTTCAGTGCAAAGTTTTGCAGATTCAACTTGATCTAGAGTTCACATGTTACCTGATGTATAATTGTACTCTAGTTGCATTTTATATATTGATGTATTCTCCCACATGTGTTGGGAAGACTTATGATGTAATCCTATGTATATATTTAATGAGATGTACTTGAAGATTGATGTAATGTATAAGCACACTATGTAATTCATCCTTGAACTATGATTGTAAATACTATTAATGTTGTGTTGTATTTGTGGAAATATGTTCTTTATATTTCCATGTTTAATTTATTGTAAATGCATGTATGGTTTTCATATGGTTTATTCTTGTCACATTGTTTATCATTTATTAATTTTTAAAATTGAAGTTAAGTGAATGAATGGGTTAGTTATGTAATGTCTCCTCGTGTTCCCCAAAGGACTTAGGTGTTTAATTTGTAATATTTTAAATCTAATGTATACAATAATTTACACTTTAATTGTTAAAAAAAAAATGTATCATAAATGTTAGATGTATTAGTTTCCTTTGGGGTTGCGAGGCAAGGCATTACACATGGTATCAGAGCCTAGGTTCAAACACTAGGGAACTATGAGCCCATTGTGTTGACCTAGCTGCTCGTACTCTTGAGGGTGTGTCATTTCATTTGTGTAATTTTCACTTGGTTATTTGAGTTTGTCTCTAGGTGATGTAGGTCCAAAGGTGCAAAAATTGGATGGAAAGGATAGGACCCTTAGTGTAGTGCACAATGCACTGATATTCTTCCTACCGGAAATGCATTTTGGACCCTTGTGTTACCCTTATGTTACCCTTGCATTTTTTCGTGGTGTGTTCTTTGTGAAGTAAATTTGAGTGTGTATGTGGTGAGTGTGTGTTTAAAACTAAAATCTATCCCTTGGTGTTTTTCCAGGATGAAGATATGGAAAACACCTAGAAAGATGGTCTGAGATCTGATATTCAGACGACTATGGAAAATCAGACTTCGGTATGATTATTCCAAATGCTCTATGCTTGCAGACTTAGAGACCATGGTCAAATCTCTAAGGAGACTTCGACGAGAAAGGAAGAAATGGACACCTTCCAGTAAAGAAGTCATTAAAGCAGCCATATTAGCTGATTTGAAAACAAAATAGGAAACATTTGTGTGCAACTCTTGATCTCACATGTATCCCGTATCAGAGAGGATTACCCTTATTTGTATAGTGGCTTCTAGGAGTAAGCCATGTTCTAGGGGGGGGGATGTAATACCCCTCGTGTTGCTGATACTCTTAGACACTCTTATGTGTTGGTTTTGTACTTGGTTTGTGATGGTGATTAGCTCACCGGATTGGTTGTGTGTGGATTCATAGTTTAGTTGGTTTTCTGCACTTGATATTACTTATGATGGTTGATGATACATTTTGTGGTGATCATATTATTTGGTTGTGTTATGGCTTTCTTTAATAATATATGTGGAGATGTTGTGGTTTAATGTTGTTATGGATTCTGATGTGTTTGCTAGTGAGTCTTGGTGAAAGGACAAAGTAGCATCACTCGCTCGCGAGTGCCCTGCTACCTCGTGACTACCTTTCACGGTGTGTCTGCATTGGAGATTTACATGCTACTTGACATTTGTTTCTATGCAGGATGCAGGTATAGGACACCGACTCCACCTACTTGAAAGGTTGAGCGTGTCCCATAAACCCAACAGGTATGATGTTGAAAAGGGAGTTGATAAGGAAGTGTCCCTGTCCCAAGTTCATCACCCCATGTGAGTCTGACGTTGTCATTTTCTCAACCTCGTCTTTGTTTTAGTATGGGTTAGTGTTGATTATTTATTTTAGTTTGTAAGTGTTTGTTGTTTAATTAATCTTTATTTTATGTGTGATTAATGAATGTTATTTTGTTGATATAAATTAATTGTAGGAAATTGTAGTTAAGTTAAATGTTATATTTTAATATTGTAAATTAAAGTTATTTAATTAATTAATAGGGATAAATTAATTAATTTAATAAATAATGTTGTTGTGGATTATAGATTATCTTTTTCAAAAATTAAAATTATAAAATTTAAAGATATTATCATGTGAAGATAAAGATTAAAAAATAAAGGAAATTTTAATTAATTTTGAGGGATAAATGTGAGCTTTAAAATCAAGGAAAAGAAGCAATGTATGTTGTAGATTTTTCAAAAAGAAAGAGCTTTATTTATTTTTTATTATTGTAAAAAAGAAGAGGATTTTCTTCACGGGAAGAGTTTTTGGGTGTTTTGAGGAGAAGTAACAAGAATTTTGGACAAACAAGTGTGTGCTTCTCTGTAATTTGTCTATGAAAAGAAAAATAAAATATATTGATCTAGAAGTTCGCTGAAAGAATGGGTTGGAGAAGAAGTTGTTGAAGAAGGAAGAAGTTTGTGAAGATTATTTTCAAAAGGAGAAGGAGAGTTGTCGTGCTTATGGATTCGACATCAAATGAAGGACTCCAGGTTCCCTTTTGTTCCATTTAATTCTTTTGCTTCTATTAGTTTCTATAAGAAAAATGAAAATCTTGTCTGCCGTGCCTGAATTTGATAATTATATTTAAAAGAAAATTGTGTTTTGGAAAAAAAAAAATTGGTGAAACTTTAGAATCTTTTGTAGAAAAACTATTGAAAACCCTTTGGTTCTTCTCCAATAAATCTAGTTGTGAAATATTCATTTGGAGAAAAATAAAATATGTTGTGGTTAAATTTGCATGCCCAGATTCATATTTTGTTTGAAGGAAAAAACAAGTTTTTATTTTCTTTTATTTTTTAAAATTTACTTATGTATATATATATATATATACATATATATTTATTTAAGTTGTGCAAAAAAGATATATATACATTATGTATTTTTTTATAAAAATAATTTGTGTCAAAATTTTATATACAAGGGTCTAGTTTTCTATTCAATATATATATATATAATTATATTTAAACAAATTAATAAATATATATATATATAATTATTAATTAAATGGGGTGGAGGGGCTACCCCCACCACCACAATCCCCATAAGAGGAGATGATGTTATGGAAGCAGTGTCCAATGCTACTACCACAACAACGACCCCCATATGGGGGGTCAGCTGGGCAGCGCCCACACAACCGTATGGCTGTGGGCTATGGGTTATTAAAAGTTTATTTATTTTTATATATAAATTTAAATTTGTTAAATTAAATGTTATTTAATTTGTTCTTTATTATATATATATATTATATATAAATTATATAAATATATATTATTGTTATATTATATATATATATATATATATATATTAATATATATGTATATATGTGTGTGTGTGTGTAAATATACATTGGATTATATTGTTAATTATATAATGTTAATTTAAATGTATGATTATATATATATATGTTATTATATGTTGGAATTATAGAAAAGTTGGATGATGTTAAATTGCAAGTTGGGTTTTATGAGTTGATTGATTAAATTAGAAATAAGCATTTTTAATTAAATTAAGTTGAATGATTTAGGGTGAATTAATTATTTATATTTCTTGGTAAAAGTTTGCAATGAGATATGTTAAATTGTGGAATACTTGAGTACGTGATTGTTTAATTCTTGAATTATTGAATTAACTATTGTTTTTGCGTAATTGGGTTATGGTCATGTGGGAAAACCCTTAAGTTAGTTGATCCTTTTATTGGAGCTTAAGTTTTTGTTTAAGACTTCTAGAGGCATGGGGAAATGGTGATTTTTTTTATGGTCTTTAATTTGATGCTTGTTACTATTTGACTTTAATTGTGATTTTAAGTTTACACTTGGGTTGTACCCATCATTATGGGTGTTGATTCATATGATTATTGGTGAGATGATTTTTCCTCGCGGATGTTCCATTTGTGATTTAGTTTTCTTGTAGGTACAACCCCTTGGAATTAGATGTTATGTTTTGGCTTTCTAGGGAGAGTGGCTCTACGTGGGTGCCGACACACAAAGGGGTTGTCATGATAACCCACGTTAGAGTTAGAGTAACAAGTGATAACCTAATTAATTAATTAATGGGTGGGTGGTAAAACATTAATAAGATAAGTATGGATGTCTCATCCACCTGTTAGGGCTTTCATAGACTAAAGGTGGGTCAAGAAGGTCGTGGTTGGCAAGATCGTTGCCTCATCTTCACGAGAGGTTAACGGTTCCACACGAGTCACCCTATGGGTCCGACACCTAGAGAGGCTGTCAGGATAACCATAGATGGGGGCCAATGCCTAGAGAAAGGAAGCCAGGATAACCCATGCAGGACTATGCGATGACACTCTCCCATAGTTTCCCTTGTGTTTGTTTTTGTGTAGATTTGGAGGCGGTAGTGTCTTATGTTGTTAAGGAAATTGGTTCTTGATGTTGTCTTTGTAGCCTCCTTTCAGTTATTCAATGTTGCATATATGCCTCATGGAAAATTTATTGGTGTTGGTGAAAGGTGCCCTTGGATATTTATTGTTGATTGATTCTGTGGTCTCATTTGGTGACCTTGGAATTTTATTGTTGTTGACAACTCTTATGGTGATTTAATGTTGGTTTATGATTTTGGAAATTGGTTCTAGTTGGACTTTCCTCTAGCATTCCCTTGTTTGGTTATTTTGCTAGCCCCTAGAAGTGGTCTTTTGGTATTATGTTTCCTTTATGTGTACTCTTGATTTTCATGTTTGGAGTTAAGTCTTGGGTTTTCTGTTTGGATGTTCTTGGTCAGGGGTCCTTCCTTATTTACTCCTAGCACGGGGGTGGTCAGGTGGAACATGCTATGCACTCTGTTGGGTCCCCTGTCATGTTGTTGTACCTTTCAATGCAAAGTTTTGCAGATTCAGCTTGATCTAGAGTTCACATGTTACCTGATGTATACTTGTACTCTAGTTGTATTTTATATATTGATGTATTCTCCCACATGTGTTGGGAAGACTTATAATGTAATCCTATGTATATATTTAATGAGATGTACCTGAAGACTAATGTAATGTATAAGCACACTATGTAATTCATCCTTGAACTATGATTGTAAATACTGCTAATGTTGTGTTGTATCTGTGGAAATATGCTCTTTATATTTCCATGTTTAATTTATTGTAAATGCATGTATGGTTTTCATATGGTTTATTCTTGTCACATTGTTTATCATTTATTAATGTTTAAAATTGAAGTTAAGTGAACGAATGGGTTAGTTACGTAATGTCTCCTTGTGTTCCCCAAATGACTTAGGTGTTTAATTTGTAATCTTTTAAATCTAATGTATACACTTTAATTGTTAAAAAAATTGTACCATAAATGTTAGATGTATTAGTTTCCTTTGGGGTTGAGAGGCAGGGCGTTACATTTGTACAAGCTCTTCAAAAGCACTATTTAACCAAAAATACTTGCAAACACCATCTTATACACCATCAAACTTACCCTAAAACATATTAAATGCGGTAGACACCCAAAAGTTGTTAAAAAAATGGTCTTCATATCACAGAAAGCCCTTCTTTGGTCCGCAAATCCTCATACCAACATATTTTCCTCTGGTTCCTTCTCCAACACCTTTGAATGATTGTTCTTCACATTCCAACAATGTGCCAACCTCTGACACACCATTCTTCCATGGGTTTTTTTATAATCCTTTGATAATGCTCCCCCTAAGACCATGCTAGGTCTAAATTTTGAATAAGTCATATGTACCGGACAAGGGTACAAACACATTAGGAGTCTTAAATTTTTCTTCTTCTTTCTTCTTCTATACCTTACCCATCTCTTCTTTGTCAATCTTCTTTACCGGTTCACTCTTCTCTTTCAAAGTAGACTTCTTTCCTTTCATACTCTTACAAAAATTAGATAAATGTTCAAGTTTGTTGCAGTTATTCATACTTTTTTGATTAAACTGTCATCCATTATTCCTCTATCTACACTAATTAGCTCTGTGTCCAAATTTATTACAGGTATAGCAGTAGCCATTAAAGAATTGATTCATTCTTCCTTCATAAAACCTGTTTCTCATTACCTGACTGATCATTCTTGCTTGAGATTTGCACTCTGTTACCTTATGTACAATCTTCCCACATTCAAAACATTTTCCAGAAAGGGAACCAAAAAACTAGTTTATCCTGCTCCTGCATTCAATTGCTCTATGACCATATTTATTACAAGAAAAACAAACACCATCAAAAGAGGGGTACCTCAGTGCATTAGGCTGTCTCACAGGCGGTCTTCTTGAAAAATTCCTTCTCTACTTCCTCTTGCTTTGATTCTTCTTCACATCTTTAGAACTTTCACCAGTATCAATTCCCAAGCCACCTTTGTCTTTGCATAGTTTCTGTCCTGCAAGAAGTTCTTCAAGTTTACTGGAGCTAGATCTAAAATTATTTTCATAGAGTTTAGCCTTCTCTAGTTCCACTCTTAAGTTTACTATCTCCTTCTCGAGTCTAGAACATTCATCAAACTTTTTTTGTACCATTGTATTCAGACATTCTTCAATCCTCTTCTTCTCTTCTATAGTCACTTTCAGTCCAATTATCTGTTATTTCAGCTATTCACTTACTTCTTTGTGTCTTTCCTTAAATTTCTTCAATAGTTCCTTCAGTTTCTGAATAAAGTCATTTGCTTCATCAAGATTTTATTTTAGATCTCTATTTTCTCTTTCCACCTTATCAATATCTTCAAGAGTAGTCCAAAGCTCTCCTTTATCATCCATTCATCTAGCCTTCGGGATCTTCCTCAAGCAGTTAAGCTCTTCACCAAGGAACCAAATGCTCTGATATCAATTGTTAAACATGTATTGGACAACTAAGAGGGGGAGTTGAATCAGTTGTCACATAGGTTCAAACTTAAAAACTTTATTTCTTATCAATTCTTCAACCACACTATTCTATTATTAAATATGAGCATGAAACAAAAATAACAAAAAGTAAGTCAACACATAGAAAACTAGATTTTTACGTGGAAAACCTAATGAGGGAAAAATCATGTTGAGGGTTAACTCACACTATATAGTATTTTTAAAAGAAGCTCACTACCAAAAGAAGGACTCACTATCCAAGTACAAAGGATCGCTACCTACAAAAGGGACTCATTTTCCAACAAGGATGCTCACTGCCTACAAAAGATTATACAAAATAGAATAAGGCTTTATAGCCCAAAATGAATTGGAAAGATGCACCTATCATGTGCTAATACAATTCCGGAGATGCTCAGTATTCAGACTTTACACCCTTCATTCTTCACTCATTTTACATCAATTGTTTCCTTTCTAATCACACCTTTACATTCATTACTCACTCACTATTTCTTCTATCTCTTCTCTATTGTCTATCTTTCACACACTCTCTCTCTATTCTTCGAAAAATGTTTGCCATATATTTATATCCGATCTCCATCGCAAGCATCAATTAGATTGGCTAAATTATATGCAATTCAATTTTAAAATATATCAACTGTCAGCTCCAATAGATTACAAAATATTTTCCAAAAGGTAATTTAACAATTAGCATGTTGCATTATGTCGGCTCGGACCAAAAAATAGATCACACATATGTTTTCATATCATATCAAATTTAACTTAATAAGTCAGCCAGGAATAGTCTTCAATGCAACTATAATAATGTCACTTCGTCGTATGAGCACCAAAGCACAAAATAACCTGATCATGCATGCATTTAACATCCATAAGTAATTTCCCAAAACTGCAATCAGAAAATGTCAACAATTTTAGAGTACCAGACCAAGCTACCAACATCTACCAACATGGTGACATCAATGACAACATGTAGATAACCTACTCATTCTTCCAACATCTTGTAATTAGGTTGTTGATACTTATACAAACATAGGCAGAAAAAGAGGGGATTCAATTTAAAATCTAAATTATATTTGATACCTTCAAGCTCCTGTCTGATAGAATTTGGTTTCGAGCTCCTATTTAATACATTCGCATAGATATATTAATCATTCATAATCCAATCTCAAGCTAGGTTTTATTTTTTCTAAGAAAATTTGGTAGTCCTTCTTTGGTCATAGCTACCTCCTTGCTAAAGCTATGTATATATTCCTCTAAAATGTTGTGTAGATTGTGTTCTATTCATATCTAAGCGTAGATACCAATGGAACCCCAACCATCGTTTCTCTCTTCAATTGAAATGTTACTGTCCAATTTGCAAAGTGTGGCCAAATTTCTAGAATGGGACCACAATTGTATGAGTTAAAGTATTTAGTTCAATAACTAGAAGATCTCAAGATATCAATCTCCTTTCACAAATCGTACAATCTAGATCCAACAATAATGTGTCCCCTGTATGTAATAAGCTGAGTTGATGTTTTGAAATTCTGCTGGTAAATGCATCCATTTTGCATACTTATCTGCCAAGGCATTCACAACTATGTTATTTAAAAATAAAAACCCAGATTTGATAGGTACACTCAACCAAAATTTATTGTACATGACTTTTGGATTTGCAAGGTCTTTGGACTTAAATGCACAATGGATTCAGATGTGAAGCCCTAAATAAGATTGAGTTTGTAATGGCTTAGTTCTAGAATCATGATGCTATTGTATTTGTGGCGTGACGAGGCCATTCAATTGGAATATTTAAGAGATTTATGGTTCAATGGGATATAAAATTTAGAGACACAAGCATATCCAAAGGAAGTGTGTAAGTAGAAGATGAATGTTGAAAGGGGGTTTATGCATTGCAAAACACTTAGATAGCAAGGAAATAACACAAGGCAAGGACGTAAAGTAGCAAAAGTGAGGTTTACGCTTTCATGGGGATAAGATAAAATAACTCTTGAGAAATATAGAGAAATGGTTGAACTTAAATTGAGAAATAAGACTTGAGGGAAATGATATAAGAAATCAATGAATGTTTAGCATGTAACAGAATTCAATATTCATAGTTCTGGCTATGTGAACCGATATGTATATGCATTTTTTATGCGCTGTGTGTATATAAATATATATGTATATATATACATATGTATATATATATATATGTATATATATGTGTGTGTGTTTGTATTCATATACATACATTTATTTAGATCGTTAAAATTGTTAAAAATATGCAGGACAACTAGGAGGGGGGTGAATCAGTTGTCACAGGATTTAAACTTAAAAAATTCAGCACATATCAATCACATTATCTGTCATTAAGTATAAGCATTGAAACAAAGGTAACAAAAAGTAATTCAACATAGAAAACACTAGATTTTATGTGGAAACCCCAAGAAGGGAAAATCCACGGTGAGGATTAGCTCACAGTATAAAGTAGTTCCAAATTGAAAATAAAAGGCTCATTGCCAAGGGCTCACTGCCCTGAAAGGACTCACTATTCGATTATGAAAATATCACTACTTACAAGAGAGGCTCACTGCCTACAAAAAGATTGACAAAACAAAATTGGGATTTTTAGCCAACATGAACTGAGAATAGTGCACCTAACAAGTGTTGATGCAGTTTTGGTGATGCTCAATAGACTGATTCAACACACTTCATCCTTTTAACTCACTACCAAATGCTTTATTAACTTCACATATGCATACTTCTATTCATCTATCTCTATCTCACTTCTTCACTCTAAAACTTTCCAACATATTCATTTTTATACCCGATCTTTCCCGCAACCATTAATTAGGTCAACCTAATTAGATGCATTTCATATTTTCTAAAAATATCAACTACTAGCTCCAATCATTCACAAAATATTTCAAGAAGGTAATTCAAATCTCCAACACACTACATTATGTCGGCAAGGACCTAAAATAGGTCGCACATATATCTGAATAGCAAAATTAATTCACTACATCATAATTACCCCAAGAAGTCGGCCAAGAAGAGACTTCAATGCAAAAAGAAAAAATATTTTTTACAAGCACTGGATACATGAGATCTTGAGAGTACGTGATCCTGATGCCTACAAACCATTTCCCAAAACTGCAAGTTCCAACAACTAACTACTTGAAAATGTGGGAAAAAATACTAGAGAGTGTAGCTCGAATACCGGTTTAGATACTGGACCAAAATACTAGATCAAGCATTTCCTTAACCTTACAATCACAACATGGTAACATCAATGACAACACAAAACTGTAGAGGCATTGATGGAAACATGTGAAAAACTTCTCCTTCAAACTCTTCCCCTACTCTGCTCTAACTTTCTCCATACTCTAATTCTCTCCCCCTTTGACATCAATGGAAAAGAGTGGCCAAAAATGATATAAACAAGGGTTTATCATGGTGACAAAAAAAAAATTCCAGCCATCCAAAATTTTTAGACATCAAATCATTTAACTTCTTTTTCTTCCTTTTCTCCTTCCCCACAACAAAAACAACATAAATTTAACACTTCAGAATTCAAGTAAAAATGACACTCTTCACCTGAAACACTTTCTTGTACCTTTCCTCAAGAATTGGAAATAATTTCTTCCAATTAAATATAGTTGAATCCATTCTTGTGAAAATGCTTTCCAATAAACCCAACAGAGTAAAAGATGGTGACCAATATGAACTCTGTCTCTAAACATCTTCTGTGCTAGTAAGTATTCCAGAAAGATGTTCTAACTGGACCTCATCAATCTCCTTAAGAAACTAGAAGGTTTTCACTACATCATCTCTTTGTCTTTGTACAACAACTAGTTCAACCTATAGCTCACCAACTATCAATATTTTCTTTCCTTCTTTGTCTTCAAAGATGTCAAAGTTCTTTCCAATATTGTTCACTTCAGATTCAATTGCTTTGATTTTACTTCTAAAATTATCTACTGTAGCAGGCCACTAGAGAAAATACTTGTAAATATCAGATATTTATTTAATGCATTTCTTTGTTTCCACAATCAATTTAAATAATCTCCCTTTAGCTTTAACACACCTCTTTTCTACCAAAGCTTCAAGCTTGTGTCCTTCTGGACCTTCAAGAAACATCCTATCTTCAACAATCTCAACTAGATTTTCTGGAAAGGAATAAAAAATAGTTGATATTCCAATACCTTTTTGAAGCAACTATTCTACCAAAGCATCATCAATCTTAAGTTTGTCAATAGGAGAGGTTGCACTCCATAATTCACCAATCTTCTTCAACTTCCCCTTAACAATCATAGACTGGATGTCATCAAAGGATACTTTCTTCTTTTCTTTTGAAATGTCAATGATATCTCCATTTATAAATTTCTTCCTCTTCGATTCTGAAGGGGATTCATCAATGACAATCTCCAATTCCCTTTTAATAGAGGAGGAGCCTACTTCAAACTGGCTCGAAGAATATATACCGAAGCAAAGATTTGTTTTCAAGGATGTGAAATAAGATTTACACATACTTGCATTATCTGCCAACTCTCCCAGATATTTGTAGACCTATTTTCCAATAGGAATCTAAGATTCCCATACCACATTATCCTTTCCTGGTAGGGAACACAAAAAGTAAAACACCAAGCACACCAGCAAGGATCTGAAATGAAAGGGATAACCCTCAATCACTGACATACAAACATTTTCAAAAATATTCTCAAGCAACAAGATACACAAATCAAATTTCTTATTCTCCTTAACCATCATATGTGCGATATAAACAACAATGGCCAATGCGGAACCTTCATGATTTCTAAAATAGATCTTGTAATAAATGTTCTACGCAACATACCTTACAGTCAAATCCTCGAGAGCATTTATCAATAGAGCTCGTGGGTCTTTGCTAATTCCAGTCAATTCCTCCACATCTTTGTACTTTATAGTTTTCTTTCCAGGAAGATCCCCAATACTACATAAGCCAGTAATCGCCTTGATCGCTTCCTTCATAACCAAGTAGGGTTTGTTCAAAATAATACTTTTATCCTTGAAATGATTCAATAAGAACAATATAAACTATTTTTTGAAAACCCACAAAAATTCACTCCACACATCCATACCTGGGGTTTTGATGTTCTTCAATTCATTTTCATTCAACCCTAGCTCCATTTTTTTCATTTTTTTGTGATCAAATTCATCTAATTCAACACCTTTCAGCATCAGAGGGATGACATCAATCAATTCTCTATCCATCTCTATGCTTACTTTAATTTTTTAATCACAACTTCACTTTTCCTTCTTCCCCTTTTTGCAAATAGAGAAATGAATTCTAGATTACTTGGGTCATTTTTTTTTAAATCCCTTTAGAATTGCTTCACACTTGCTTCAAGAACACTCTAGAGCACCTTCCAAG
>VDFB02281492.1:95339927-95670106 GCA_007258455.2 Sequoia sempervirens | reverse complement strand
CCCTAAATTTGACTTTTTTGTAGAGGGCCTTTCCGACTTCAAATTCGATGTAGCAAACTCCAAATTCCTTGCCCTAGCACGCCTTTTCAAAAGTCTCCAGGTCCTCTCCAAACAATATTAATCACCAATGCAATACCCAGGCTAGTGTAGTTTTCAAGTGCCAAGCTAAACGAATAATGAATCAAGCCAAACAATCTTTATCTCTAAACAATCTTTATCTCCAAATTAGATGAAGTGGCTACTATAACTCAACACCTCAATGTAGTTGTCAAGTGCCAAGCTAAATGAATAATCAATCACGCACGCGCAATACACTCCTGCCCTATGTTTCCCAAAATATTTTTAAAAAATTGTAGTGACCCTCTGCTTTTGGCCCCTTCGTGATGTTTGAGTAAGTGTGGTTGATTGAATCGCAATGTCTTGTTGACTTCGTGATTATATTACATAATTTGACTTTAGTTAATATTTAGATTAACCTTGGTTAATCAATTTAATTAAATTAAAATAGATTAAAAGGTAACTTAAATCAAATGGGAATTGAATGGATAATTAACAAAACTATGTTTATGAAATGACATTATATGTATTATTAAATTAAATAATATGTTCAAATGAATTAATAATTGAAAATAAACAAAAATGAATATTATTGTCCCTGGATTTTAATTAATTGATTGGAGAAAAATTTTAATTTTAAATTAAAGAAAAGAGTTAAATCAAAATTAAATAAAATGTAAAGAGTGTAATAAAAATATAAATATTAATACATAGAAGTACTAAAAGATAAAAAGTAAATGAAAGTATGAAATTTACGGAAAGAAAATATAAAGAAAATATGAATAAAGAATGTAGCGGGGGTGTAGATATTTTAAAGAATAAAATAATAATTAAAAAGAGTTACCTTAGTTTTAATAAATTTAATGCAGAAAAGGGTATGTGACAAGTATTTCAACAGGTAGTAAATCAAGAGAAAGGTTAATTTTGCAGGTGTATGTGCATGCACTCATGGAGCAGACAAAGGAATGAGAAATTTGGAATCTATCTCCTTTGGTTGCCGAAAAATGATAGAATTCTTCTTTGATTTATTTTGGTGAAGGGGGGTAAAATGAAACATTTGGGAACTTGTTTGAAAAAAAAAAAGGGATACAAGAAATTTCATCAAAAGAAAAGAATTTACTTTGTGGGGTAAAAATAATTTCAGAGAGAAATTTGGGGGTTTGAGGTAAAATAAGGTAAAAATAGCAACTTGGGCTTTGGGGAAAATTGGTGCTGGAGATTGGATTGGAGGTTGTGAGGATTTCAATTCGGCATTCCACCTTCGTCTCCAAATATCGGTGAATCCCAGGTTGTTCTTCATTCCCCGCTGAATGTAAATTCATTTCTAATAGTTTTTACCAGTGTTTACTATGGGTTGTGTGCGTACCCTTTGGTCAAAAATAAATATATATATGTAAATTTATAAATATGTGTTTAATTTGTTGGAAGTGGAATTACTCTGAGAGGGGGGGTGAATCAGAGTAATGCAAATTAAAAATTTTATGACTTGAAATGCAGAATTAAACTTTTTGACCTTGAACAAAAGAGTGATATATATATATATATATATATATATATATATGCAATGTGATTACAAAGCTTTAGAACAAAGAGATTGCTTTTAATGACTTAACCAACCAAAACATGAGTGACTTAATAAACCATATTAAAGCATAATGTAAATTGTTCAAATGATGTTGAGTGAATAACTTTTTAATGATTTCTTTTACACAGGGCTACAAGCACAATAATACCAGGTTGAACTTTTCTTATGACAGATTTATCACATTTGCATGACAGTTTTGAACAATTAAACTTTGAACTTTTAGACAACTTGAAATGGTGCAAGTGTATTAGAGCATTGCATAAACAATTTTGACATATGACAAAATGAAAAACATAAACAATTTAAGCACAAACCACACAAAAGAGAGACACAAAAGTTGACGAGTGTAAAACCTTCTTGGGGTAGAAAAACCACTCCAAAATGCCTTACAGGTTAATTCAAAAACTTATTACAATATTTTCAGAGCACCAACTCAACACTGAAATTCTGAAGCACCAACTTCAATAGGAGCACCAACTCCACAACGAAATTCTAAAGCACCAACTTCAATAGGAGCACCAACTCCTTTACAATGTTTCTCTCTACAAAATTTGCAAACTGTAAGGACCTTACAATTGCACTATTTTTGCAATCATAAAATCTCTACAAAACAAAATGATATTCAATAATTCCAAATACACAATGTACTAATTGCAACAGTACAAGAAATAATCACTCTCACTCAAATCTAAATATGATTCTCTATTTTTAGAAAAACCAGAGACAATGCACAATAAAACCCTCTTTTTATCACTTTTCCAAAACTTCAAATATAACTCTATAAAAACCCTTCAACAACACTCTGTTCTCTTCTCCAAACCACCAAATAGAATAATGTTTTCAAGCCATACATTTATACAATGTAGAGTGCCTGCAAAAAACTTTCAAAACCCTCAGGTTTAGGGTTACAAAAATGTAACTAAAAAATACAGTTTAAACAAACTGTTAATTATTTCCATAGTTGTTTCCTTAATATTTGTTTCGAAAAAAAATTCAAAGAACAAGATTTGAAATCTTTTCAAACAACCAAAAGATTACATTTTTTACATTTTTCACTTCGAAGAAACAAGAAGAATGTTCATATATTACCTCTGTTATGGCATTTCAAACTGCAAACAAAATCCCATAAAATATAGCTTGAAAGAGCCTTGTGAGAAAGCAATATACCTCATGTGAACTAAAGCCAAATGCCATAGAACCATTTTATAAACCTGTTACTAGCACCTGTGAATGCCAAAGTGAACAACCATATTTCCAATGACATAATCTCAAAAACTTGTATAAGCAAGATAACCTTTATCTACACATGAAGCTCAACCTGATCAGTACCACAAGATATAACAAATCTGAATGTAAACCAAAGCCATAATACTATCCATAGCCAAGGTACTAAATGCCAAAACAGGAATAGACCAAGAGTAAGCCAAGACTAAATCAAGTATCACAAGTTCAATGCCAAAATCCCAGAACTGAACCAATGAATATGCCAAGACCAAAGTGCCATATTATCAGTTTTGACATCAAGGACAAATATGCACAAAGAGAAAGTCAACATAATTACGGATGCTTGTATATGTATTTTGCACTCTTAGATGAAATTTTTATTTGATTGAATACCAGAATATAGATATATATATCTGTCTCGTACATATATATATATATTCTTATTTTAATTTGTATGGTTACTCAGGTTTATAATGCATATAGATATAAATTTAAAATAATTATATTTACTTCTGTAAAAGATAATATCTGTAGTCTGTCCTTTTGAACTAGAGTTTAAATTAATGGAAAAACTGAATTATATATATATATATATATATAGAATATGAGATGTATTGATTTGGGCTCCTCGATTTAAATAGATTTATAATATTATATTTCTGTTTTATGCTAATAATTTTATGTGGGTTTATAGTTATATATATATATATAGACAAGTGTTGTTGTTAATTGTATGTTGTTGTATTGTATTGTTTTCTAGAATAATATTAAATTAATATTTATTTATTTATATATGCCTATATATTTAAATCGTATTTCAATTTAAGAAACTGGTGTGTGGTTAGCAGCTTCTTTTACATTTAAGATATAGGTATATAAATGTCAATGTATATATATGTTGAAAATCATTTATAACTGGACACAATATATTTTCTTAATTTAATTAGATGACTTCATGGGGTGTCTTAAATAAAAGGTAGCTGGTTATTTTAATCTTCTTTATAAGCTCAATGTAGCAGAAGTGGCATTGGTAATTCCTATTTTTGGGGCTCCACGACATTCCCATCACTTAGTTTAGTCTAGGATCTTTAACTTATTTTCACGTTTGAGTAACTTCCCAAATAAAAGAAAAGAGAATGTGTTCCCTCTTCCATAGATAAATGCTTATATTAATTTAAATAAAGTATATGTGTAAAGAAAAAAAAAAACTCCCACGTAATATTAGGGAGCCTTTAAAAGAAAAAGAGAGTTTCTCCTTATTATTTATTCTCCTTTCTTTCCCTTAAAAAAAAGGAAATAATAAAATGTAAATATAAAGGAGTTAATATATATATTTTGGAATTGTACATGTTATTTTTTTTAATCCTTGTAACTTTTATTATTTGTTTATTTATTTAATTGGATGAAATTAGTTTATTAGATTTGATAATAATTAAAAATAAATAAATTATGATTTATTTATATGTGTAAAAGATTTGTAATTCAATTTTTTTTGGGTTTTATTAAAGAAAAAGATATTAGTTATATAAAATATGTTTTATAGAACATTTAAATTAAATTTATAAATATATTATACAGTACACAGTATGTGTGGGTACACTATTGTATTGGATGTTACAGGTGTGATTGTTTTCCTCAAAAGATGAAAAGATTAAATTAAGTGTTATATATGTGTGTGTGTTTTCAAATCAGGTTTACAATTTAAAGAAATCAGTTTGTAAATTGTTAAGTTAAATATTCTTGATGAATTCCAATTAAATTTATTTATTGCTACAAAGATATAATTAAAAGAAAATTAGATTTATTTTCAAGTGCATTTAAAATTAGATTTATTTTCAAATGCATTTAGAATTAGATTTATTTTCAAGTGTATTTAAAATTAGTTTTATTTTCAAGTGTATCTAAAATTAGATTTATTTTCTAGTGCATTTAAAATTAAAATTAGATTTAATTACAAGTTTATTTAAAATTAAATTTATTTACAAATTCTTAAATATTAGATTTGTGATTTGCATCATATATGTTAGATTTTAATTAAATTTATTTAGTTGAAGTAAACAAATGTATATGCTATATTTTAATTAAATTTATTATTTCGAAATAACAAATGTATAGGCTATATTTTTATTTTAATTATTTTGAGGTAAACAAACTAAAACTTGTGATTCTTGATTATTTAATAATCTAAAAGTTACTAGGTGAGATTTGATTTAATTGAGCTTTATATTTAAAGAAGTGTAATTAAAAGAAGTTTGTTGGTGTTTAGGGAATATTTAGTTATTTAGAAAATATGTATGTAGATAGTTTCTTTAATCGTTCTAAATGATTTTAAAATATATTGTAAATGGATTGATTGGAATATGCATTCTTTAATTATTATTTTATATAACTTCATAATGAGCATGTAAATTAAATGTAAACTGATTGTTTTGAAAGTGTCTTGAATTAGATACTTGAATGTGTAATTAAAGAATGAATTGTCATGTGTAAGTATACACTTTGATAGCTTCAAAGTCTTTTCAATTAAATTATTTTATTTTGGATAGATAAGTAGAATGTATTTGTTTATTAAAAAGGGTCCTAATAGTTTATCTTTAGAGAAATGTAATGATGATTCAATATTCTTGAAACTTATTGCTCTTGGTGTCTTAGTGAAACTTAAGAGATGTTTTAAATGTTCTAAAATATTTACTGGGATATGTAGGAGATATGCTTAGGTAACTTCTTTAGCTATTTTAAATTACCTCTTAAGGAACAAATAGATAAAAGGTATTTTAATGTTTATTATTTTTTAGGGTTATTCATTAAATGTGTTCGTGTTGTTAAAGGTGGATCTTTGATGGTTTCTTTTGTATCTTCCTCTCCAGTTGTTTCATTTTGAGATCTTATTTATCGAATTCACGATGAAATCTGTTTGGGAACCAGTGTCACTTTGTTTCACCCTGGGTTGTGAGTTCTTGGGCAAACGATTTTGAGTCTTCTAGAGGTGGGGAAAGAATATGTGACTTTATAACTGGTTTTCATTGTGGCTCTTTGTGAACTATTGTGTTTATGTTCATTTGATTGTGGTGGGTATAGCTTTGCACTTGAAGTGGAATTTTCTATGAAGTTTTGGTGTGTGATGGTGCATTCCTCACTTGATGTATTTATTTTTGGCCTTGTTATTTTTGTGCAAGTTGGATTGCCCTCTTGTGGTTACAAGTCTTTTGTTGTTAGTAGGGGGAGTGGCTTTCAGTGGGGGCCAACACACAAAGTGGCATATGGGTAACTCATTGAGAGTTTCCTTAACCAATGATAACCTAATAATTAATTAGGGGGTTTGGGTAGTATCTCACTTTAATCCAGATAAGTTAGCCTCACTCGTGGCTCAAGTGCTCGCTTAGGCTTGAAATGAGTGGGAAGGCCTGGAATGGAAAAGATCAACTAACTTGTCCTCTTGAAAGGTATGTTGATCCCACATGAGTGAGAATGGGGGTCAGGGATCGGTTGAGGTTGCTAGGGTTTAACCAAGTAGGGGGGTCGGTAACCTATAAAGATCTGCATTGGGTAACCCATGTCAAGCTTATGTGATGACACTCCACCCTCTAGCAACCTTGTATGTTTGTTATTTCCCCTTGTTGTTCTTGTACCTCTAGAAGCGGTTGTACCTTATGTATATTAAGGCAGTTGTTTCTTTTATGTTTATTGTTGAAGCCTCCTTTTAGTTATTTGATGTTGAATATATTCCTCATGGAAACCTTATTGATGCTAATGAAAGGTTCCCATTGATATTTATCATTGGATGATATCGCGATCTCATTTGAGAGCTTTTAGGTCTTATTGTTGTTGTCACCTCTTTGATTATTTATTGTTGATCTATGAAATTGGGAATTGGTTCTTATTAGATTTCCATTATTTTATTGTGGTTATGTGTTGATGATGTGAGATGTTTCGTATGTTTGCTGTTTCTTTTGACATGGAGTCTTGTTAGCCATTGTCCACTTGACTGTTTTGGTTGAGGGTCTTTCTTGTCAACTTCTAGTATGGGGTGGGTCTTCGGGCCCACATGGTCAAGTGGAACATGCTATGCACCCCATTGGGTTCCCAGGTTGTGTTCGTGATGTGAAAGCAAATGCAGAGTTTCCAAAGCTTCACTTGGTTGAAGACTATTCTATGCTTTGTACCCTATTCTTCATTGATGTATTTTTTTCTTATATTTGATGTGCTCTTCTCGTTGATATAAGGGAAGCAGTATGTAATGCATCATTGTATCTATGAAGTGTTGTATCTATGGAAATAGGCTCCGTAATTGTAATGTTGTATGTACCTTTGTTATCCCTATTGATTATGGGTGGTTGTATGTTTATCATTATGTTATCTTTTTGTAATCTTGGTTTTCATTTGCTATCATTTTGGGTAAGATTTTAGGTTCTGTAATGTCATCCCATGTACCCTAGAGGATGTAGATGATTTTGTAAATGTATAATTGCTTTGCATGTAATGTATGTTCATGTTCACCTGATGTAATGTTTTTCTTTCAAAAAAATTTGGTGTGGTAATTTGTTAGTTTTGTTGTCCTTTTGGGTTAGCATGATGGGGCGTTACAAATTTTTTATCTTATTTTCATTTGTGTGACTAACTATTTAGTCATTTTTATTTGTATGACTAAATAAGTTTTTAGTCCATGACCAAATTAGTCATTTATTTACTCATTTATAGATGAGTTACAAAAAATTAGTAGAATTTAGTCATTTTTAGTTGTTGTGACTAAAAGTTTTAGTCGCCTAGTCATTTATTTGCCAAATTCTACTAGTGAAAATTTGGTTTTATCATGTGATGTACTTCAATTGTTATTAGTATCTTTGGAAAATTTTACGAGTCCTTTTGAAATAAGGGCTTTCTCTATATAGATACCCTTCTCAATGAATTCCTCAAATGTGTTGGAGCACTGGAGCACTAGACTTGGAGATGAAACACCAACTCTGAATTAAGGTTTTCCACAAAAAATGAGCCAATTGTTTTTTTGGTATATGGAAAGGATATTTACTTGCATGATTTATCCATCTTTGTAAGAATGAAGCAAAATATTCTCCCTCTTTCTACTTGGTGTTGTAGACAATTAAAATTGTCTTGGTTAATATCATGTACCTAATTTGATTTACTATCACCATTTTCATCCCAATTCGATCATTCTCATCTATTTAATTGAATAATCCTAATTGTTTAATCAAATTCCTCATTTTCTTCTATTAATTGGATAATTAATATGGTTGGATTAATTCACCCCTTTCATGCTAATATTCATCCTATTTGGTTAAATAATGCAAATTATTTATTTAATTCCCTTAATTCCTCTCATTTGATTAAATAATCCTAATTATTTAATTAATTGTCATAATCCTACTTTTTAATTAAATGATCTAATTGTGTAATTAAAATTATAAATTCTCTCACTTTGCATGATTAAATAATATCTTAATTATTTAATTGACTAATTCCTCCAACTTCTCCCACTTGTAAAAGAATATTATTCAGGAATATTCCTCTAATTCAAATTTAAATATTTCCCTCCAAATGGAAATATCTTCCAACATTCTTCCTAAAATTAAGGGACTTGCACATTCTAATTCTATTAGAGCCCTCGATTAAATTCAATGATCCATGTCATTCCTTAATCTCATCCATGGATTTAATCATTGATCCACGCCATTCTCTCACATTCACTTCTATCCATTGATTAGCCAAACCAATCTTAGCCATTGATTCATCTAAAAATCTTATAAATAGCCCTCATTTCTATGAGTAAATCATCCACAAAGAATTTGAGAAGTCATACTATAGCCAATTTCAACCTCATTTTGAGAGCAATTTTTCATTTCCATGAATTTCACTATTAGAGGTCATCTAATATTTACTTCAACAATGGGATTAGGAAAGGACTGAGAATTTCACATTAATTTAGCATGCACAATGCACACAACACTATTTTTCTCTAAAAATTGAGAAAAAAATGTCTCTAAAACCCAAAAAATGTAAAAGCAAGCCTATTTGGAAAGGTGTCACTCTATCAATTCAACAAATACATCACTATTTTGCAATAGCATCGCCGTAGTGCAAAGGCGTGACATCATTTGAAATGCACCGTTATAAAACAAAAGCATGATTATGTAATCATGCAAAAGCGAGGCTCTGAACTTTGCAGAGGTGTAGGTTTTTCTACAAAAGTGTCGAAGTATTCTAAAAACAAGCATAAATTCTCTAGAGCGATGCCCTATTGCAAAGGCATCACTAATCTTATAAAAGCATCATCGACCATTACAAAAGCACCATTGAAATAGCAATGCATTTGTTTGACCTATTCTAACTTACATTTCTCTAACTCAAAGTATGTGTAAGGAATTTTTTTTAGGGTACATACCAATGGTCCTATGTCGGTTGGCCATTGGAACTCACAAACTTTGTCTACACAATGCAAGGGAAGCAAACGATCTGCCATTTTATCAACTACTCTATTAGGTCTCTCACTAAATCTCTCTCAAAGATCTCAAATTTCTCAAATCAAAGTGTGCAAATGAGCTTGAAAGTGACCTCAACCTCCTATATATACATGAAAAATTAGGGTTTTCACCCTGAATGTAGTGCTTGACCTAGGATTTTAGCCTTGAATCTTTATTTTCTTGCCTAGTAGCCTTTCATGATCCTTTTATCCATATCTTGAGGCTTGTTTTTCATCCTCTTCATAGCTGAACCAATCTTATATCCTTGTCATGAACTCGACCTAAAAATTGAAATTTTTGCTCAATCTCTCAAGGGGGCAACATACCAACTTTCATTCCTTCTACTAGGGCATAGTTGGGCATCCAAAAGATCATGAATTTTTAAATTTTGGATTTGAACAACAATATCAATGTAAGAAGCATTAGTTCTTTGAGCCAATGTATCATGCACCTCACTTCAAAGAGGGGAAAAATGTAGAGACTTAAAATTATCATGGTCAATATCACACACTTGATTTGATTTACTAACACTATTTTCATCCTAATTCAATCATTCTCATCTATTTAATTAAATAGTCCTAATTATTTAATTAAATTCATCGCTTTCTTTTAGTGATCAAATAATCAATATTATTGGATTAATTCACCCCTTTCATACTATTTTTCATCTTATTTGGTTAAATAATAAAAATTATTTAATTAAGTCCCTTAATTCCTCTCCTTTGATTAAATAATCCTAATTTTGTAATTACTTGTCATATTCCTACTTTTTAGTTAAATGATCTAATTGTTTAATTAAAATCCTAAATTCTCTCACTTTGCACAATTAAATATCTTAATTATTTAATTGACTAATTCCTCCAAATTCTCCCACTTGCAAAAGAATATTCTTAGGGAATATTCCTCCAATTCAAATTTAAATATTTCCCTCCAAATGAAAATATCTTCCAACATTCTTCCTAAAATTAAGGGGCTTGCACATTCTAATTCAATTAGAGCCCTTGATTAAATTTAATGATCCATGTCATTCTTTAATCTCATCCATGGATTTGATCATTGATCCATGCCATTCTCTCACTTTAATTTATATCCATTAATTAACCAAATTGATCCTATGTTGCATAGATAGTTGTTTTTGCGCCAAAAGATCGACCAGTTAATCCCCAATACAATTTCTAGAGTTAATGAATCTATGTGAGGCAGTTAAGCCATGTCACGAAACCGATAACTACATTTCACAACACAAGGATACCAAGGGAACACACCTTGTAACAATCTCCCCAATGCAAGCAAGGGGTTCGAACTTGTGACCAAAGCTCTAATACCGATTGTTGCATAGATGGTTGTTGTTGCACCAAAAGATCGACATGTTAATGCCCAATACAACCGCCAAAGTTAATAAATCTATGAGATGTGATTAAGCCATTCCACAAACTTGAGCACTGTGTTGCACAACATAAGGAGACCAATGGTGCACACCTTGCAACATCCTATCCATTGATTCATCTAAAAATCTTATAAATAGTCCTCATTTCTATGAGTAAATCATCCACAAATAATTTGAGTAATCGTACTATAGCCAATTTTATCCTCATTTTGAGAGAATTTTTCCATTTCCATCAATTTCACCATTAGAGGTTATCAAAGCTTTGCTTCATCAATGGGATTAGGAAAGGGCCGAGTATTTCACATCTATTTACCTTTAATCCCCTAATGGGATGAGGTTTTCTTGTGTTAATTAGATGTTTCATTTGATTTTAGAATGTTATTTCATTTTTAATAGCATCTTAGTTAGAATTTTTGAGAATTTCATTAGGAATATGATCTAATTAGGTTAATTTCTTAGTTTCTTGGTTGATTCTTAGCCTAGTTAATCTGGTTATATTTCATGTTCATGGGTGTTACATAAGTTTATTATGGATATGTCATTCTCAATGTTATAGGAGAAATGTGCAATGAATTTCTCAACTAATTCATTCCATGTCCTTATGCCAGGAGGTAAATGAGCAAATTATTCCATAGCCTATCCTCTAAGACTATGTGGGAAGAGGTTCATTAGGTATGTATGATTGTACACAAGATCTAGACAATCTATGTAAAATTCCCTGATATGCTCTATAGGATCTCCTTTCCCCTTGTATTTGTCAAACTCAGGTATTTCAAAAATTTTAGGGAAAGGTGGCATGTATATAATCCTATTGAAGGGGTAAGGACATATGTCCTCCATTTTGTATGTATTTTGGAGTCTAGTAACTTATATATTTGTGATCTATTGTTGTAGGCTTTGCAATTGCTGAGATAATATTTCTATTGGTGAAGGCGGTATAGGAACAGTGTTTATTTAAGGATTGTGGGTTTGGTTTTGTGTAGGATATAAGGATGGGTTTATATTTTGATAGTTTGGTGTTTGGTTGGAAGTTGGTATGTTTCATTTAAATGAACTCAAGTAATGAAGTTGTGTCATGGGTTACATGGTTTGGTTGGAATGGGATGTGAATGTCAAGTTTGGATTAGGTGGTATGTGTTGAGAAAAGTACATGTTTGTGGAAGAGGCACTTTTTTGATGTGATGGAGGTTGGTTCAAGTTTTGGTTTGATCTAGTGATTTTTTGTGTTTGGGTCATGGGAATGCATGTTTTTGTATTTTGATTTCTTGTTGTGATATTTTGTGGAAATGATGTGTTTAGAGGTGTGATGAAATTTTTGTTTGTGAATTGCGAAGTATTGGTCATGTTTACCTGTGACATGGTGAAATGTTTTATTTTTTATTTTAGATGGGTTGGTCAAGGTAAACTCATCATAAAAAGGAGGTAGGTTAGATCCAAGTTGTGGTGTTGGTTTTGAACTTGAAGATGTCCCAAACTACATGGTGATAGTGGGATCAAAAGTAGGGTCAACTATAGGATCCATTTTTTTCTCTTACTTTGTGACCTTGTTTCAACCATATAAGACTTGATATGATAAAAGATGTTTTAAGTTTTTAGATTTTTAGATTTTTTATTTTTTAGATTTTACAGGTCTAAGAAAGCATAAACCTATACTAAATGATGTGTTGGGATTTTTTTTGTTTTAAAGGATGTTTGGAAAATGGGTATGAACTTATACTATTTTTTGGATTTTTTTTGGTTTTAAAGGATTCTTGGAAAATGAGTATGAAGTTATGCTATGGTTTTGGAATTTTTGGCTTTAAAGGATGCTTGGAAAATGAGTATGAAGTTATGCTATGTTTTGGTATTTTTTTTGGAAAATGAAAATAGACCAAATAGATTAGAAGAGATGTCTAGACCTTAAGAAGATGAATATTAAGATGATGGTTGATAAGGGTTGAACCTAAATTAGACTGACGAGCTTTAGAACCAATTGTAGATAATATGATGAAAGGATAGGAGATCAAGATAAACAAAAGTTAAATAAGGTATCATCAAGATCTTATTGTTTTTCTAATTTTAAAATGCTAAGGTTGTTGGTTATGATGTTGGATGAATGGTTGAATGCAAATTTTAATCTAAGGATGTGATTAAGCAAAGCAATGGGAGAATATGGAAACTGCAATGCTAAACTAGGAAAGTTTGAAAAGTCTCAGGTTTCTATGTTAGGCTACTATGTTAATTAGGTCTAATGTTTAAAGTCTAGATTCCAAAGGGGTAAACCCTAATTTATCTTAGTCTAAAGAAATGAATCAGGGAAGCTTTTAATTGTGATATAGAATGTTTTATATGTAGTATGATGGTTCCATGATAGAAGGTCTCAGATGCATGACATGATGATAGATGTGATGGAGAAATTGGCAATTGTGTGACTCTAGCTTTTCCTATGTTTTCTAGAGAAATTATGTTACAAAAAGTCATGGATGCATGACTCTAGTTGGTTTCTAGAATTTTAATGTGTGCAGGGGTTTTTTGAGTTAAACAAGTCTATAAGAGTCTAGTTTCTTAAGATAAGAATACAGTAAAAAAGCATTCAAAAATAGTATGGCTATTGACTCTTGACTTCAAGGAATAAAGGCTTAAGTCTAAAAAGGTCAATGGCTTCACTGGTATAACAAAATCACAAACACTTAAAAATATGTACATCCTAATTATTCAAATAAGTGTGTATACATAGTATAGATGCAAAATATTAGCACTAATACCACAAGATCAATGTGAAACACCTCTATTTTGAGAGAGAATAGCTAGAGGTCCTATGGCACAAGTCCAATATGACAACATGCTCACCTTTCCTCTCTATGGGAAGCTAAAGAAGCCAAACCCAAGAATTTATATCTCTACTTAAGGGAATTCATTGTGAGTATCTTTAGGAATGATATTGTATATTACACTATACTAAGAAATGGTCGAAGGATCCTAGGCTTCTAATAAACAAAGGTTCTTAGAGGGGCATAATCGTGAACATAGAGTCTATTTACACTAGTACAAAAACAACAATATATGACTATAAAAACTACTAAAAACTACATCTAAATGATTGAACTTGATCACATGACCATTAGTAGTTTACTTCCAGTCATTTATAACATGAATTTATGACTAAACCAATTTTAGTCATTTATTGGTTGTTTTGATTGATCAATTTGGTAGTATATTTAGTTGTTAATTTAGTCATTGATTTAGTCATATATTTAGTCATATTATTCATTGAGCTTGGTCACATGACCATTAGTAGTTTATTTCTAGTCATTTATTTGGTTGTTTTGATTGATCAATTTGGTAGTATATTTTTAGTCATTGATTTAATCATATTTATTCACTAATTTTTGTCAATTGGTAGTATATTTATTCACTGATTTATGTCAACTAGTAATGTATTTAGTCATATTTATTCACTAATTTTTTTCAATTGGTAGTATATTTAGTCAATTGGTAGTTTATTTAATTGTTTATGTTCATTAATTTCTACCTAAAAGTGTTGGAAATGAGAGAATGCTTTTGAGGTTTAAACAAAAAACATAGAAAAACATAATAAATCATTCATTTGCACATAATGAAACAACTATTAAGAAGGAAAAATATTGAAATTTTATTGAGAAAAGGTGTTCTTACAATAGACACAAGACAAAAATGTGTGTCTTTGCTTTGAAAAATGTGTTACAAAGTGTGTTTCTCAGTGTTGTGACTAAGAAAACTGAGTTACAATGCTCTATTTCTTTCTTATACATCTCTTAAACATGAAAGAAAAACTTGAAAAATGAATCCTAAGGTTCCTATGAAAGACTCCTCTATAAATTTCACACCATGAATACTAAGTATGGACTGAAAACTATGTTCTACATATACCTTGACTGATAAGCTTTACTGAACATGACAGTGGACAAATTCAAACTGATCACAAATATTTATCAATGAACAAGCATCTGGAAGTCTTGCTTCCATAAGAAAGTTCTTTGTCATTTCAACATCATAGAAGTTTGACTCTTTGGTTACACGTTCCACCTCCTTGATTTTTCCAATTTTGGTTGCTTCTTCAATGTATTTGAAGTGAATGTTAGGATCCTCACTGCCAATGACATTGAAAATATAGTTTACCATATAAGTACAAGGTTCCCAAGCTACTACAAAATTACCTCCTCAAATAGATCAATGAATATTAGTGACAAAATGATACAAGTGACAATCCAAAGTCAAATCACCTAGAGCTAAAATATGCACCCAAGAAGAAATAGAGCCCTTCATAAGACTTGAACTGTTCAAACAACTTGATGCATGAATCTACACCTAATACATGAACTACAAGAAATAATCATATAAAAAAATAAATTACATTGAGAGCAATAGTTTAATAGTCACCTCAACTTCAAAGTTCCATATCAAAAATCATAAGTTGTTTATCAATAGGAAGAAGATATATGAATTTACAACAACTAGAAATTAAATACCTGAAGATAGAGATCCGTGATGACATTGTAATCAACTGGACAACCACCCTCCATTTGAGACACCATCAATGCAAATTTTACAGTGCCCTACAAAATTTACTCAACAAATAAGACCTCTCTTTAAAAAAACTTCATATTTAACATCAGAAATATAAGTCTATCAAAGGTAATAGAGTACAACGAGTATCATATTAAGCATATACACAATGAATGCAAGTTAGTGAATGTAGTGAGTATCATATCAAGCATATACCTAATGAAAGTGTAGTTTTGAATAGGTTTTGTGAATAAAGTTCTTGTAACAAAGCTAGCATTAAGAGGAGCATGTAACATTATAGCACTACCACACAAATGATACTAAAGGGGTATGGTTTTGATAGGAATCAATTATCTCCCTATAAAAGTAAGCAACTAAGGGTTTTGTTGTGAGCTTCATGAGAGATTGAAAGATAGGGAGTTAGACCTGTTACCTAATTTTCACCCTCAAGCTCAATCAGGCAAGGCATATATGTTACAGGTGTTTATAAGGGCCAAATGGATATCTCCATTGAGGGTTAGTTCATGCATCTAATGATATTTCACAGGGAGCTTAGTTAGGAAGCATGCTCTATTGGAAATATGTCTTAGTGGTTACATGCTCAACCTCCATTAGAGCTAGGTTGGCATGACATCTTCACTGTCTGGCCGACTAGCTGCTTTGTCACTTTCTGTTTTGAATAGGTCGTTGTGACCTAGTTTATGTCCTGCCGAATGAAGCTGTAGAGCCTATCGCTATGACAGGAAGGGTTCGGTATGACCTCTTGTCACGTCGTGATCTTTGTCTGATAGGCCATTCAATCATTAGTCGGGGAAACTCATGGCAACAACGGGCTTCGGGATAACTTATGACACTCGGTGAAGGGTCCCAGCTAACAGTCGGAGTCTCTCCAACTTAAAAATCCTTCGGCGTAACGAAGCATTCGGAGAGAGTCTCGGTGACCAGTGAAGTCTCCCCGACAACAATAAGGTTTCGATGTGAGATGTATTTGGACATATGGTCTCAGCAAACTGGTGGTGTATCGCTGAAATAGGGAGCCTTCTGCGTAGCATTCAAGTCAGAGAAAGGTCTCCCTGACTCTGATGTCTTGCCGACAACAAAGAGATCACCAAGAGGAGATGCCTTCGCCATGAAGTCCCGATGATGATTAAAGTCTTGCCGAAATCCAGCAGTCCCGCTAATGAAGTCATATTGATGTGAGGTCTGGCCGACGGAGTGGAGTCTTCGCGAACAGGGAAAGATCTTCGATGTAACACAAGAGGCAAAGGGAAGTCTACAAGATGTCTTGGTGAATCAAGGTGGTCTTAGTGACGGAACAGGAATTGGTATGACCGATGGACTATGCCATGATGTCTTCCCGACTTACCATGGTCTTGCCGAAGGAAATAAAGAGCTCGAGTAGAATGAGGTATCGTCGTAGGTCTCCCCAACTTGCTCGTGGTCTCGGCCAAGGTTAATTCCTTCACCGTAATGTCTCAGAGAAGACATTTAGTCTTTTTGACTGAGTGGGGGGCCTCGATATGTTTTCCTTCGGCAAGAGTCTCACCAACAACAAAAAGGCCTCGCTGAGAAAAGGACTTCGACAAGAGGTCTTGCCAAAGTAAAGAAGGTCTCCCCGACATAAATGACATCAGCGGAGCTCCCAGCCATCACGGTAATGTCTTGTCGACATGGGGTAGTCTGAGCGAAAGGAGGAACATCAACAAGACAATGAGCCTCACTATGAAGTCCTGCCAACTTGATAATGTCTTGGTGAAAGAAATGTGGAGCTCGGTGGAGTGGCATGCATTCGGGGTGACATTAATCAACTCCTGCCAAAGATGAAGGGCCTTGGGGTAACTTTTTTCCTTCGGTAAAACATCTCACCAACACACAGATGTCTTTCCAACTGAAAAGGAGCTCGAGCCCGAAGGAGAAGAGTGAGCTCAGGGTAAATGAAATGAGCTCGCCATGAGGTCCTGCCAACTCAGTAATGTTTTGTTGACATGGATGTGCTCGCCGAGGGCATGGGGGCTTGATAGAAGGTCTCACTGACTAGTAGAAGGTCTCCCCGACCATGAAATGGGCTCACCGATAGTATATTTCCTGCGGCATGAGCTCTCACTGACTATTCCATGATATGCCAATAGCTGTTGAGACACATAATCGCATCGGTGAGACACTTCCAGTGTCTCACTAAGATGTGATTCTGACTGAAGGAGTTTTTTGACTGCCCGAAGATCTACATGGAGTAGGCTCAACCAATCAGAGAAAGCTAAGGGCAAGCCATGGCGGTCTGACTAGGGAGAAGGTGATTAATAGAAGGAAAAGCAACGTGAGCTCAGGAGCATTCGAAGTAGCTCGACTGGGGGAAATTCAAAGATCGACATGAAGAACAAAAGTGAATGCAGTGGTTATAGGAAGATCTGAAGAAGGCTTCTCTAGGAATGTTTTCTTCATAGACATAGGCAACAAGGACACAGGGATGCAGCATTAACTACAAAAAAAAACATCTAAAGGTTGATCTTTCTGAGCCCGATATTTTGTAAGCCCTTAGGGGCCAACCTTACTTTTGTATATAAGATATTTTTTTCCTTCTTGTAAAGGAGTTTGGATGTATTCTCTTTTGAAGTCTGTGAGCCTTTTTGCAATCCTCTCTCAGACTAGCAGGATTCTGTAACTCAATTTGGAACATAATATACAAAATCTACCTTGGTTACTATTGATGGTCCATCATTCTGCCTTCTAGTTCTTGTGAAGTATAGTGCATTCTTTTTAAGTGATTCATTGAGCTACTTAGTGAAATATTCTCTTTCCTCATAGCTTTTGTTTCATTTCGTGCCTTTCTTTGTAGAAGTAGTATCATGTAGGTTACAAACTGTGTTTACTTAATCTTGCACATGATCTTCTAGTTTGTGAAAATATGCCTTTCCTTCTTAAAGGCATGTGCATGTCAAACCTGTTTGAATGTGTGATCTATAGGATCTTGTTGCGCAGTCTCATGGTTGTCATCAGTATTCAAGTGTAGCTCGAGTATCTAATTGTTCCAATCATTTCGGTGCATCACCTTAGGGTTTATTTTTCATTTTTATGCATTATCTCTCTCCCTTTTCCTTCAAAAAATCAGTAGTTTTAGGTGACACCAAAGGAAGCCGGCCTTCTCCAGAGGTTGACCTCTGCTTACAAGAAACCCACATCTTTGGAGGTCTTCCAATGTTACACTGAGGTGTTGGACATTAGATTCAACAAGGGTGCAATTTTAGGTGATAACAAGACCATCTTAGTTCATTGTCAATATGAGGTCCAAATGTCAGGAAAATCGGTATTAGTTGACATTTTCAGGAAGCTATGCTCAAATTTTATGCTTAAAAAGAGGTTCTTTATGAGCATTGCACAACAAGTATTGAAGATAAATATAGTTTTATTTTCCACCATTTAAATCCTTTTTATTTGAAAAGATCATTATATAAAAAATGACAATGAGGGTAGACTTATGCAAAGGATGTTATGACTATGCAAGGGTTCAAAGTGCAAGGTGGCAGTCCTATTAATCAAACTTTGAACAGTGCTTCAAAGATAGCTTGTTCTTATGAAATGACAAGGAGGTGACTTTGCTTGTTGATTCCAAATGCAAGCATAAAAAATGTTTTTCTACAACACTAATTCAATTGATAGGAAAATACATGGGTTGATTTATATTACATGACCAAAATATGACACAAAATCAACAAATCTTCTCCATCTAAATTCATCTCGAAGATTGTTGCAAGAGAAATTATTTTGAGAGATGTGAACCATTTCCATCATTTTAAATAGGGACAATGTTCTCGTGGAGAATATTGGTGATGCTAAATGAAAAAATCTGCAAAATAAGCTTGCACTATAATAATGTGCACTACATTAGATATCTAGTAATAATGAAGGGACATCCATCAAAGCATAAAAAAAGGGATTTTTTTGTCATATGTTGTAGTTACAAGTGCCCTACTAGACATACATGAAAATGTGGAAGCCTAGAAAACCCAATCGAACTGTTTCAAAAAATGCCTCAAAGAAATATGATATCATGGAAGGCAGCCTTCCCTTCTCTCCCACAAACACTTCAAGTCATGCCCATGGTGATGTGGGAAAGCATTTCCCACATCACTGTGGGCATGAGTTGAAGTGTTTGTGAGAGAGCAGGGAAGGCTACCTTCCATACTATCAAATCATTTTTGGAACCATTTTGTAATTAATATTTCTATTTTGCTGCAAGAACTTCATCCTTCCACTTGCCATTAAGAGCTTCACATGTGGTATATGTGAACCAAGATTCCAAACCTGCATAAAAACAAGAAACAAACACCCTATTAGATCAAATGCAAGTTAGTATCATGATTCCCCAAGAAATCCATTTAAATTGCAATGAAAAGGAAATGAAATGAACATAAACAAACATAATCCAAAGATATTAAATCCTATTCAAATGCAATGCAAACTCTTGATCTCTTGGGGGAGTTGGTGCCAATTTGATGTGGAAATTGGCCCTTTCCAAACTCCTATGAAAGATTTGGTGATTTGATGAAGATATGATCCACTTTTTTGAAGATTGAATTGTGCTCCAAGATAAAATCTGCATAACCTAGCTATAAAATTCAATGAGATGGATGAAGATTGCTATGGATTTGAGTATAGTAAGTTTACTCAAGTGATGGGTGAACTCAAAATTACTATAATAATTCTATTTGTATTGTGGATGATCAAATGAGGGAAGAATCCTCTTATTTATAGATTGACAAGTTGGAGAAATGACCAAAATGGAGCAATGTGGGACTAACTTTCAGCCAATGGCAAGGTACCACTTGTCAAGAGATGGATGGATGAAGGATGTGCACATTTTGATGAATGTGCCCATAAATGAAATTTTTGAATTTTGAAAATGGTGAAATGACAAGGAGGATGAAGAGTCAAATCGAGTAATGGCCACTTGGCTCAATGCAAAAGGACTTGTAAGATATGTTAAATGCCATGTTTGGAGGACAAGACCTTTTGGGGGGAGATTTCAAATTTGAGGAATATTTCATCTTTGATGCATTTTTTGAATGAAAATAGATGATTTATAAATCAATTAAATTGATTTTCATGTGCAAGTTACAAAATCTAGAGGATTTGATGGATTAAGACTAAGATTAATTAGGATTTGATTAATTTAAATGAGATTAGCTGATTTGACCATTTTGATTTAGATTTTTGGATTTAAATAAATCAAAATGAGAGGAATAATGATTTTAGACTTAATTAAATAAGATTTGATTTATTTAATTAAAGGGGATGGTGTTAGCTTTAAATCAAATAAAGATTAATTTATTTAATTTAAATGAGATGACTTTAGAGATTAATTAAATAAAATAAATTATTTAATTAAAATTGGGACTATAGGATTAATTAAATAAGATGATCTATTTAATTAATAGAAGAGAACGACTTAATTGATTTATTTAATTAAGAGATGAAATGTGATGAATTTAATTAAATAGAGATTATTTAATTAAATGATTAGTAGAGAGATGATTCGGGATGAACTGGTGTTAGGAAAATCAGGATTAAGTGCATGTACAATTTGCGTGTCTACATTTTTCCCCTCTTTGAAGCAATGTACTTACTATGTTGGTTCAAAGAATAAACTATCTTGATCAAAATTAAAAATTCTTTGATTTTTTCGGATGCCCCACTGTTGCCTCAACAAATGAAGAATTATGCCAGTATATTGCCCCTTGGAGAGATCAAGCAAAAAGGTTCAATTTGAGGGTTGATCTCGCAACAAAGAGGTTCAAGATCAATTAGCTCAGATATTTGATGTAGACAGATTTGATGATGTAGACAGTCATTAGCCATGGGTAACCTCATGTCTACTTTGATATATTACACACACTTGATCTTGATTCTGTACCATGACAGTTACATTATTGATTATATAAATATGAGATGCAATGATTCGATGATGTGTCCTATTCTATTTTATGCAATATGGATGGATTTTATTTCTATATGCATTGTCATGATTCTATCTTATGTATGTCGTTATGAGATGATTCTATATGGTACCTATGTGATGATGATGCTATGCGATGTATGACATTATGATGTGATGCAATGATTGTAAGGATGCATTTTTCTTTTCTTTTTTCAATATCTTTTCTTATGCACTTTTTATGATGATGTATGGAAAATGAAAAATGTTATGATATGCAAATGCTTAGACTAACAAATCTATATTATGCATTAATGCAAATGTAATGAAGGTGATATGATAAATTCTTTCTATATGATATGGTATGTGTTATGCAGTATGCTAACGGTTTGTGGATGGAAGATAGATGCATTTAGCGATGATTTGTGATTAACTATCATGGTACCATGTTAATGCGAAGAGAAGTAAGAAGAAATTAGACAATGACAAGAGAATCCAACAAGCCAACTTTAATGATGATGATGATGATGATTACTTGCTGAGGAGTTGGGATTTTCAAAGGGCTAATTACCTTATGTTTGATAACACACATAGGTGCAATGCATCAAGGTATAGAGAACCAGGATGGTGTTGTACCTAGTGTGATGGACTTTGACTCGACAAACAGATAGGAGTATTCTTGTTCACACCTGACATACAGAAACCTTGCTAGGATGCACTTCAGATGTTTCAAACATCTCAGACTAGAACACGGAAAGGTATAACCTATCAATGCAATAGTCAACAAGTTGCACAAAACACCCTCCATACATACCTAACAAAGCAAGTATTCGCCAAGTTATATTACAAGAACGTCCAACAAGCACAATAGACAAAAGACAATGATCAATGCCCCATTCCTTTCTCTCTAGATCATTTTGATTAGACATTATTGAGAGTTCATTGGAATGAGCGTAATAAGATAAATCAAAAGAAAACATCAAGTACACAAACAAGCCAATGTTCTTCATACCTCTAGCTAAGGGGATGTGTTTTGTTTATGATAAGTACATCCAAAGTGATATCCAAAATGATGCCCATTATCAAAACGATATATCCTAGGACATGCATTGTATAGGATGATGATGGGTTGATAAGTTGTTTGATAGGCTTTTGATATAAAGTTGACTGACATGTTTGAAAATGATTAGGATTTTGATTTTACATTTAAAAGTTTGTTGTTTGCTTTTGATTTTGTGTTTGAAGTTTGCTTTTGTAGATTGTTACAGTTGTTTTTGTTTGTATTGCCAAAGGATGAAGGTGACGATCAATTTATTATGGATGGAAGCTTATTGTGGGTGAAGCGAAACTGGATGGATTTTTTTTTTTTTTTCAAATATTTGGATGTTTTTGGTGTTTTGAAATGTTTTGAGGTTGTTTTGGATTTTTTTGAGATTTTACAAATGTTTTGGTTTTCCAATTTTCCAAATATTTTTGGGTTTTTATGAGATTTTATGAATGTTTTTGGATTTTGTGTCTTGAGAGCTGATCAAAGATTATCCTTGCCTATGTTTAAGCTCAGAGACGACATAGTTCAGATGACCAAGTTTATTACATTTTTCTAACTTTTTGAGTGTTTTTGGATTTTTGATTTTATGAATGTTTTTGGATTTTCACATGATTTTGACAATTTGGATATGAATAAATGACGATATCAGTGCTCTCTTTGGGATTTTGTTGAAAACTAAGCTAGGGTTAATTGATCATATCAATGGATTTATGATGATAACATTGTTCTCAAGATACACAACAATGCAAGGATAGTGTTAAGCAACACAAGGATTAGGATGGATATCCCAAGATGATGAGGGATTGATTGGATTTTAGATTGATCAGGATTTTGAACCTTGATTGGGATGAAAAGTTGGTTTTGGATGTTAGATGCAACTAATATTGATTGTTTGGATTGATGTAAGATGAAAGATAAAGCTTGATAAGGAACATCTTCTTGTCAAAATATGTCATGGGCTAGTGATTTGGATTTTTTGGCTCACAAATGCTAGTGAGTGTGTATCCTTGAGTTTTACCTATTCTAAATATGTAAGACAACTATTATGCAATAAGGAAAAACACAAAAGACACCTCAAAGATTAGCTTAAGGGATTGTTAACACAAAGAAAAATAGATGAAATTGTGCTAATGCTTATACCTTCTCCATGTTGATGAATCCCTTGGTTGGCCCTTGATGTTTAAGATCCTTGTGTGCTCCTTGGATGGCTAGATGCAAGATTGACAATATGACTAGATGCAAGTGAAAAATGGCTAAAATGGCCTAGCTAAATGAGTGAAAATACTTGTGAATTGAGTGCTCAAAATGATAGCATAAGGATACTAAAATGACTAAGTCCCCTAAATGTCTTAGAAGATGGGGTATTTATAGGGAAATTTGAATTCTCTAGAGAATTCAATGGTTGAGATTGAGCCACCAAGGTCAAGATGTAGGGCTATTGTAAGTTGAAAACTGACAAGCCCTCACATCTTGACATGTGGAATGTGAGATGGCCAAGGATAAGATGATGTGGAAGTGAGGTGGAAGGGAGGTACATGATGTGTAAGAAGGACATGTACCTTGGAAGTACATTGGGGGATGAGAAGAATCTTGGGTGAATAAATGTGAATTGAAAATTCACATGCTTGGAAGAATCCCATGGACAAGACAAGGTTTCAAAAAGGGAAGCACTTGTCCACATGTGACTTGATGTGACAAGTCAAATATTCTATAAGATACATGGGAAAAGGGGATTCTAGGAGGAATAAAAGTGAATTAAAAATTCACATGGAGAAGAGAGGATCTTAGGATAAATAAATGTGAATTAAAAATTCACATGGGAAAGAGGGTCAATGCTAAGAAAGGAAAATGGGAAGGTTGACTAAAAAGGGATGCTAAATGTGGCTAATGACTTTGATTAAGGTTGTGCAAATACATGATTAAGATAATTAATGAGAGATTAGAAGCAAGTGGAAAATGTAGGAGGATGTGACATTAATCCTTGATTAAGAGGATGCACATCCTAATCATGAATTAATTAAATTAATCCAGATTAGAAAGGGATTATGGAGGATGTGACAAGGAGAGAGAAAAAGGAAGAATTTAAAATTGATTTTATTCAAAAAGGTCAAATGACTAAATTAAATAAATCAATATATTTATTTAATTTAGAGAGGAAAAGGTGTAAGGTAAATCATTTAATTGTTAAATTAAATACTTTAGGGACCTTAGGTAGACCATGAAATATTAAGTGATTTAATTAATACTGACCAAGAGGATGAGGTGTATGAGTTAAAGGGATGAATAAGGAGACGAATTTCACCATATGGAAGTGGTCAAATTCGGATGTCTACCTTTTTTCCCTCTTTGAAACATTGTTAGGATAATAGGGTTTTGAAGAAAATAAAATGCAGATGACTCTATAGAGGAAACAACCAAAAAAAGAGATGCCCCAGCATAGGGGAGGCCACGTGAGCTGCCCAAATGGAGGGAAGTGAAAGGGGATGCCTCGTTCTCACGGGAGAAGGCTCATGATGGAGGAATGGAGAGATTTGATAGGGTATGCCCCCTCGAGGAGGCGAATGGGGAAGGAAAAAGGGTCCCGAGCAACTTCTCGGAAGTATAACATGGTGTATGTCATTTGAAAGAGCACGAAAAACTGAGAAGATTGGCATTTGAACGGAGTCAATCAAACACATAGTTTGCAAATGGCGGCTTCGAGAAGTTAGGGGCCTAGGGCGTTTCTACCTTGACTTGGGGGAGCTTCCACCCCGGTGCGGGGGCGCTTCCACCTTAGCTTGGGGTGCATCTACCCTGGCACAAGGGTGCTTCCTCCCCAGCTTGGGGGAGCTTTTGCCCTACCGCAGGGGTGCTTCCGCCCTGCCGCGAGGGCGTATCCGCCCTGGCACGGGGCTGCACCCACCCCTACTAGAAGACAAGTTCGCCCTTACTAGGGCGAAGCGGGAGAGGGGGGAAAGAAACTAAGAGAGAAGAAAAAGAGATGTGAAGTATTTTCACAACCAAAATCATAGGGTGAATGCAATGCAATGGTAATGACCATGAAATGCAATCCTAATATAATTTTCCATCTTCGAAGCACTGAGTTTTGATATAGCATAAGACACAATACACCAAGGTATGATGGACCAAGGCAGATTGGTGTCTAATGCATAAAATAAACACAACAGACAAGAAGGCTATCCCAACACCCCAAAGTGACAAAGACTTTGGTCAAGCCAAACATTGGGATAACTGCAAGCACAAAGGGATGTCCCAGCATAACACAAGATCACATGGGTCTTGGTGGATACTACGTGGGACAACCCAATAGATAGCAATAGTAAAAGATCAAGATATGCCCCTATGTTGACTAGTCAAAGCACACCATGATGTGATGGATCAAGGCGACCATGACAAGTGATGATAGGGAGCTCAAAGGATAAACAAAAGCCAAAAGCATCAAAAGAGCGCAATCAAGTTTCAAATGTCCTTTGCCATAGGATTAGGAGATGGATGGGATTGATGAGGTCTGTTAGGAAGGATGCATCCTGTTGAGACTGATGATGGATACTAAATTGAAAGATCGATATGATGTAGGATATTCAGAACTGATTGGATCTAATGATACAAGTGGATCTTGTTTGTTAAGAACCAGTGAGATAAGGGCATAGCTCGATGACACAACACAAGAGGCATGACACAAGACTGACACACTCTAAAGGCCTAGGGGCTCAGGGGCTGATCAAAGATTAGCCTTTCCTACATGAAAGTGTAGAGTCCACATAGTTCGACAAAAGGTTGACAACTAACCATGGATAAAAGAAAAAAGAGGACGATGAAGACTAATGGTGGATGACAAGGACCGGAGGGACAAAATCAAAGACCGATGATAGATGATAAAGGAGTGGACAGAAAGATCCCCGGGGGTAGATCAAATGATCAACCTTGCCTACCTGAAAGTGCAGGGGCAACATAGCTCAACAAAAGATTAAAATGATGGGACCAATACGATGAAATAGGATAGACCTGTTGGATTGGATAGGATGATGGTGATCACACAAAGCTCAGGAATGGGATAGGGGTCCAAATCATCAAAATGAATTGGGAGGATGATATGATAGAGAGATGAATGATGAGAAAGCATAGGAGATTGAACAGATGTGTCAAAGAAGCAGAAGTGATAGCGATGAGATAAATGGCATTGGGTTGCATGGAGGGAGGCCTATAGCCAAATACCGATGACAAGAGATTGTGAGATGGGATGAGGATAAAGATGAAAAAATGGATAGAGAGATAGGGATGGGGGATGGAAGGGATTGTTTGGATGGATAGGAAGATAATGATTGGGAGATGAAAGGGATGCTAGGATAGATGGATAGGAAGAAAAGGATGGGGAGATGGAAGGGATGTTGTGAGAGATGGATAGGGAGATGAAGGGATGTTATGATAGATGATGTCTCTAAGGACTATGTCACAAAGGAAGTAGATGCCCCCACTCTAGATATGTTATGTATGATGAGGCATGAGGGATGGAAGACAAGTGGATGGGAAGATAAAGGAGATAACTAGAGGAGGATAGGATGGGTGAATAAGGAATATGATAGAGCACAGATGAAGGGAATGTATACCAAGAGGTGTCTAAAGCATGCATAGATAGGTGCCCCTATTTTGATCAAGATCACAAGAAGGATGGAGGGATGGGAGATAAATGGGATATGATGGTAGGATGCGGAAGATAGGTGGGATGGAGGGGATGAATGAAGAGGACATATAGCAGGAAGACAGGTGCATAGTTGGAAGCATAGCGGGAAGCATAGCAGATAGAGGGAATGCATATCAGGAAGCTGTCCCCAAGTGTGGAAAATGACGGATGGGGATTTATGCATGACGCTTGTTTGCCAGGTTTTCATCACAATACTTATCCAAGGTGCTTGTTTCCCAATTTTTCACCATTGGATGAATTATTTCTCTTTACTTTCTTTTTTTTTTTTGACTTTTTTTGGATTTTTGTGGATTTTTTGACTTTTTTGGATTTTTGACTTTTTGGATATCATGCAAAAGGAGATGGATAAGGATAGGGAGGTGGATAAGAGGATTTAGAAGACATGTGATAAGGAGGTGGATGAAGGACTGAAGCGTCAAGTTCCATACAAGGTGTTAAGAGCCCATGTTTGAAGTGACTGTTGGATGTTGGTACAATCTTATTAGGATAAATGGATTATGCAAGAGGATGAATTAGAGAGATTTGATGGGGGTGGTATGTCCAATAATGGATGAGGGGCTGGAAAGGGTATGGATAGAATGATGGGGTAGGTGTGTGATGGGGTGGTGAGTTCAAGACTAAAATTGGCACATATGGTGATGGATGTGAAATGATAAGAGAATTAATGGATGGAGAATGTGGGGATAATGGAGGAGATGGGATAGTGAATTTCAGGAAATAGGGACCCAAAACCAATTTAGGAGAGGGTGGATGAAAATGATTAGCTTTTGGATTAGCAACTTTGGATGTTGTTTACACATTTTTTATTTGAACGTGTTGCATCTTTTTTCTTTGGGATCCACATGGTTTTGATCTTTGCTTTGGTGAACCTTTGTGGGCTATAGATTTGATTTTGATTTTGGATTTTATTTTTCTTTTCTTCAACATGTTGTTTAGAGGGGACATGAGAAGCTTTAGATTCATGTGGATGTTTAGATTGATGCATTTTTATTTTTGCATCCAAAGTTCTTTTAATAGCAATGGAATGGGTGTAAGGAGAAAGATGGTGTAGAATGATGGTGGTAGGATCTTGAGGATTATATGTGGATGGAGGATGTGTGGGTATGTGCCTTTGTTGATCCTGACTATGGGATAAGAGAGTGGGATGTTTATGATGGGTGATATGGATAGGTGATGGATGGATAAAAGGATGAATAGGACAAGATGGAGGAGGTGATTTTGGGATATAAGGGCCCAAAATGGACTTAGGACCTAGAGAAGACATGGATGGGGTAGATGGAGGGATGTAAGGACCCAAGATGGTGGATGGAGGGATCTAAGGACCTAAAATTGATGGATCGGATGAAGGAGGAATATGGACGGTTGTTTTGAGGTGATACGATGGAGGAGGAGGGATGGTATCAAAAGATCTGGTGGAGCGATGGGAAGAGCCTATATTTCTTGTGAAAGAGGCTTGTTTAGGACGTCTAGAAGTTGTACCAACATCTTTAGATTGTGAGTTTTGAGAAATAGGTCCAAGACCTTGCATGCAGATTTTTTCTTTGACTTGGATGGGCTCTAAATTACCTTGCTCATGAAGGCCTAAACCTTTTCCTTGATAGTTCATGTTCTTGAACATTCGATCCATGATAGGATTTTTGTTATTTTGGAAGAATGATGTGAGTCCATTATTAGGTGGGGGAGGATGGGTGGTATATATGTTGTGTTTTTCTTCTACATGGAGACCACCATGGAAGAATGTGAGAGTACCAAGGGGATATACAAGTGGTGAGGGGATAGTAGGTTTAGGAGATGATGGAGGATCATGAGATGGAGATGAGGGGATAGTAGCATCTTGATCAGGACAAGGGAGTGGTAAGGGATCAAGAGAGGGATTAGGTGACATGATAGGATCTGGATTTGTGGTAGCGGGTGATGGAGATGGAGATAAGGGCTCATGAGAGAGAAGGGGATCATGGGATGAAATGGATGGGAGATTATGATCTTGAGATGGGCTAGATGGGTTGATAGGATCTTGATGTGAAAAAGGGGATATGCTAGCATGCTTTGGATCAGGCTCTTGAAATGACTCATCTTGTGTGGGTGGTATGATAATGGGGTCTTGAAGGGACTCTTCAAGTGGGGGAGATGGAAGGATGGAGGATTCATGAAGTTTAGGGAAGGGATATCGGTGATACTAGGAATGGAAGGAATGGATGGGACTTGTGTGTCATCACTAGGAATGGGAAGAGTGGATTGGATTTGTGGATTTGCGATGGGTTTGGAGGATCTAGGTGTAGGAGGAGTGGATCCGATTTGGTTATCTTTGATGGGCTCGATAGATCTCAGAGTAGGAGATGGGGGCTTAGTGGATTCTGGGGATGTGATGGTTTTGACAATTTGAGTGGTGCTAGGGGTGGTAGTGTCAATGATAGGTGTGGGCTAGAGAGGGGTCTCATCACTAGTGACCATAGACGATGGATCAAGATAGCATGGTTCCACGATTGCAATGTGTGGAGTGGGGGATGTCTTCTTTGTTATAATTCCTTGGAGAACTTCCAAAGTGAGAAACTTGCATACTCTAGGTTGAGATGGCATGATAGGAATAGATGGAGGATTAGGGATTGGTGGAGGACTAGGATTATGGATTGGTGGCCTAGGGTGAGATGGAGGAATGGGATTGGATGTAAGACTAGGAGTAGATGGGGGATTAGGATTAGATGGAGGGTTAAAGTAGGGATATTGGTATGGCGAATTAAGATATGTGGATAGTGGTTTAAGATAAGATGATGCAACTAGTAGATTGTAGTAAGGGTATTGGGATGGTGAATTAAAATGTGAAGACGTGGATGTTGGATCAGGATAGAGAGATGTGAATGTTGGATTAGGGTAAATTGATGGATTTGATTGGTATGGGGGATTCAAATAGTGTGACATGGGTGTGGGTTATGATGAGAGTATTGGGATAGCAGATTAGGATAAGAGGATGCAGGTGTCATATAAGAGGAAGGTGTAGATGAAGAATATGATGGATATGCAGATGAGGAAGATACTGGACATCCCTTGTCAAAGGTATCATAAGGAGCGTGATTAGGCATGGGTGAAGACATAACGGGATAGTTTAAAGGGGTGACTGGATTGTGGAAAGTGGATGGAGAAAGCTTACTTGTGATGATAGTGTCAAGGGGATCTATGTCATATACTTCTTGATCAACAAGACTTTCATTATCGTTCTTAACGTAATTAGGGTTTCCCTTGACTACTATTGATTAAGGATAAGGATTCATGATGAAAGGATAAATAGGATGGATCAAAGATTTTGGATGGAAAAAAACTAAAGCTCAATTCAGGGTTGGATTAAAGCTCAGATTAGGATGATTGGATGATGTGATGGGATTGATTCTGATGATAGGATCGATTATCAAAGGATGATTATGACACCGAATCTACCTCAAGATGGAAGCAGATTGATTGGGTTGGAGGTGATTGGATAGGGATGTGATTGGATTATATTGCATAAGATTGATCGATGAGTGGTTGATAGGATGATGGAAGGGATTCTAAACCAAGTTCATAGATTACCCTAGGTGACTTGGGATACTGATCAATCAGATTAAGGATAAATGGATGATTGCGGCACCGAATCCACCTTGAGATTGAAAGAGGATTGATTGGGTCGATGAAGATGATTGACTGACTTAGGACAAATGACAATCCCAAGCAGATGTTGATGATGATGATCAATACAGACACTTAGGTCAATTCGGATAATAACCTAAAACAAAGTTCAAGGGATTTGGATGGGGAAATGATAAGGGATGTGTAACCTAGAGATGCTTGAGGATGATGTATCGATATGATTCAGATGATGAATGAATGAGTTTGGTAGAATGTGGATGGACCAAAGCTCAGATTAAGATTGAATTGAAGGATATGATGGGATAGGTTCCGCCGGTCAGATCTAGAATCTGGATCTGTTTATTGTTTGTTTGCCAACTTTTGTTGCAGAGGGGCGAATTTGACCTTTTGGGGTGGATTTTCCCTTCTGCAAGGAAAATTCACCCCACTGTAGGGTAAATTCGCCCCACTGCTTTGTGGACTCTTTGAGTAGGTAAACGAGCTATTAGAACGATGAGACGGGTGATTGGAATTGGGTTTTAGATAATCGGATTGAGGAAATAAATGATTGGATTGGGAAAATGAATGATAGGAGTGGATGAACAAGCACTCAGAATTGGTAAACGATTGATTAGAATGGATGAACGACTCTTAGGTCACATAAACAAAAGATTGAAATGAGTAAAAAATTGATTAGAAAGGATGAACAACTCTCAGAATGAGGAGATGGATACTTGGAATGGATGAAAGATTACTCGAAACGAGTAAACGAAGGATCGAAAGGGATGGAAAACTACTTGGTCAAATGGATGTTTGGAATGGTCAAATAGAGGCTCAGAATGATTAAACGAATGTTTGGAATGGTCAAATAGAGGTTTGGAATGGTTAAACGGAGGTTTAGAATGATCAAACGGAGGTTTCAGAGTTTTGGAATGACAAAACAAAGCTAAACGAGGCAATTTTGACTGTTCAAGAGGGAAAATTCACCCCACTACAGTAAATAGGAGGGAAAATTCACCCCACTGCAGTAAACAAAAGGGAAAATTCACCCCACTGCAGTGAAAATGGACTTGGTTTAGATGAAAATGACTATGGAAAGGACTTAAAATGACAACAATAAGGCTAACTTGTCAAAAAATTTACTAGTTTCTCACAAGAAAGCACTTTCAAACAAGCACAAGCATATGATTAGTGTCAAGGGTATGGTCAATAAAGGTCTTAATCTAGGATGCACAAGGTGTCTAGGGAGTCCTAGATATACTCTCAGTATGTGAGGCACAACTGTGAACACCAGCCTATCACAAGCATGAGCTGGGAACCCCAATGAGATACTGAAGGGCTCAGACCAACTCTTCACGTCTATCTTGGTATCACCCTAGCTTCGACGCTCTACCAATTATGACACGATTGGATTGAGGTGCAACTTTCACTCTCCCCCCTTTATATACCCCACTAGTATGCGTGGTTGGAATCGTCCCTTGGGGTGATGAAATCCCCAAGTAGGTCCCACTAGAAAGAAGACACTAATCGTTTCCAACTACTCCCCAGGCTCACACAAAGTGCAAATGGGAAAGTGAAAACAAACTAATGCCCCCTTTGGGTAACACAAAAAGACAGACACAAAAAACAATAGATATTACCTCCCCTAATTAAACTATGTTCTTAGATTAATGAAAACAACAAGGATAGCTTTTAAAATCTGAGCAAATGGATAGTGCTACAAGCAAATGTTAGTTGTTTTATTCTTTGTTCTTCATCAATTACACAAGAATATGCTAAAAAATGTTAGCAAAAATATAAATATCCTTGCAAAAAACAATGTTAGAGGGTTAATATATGAAAATAGCAAAAAATGGGAGAAAAAACAAAGCTAAAATGGTTGTTTTACCTTTCAAACTGTGTTGTTTTGGGGCGTATCCACCCCAATGTAGTAAACAGGAGGGCGCAGTTGAACTTTTGTAGCAAACAGAAGGGCGTAGTTGAACTTCTATAGCAGCAGAAAGGTGTAGTTAAACTTTTGCAGCAAACAAAAGGGCATAGTTGAACTTCTGCAGCAGCAAAAGGGTGCAGTTGAACTTCTGCAACAAACAGGAGGGCACAGTTGAACTTCTGCAGTAGCATAAGGGCGCAGTTGAAATTTTGTAGCAAATCAGAGGGCGTAGTTGAACTTCTGTAGTAGCAAAAGGGCGTAGTTGAATTTCTGTAGCAGCAAGAGGGCACAATTGAACTTCTGCAGCAAACAGAAGGGCGTAGTTGAACTTCTGCGGTAGCAGAAGGGCATAGTTGAACTTCTGCAGTAGTGGAGGGCATAGTTGAACTTTTGCAGCAAATAGAAGTGTGTAATTGCACTTCTGCAGTGAACAGGATGGTGTAATTGCACTTCTATAGTGAACATGAGGGCATAATTGCACTTCTACAGTAAACAGGGGGCGTAATTACACTTTTGCAGTGAACTAGAGGGTGTAATTGCACTTTTGCAGTGAATAGGAGGGTGTAATCACACTTCTATAGTGAAAAGGAGGGCGTAATTTCACTTCTACAATGAGCCAGAGGGTGTAATTGCACTTTTGCAGTGAATAGGAGGGCATAATCACACTTCTGTAGTGAAAAGGAGGGCGTAATTGCACTTCTGCAGTGAACATGAGGGCATAGTCACCCCTCTGCAATGAACTTGTTAGAAACAAAATATGGATTAGGGAATATCTTCCCCTCTGCAACAAAATTGTTAAAAACATAATATAGATAAGGGTTAGGGCATATCCGCCCCTCTGTAGCAAACTTGTTAGAAAGAAAACATAGATAAGGGTGTATTCACCCCTCTGCAACAAACTAGTTATAAAGAAAATATGGATTAGGGTGTATCTGCCCCTCTGCAACAATCAGGAGGGCGTATTCACACTTCTGCAGTGAACAGGAGGGCATATTCACACTTCTGCAGTGAATAGGAGGGCGTAATCACACTTCTGAAATAACCAAGAGGGCATATTTGCCCTTCTGTAGTGAACAGGAGGGCGTAGTTGCCCCTTTGCAGTGAACAGGAGGGCGTAATCAACCCTCTACAACCTGTACCTGCAAACAATCTCAACAACAACAAATGTGAAGTAAAAGAACCTGTTTGTGAGTCCCACCGAGCGTGCCAAAAATGTGTATCCTTGAATTTTACCTATTCTAAAGATGCAAAACAACTATTATGCAATAAGGAAAAACACAAAAGACACCTCAAAGATTAGCTTAAGGGATTGTTAACACAAAGAAAAATAGATGAAATTGTGCTAATGCTTATACCTTCTCCATGTTGATGAATCCCTTGGTTGGCCCTTGATGTTTAAGATCCTTGTGTGCTCCTTGGATGGCTAGATACAAGATTGACAATATGACTAGATGCAAGTGCAAAATGACTAAAATGGCTTGGCTAAATCAGTGAAAATACTTGTGAATTGAGTGCTCAAAATGACAGCATAAGGATACTAAAATGACTAAGTCCCCTAAATGCCTTAGAAGATGGGGTATTTATAGGAAAATTTGAATTCTCTAGAGAATTCAATGGTTGAGATTGATCCACCAAGGTCAAGATGTAGGGCTATTGTGAGTTGAGAACTTACAAGCCCTCACATCTTGACATGTGGAATGTGAGATGGCCAAGGATAAGATGATGTGGAAGTGAGGTGGAAGGGAGGTACATGATGTGTAAGAAGGACATGTACCTTGGAAGTACATTGGGGGATGAGAAGAATCTTGGGTGAATAAATGTGAATTAAAAATTCACATGCTTGGAAGAATCCCATGGACAAGACAAGGTTTCAAAAAGGGAAGCACTTGTCCACATGTGACTTGATGTGACAAGTCAAATATTCTAGAAGATGCATGGGAAAAGGGGATTCTAGGAGGAATAAAAGTGAATTAAAAATTCACATGGGGAAGAGAGGAGCTTAGGATAAATAAATATGAATTAAAAATTCACATGGGAAAGAGGGTCAATGCTAAGAAAGGAAAATGGGAAGGTTGACTAAAAAGGGATGTTAAATGTGTCTAATGACTTTGATTAAGGTTATGCAAATACATGATTAGGATAATTAATGAGAGATTAGAAGCAAGTGGCAAATGTAGGAGGATGTGACATTAATCCTTGATTAAGAGGATACACATCCTGATCATGAATTAATTAAATTAATCCATATTAGAAAGGGATTATGGAGGATGTGACAAGGAGAGAGAAAAAGGAAGAATTTAAAATTGATTTTATTCAAAAAGGTCAAATGACTAAATTAAATAAATCGATATATTTATTTAATTTAGAGAGGAAAAGGTGTAAGGTAAAGCATTTTATTGTTAAATTAAATACTTTAGGGACCTTAGGCAGACCATGAAATATTATGTGATTTAATTAATACTGACCAAGAGGATGAGGTGTATGAGTTAAAGGGATGAATAAGGAGACGAATTTGACCATATGGAAGTGGTCAAATTTGGATGTCTACAATGAGAATTGGATATCATGCGTGGAGGCATGGATGGAGTGTGTTTAGGGATAGGAGATGGATTAGTTGAGAGTTTGGAACCTTTGACTCTCCAAACTTGGGGAGATGAGCAATGATGGGTGGATATGGAAGTGTGCATGTAATTAGGACCAACTACTTGATATACTTTGTACGTTGCTTGAGAAGCCTTCTTTGCTTTTGTGGAAATCTTTGATGGATACTTTTCCCTTTTTTATTTTTCCCCATAGTTTCTTTGACTGATGGATTTTGATAAGGATAATCTTTCTTTGTATTCTTTGGTATCCATGTGTATTTGATTTGTCCATTATGCTTCCTTGCTTCTTCTACTTTGATAACATTCCTTGTGCTTTGATTTAAATCTTTCTTTTGACGTTGGTCCCAATTCTTGGATGGGGTGATCGGTGGATCAAGATTCATGACATGGCTGCTTGTAGTATTAGCATCGGTTTCATCATAAGGATTCTTCACGCTCCCTATGTTGACATTTTTCTGAGACATAGTTGCCCCTAGTATGGTGGTAGTTGCACCTTCGTTCCTTGATTCTACTTTTTTTGATGTCTTGTTCAGTAAGAATGCTCTGATAAATGACCATTGCAAATGACATTGTTTCAATTTGTTGCTCTGTTAACTTTGGAATCTCTTGTTCTGTCTGACCTATTTCTTTGAGTGGATAATCCTGGATATCTTCATGCATGATGTCCTCAGTCTAAATTTGGGATATATCTAATCCTAATGTTGACAACTCAGTTTGACTGTAGGAATCAATAACCTTCTCTTTTTGTGTAATAATATCAGGAGTAAAGGAATCCTGCTTTGAATGAAGATCATCTATGTGTCCATCCACATAAAGCTTCTCATGGGTAGATGGAGGAGTATTTTCTATGTGGATATGATCATCTTGTATAGATAGGAGAGTATCCATTAGATCATTGTAGTAGCTTGGGGATACAAATTATTGATCTTGAATGATTTCATAATTGCTTTCGACATGCTTTGGATCAAGTTCTTGACATGGGTTAGTTTCAAAGGATGAATTTCTTACAAAGTGTTCTTGGATATATTTATTAGGAATAGGAAGTGGCTCAATATCCTCTTGATCTTTGAGTGAATTTGGATCAAGTGTTGAGTTGAAGATTCCTTCAATATCGGCAATCATGAGGTCAAAGGATGTCAATATTTCTTGGAAAGGACCATTGCTAGACTTTGGTGAGAGATGTTGATCATGCTTTAGAATAAATTTTTGAGATATGTCCTCTAGCTCATTAGGTTATGTAGAGACATTTTTAGCATGATCATTGGTCGATGGATCGTTGATTACAGGATCAAATAATGTTAACACTCCTTGAAATAGATCATTGTCGGATATTGTTGAGGGATTCTTATCATGATCAAAAAGTGACTCTTGATGTATGTTGATTTTATCTTCAGATGAGGTAGAAACATCTTCCATGTGCTCGTTGATGGATAGGTCTTGATCATGTGATCCTTGACTTGGATAGATACATGGAGTCGTTAAAATTTTGTTGGGATTTTGAATAACATTTTCTTGTTGGGTTTGGTATTGGGCTTGAGCTTGTGCTTGCGCTTGAGCCTAGGCTTATGCTTGTTGGGCTTCTAGTGTGGCTTGGGCAACTTGAGCAGCTTGTGCAACTTGCTGAGTAGCTAGTTGTGCAGCTTGTCAGTTTTGGTTTTGTTGGAGTGCCTTTTGATAAGCAGCTTGCTAAGTGGCTTGCAATGCATTGTTGTGTTGGTTTGATGTGTTTGGTTTGGGTGGTGGTGGTGGTGGAGGTGGTTTTGGAATAGTGCTTTTTGTGGTGATAAGAGGTACCATCGTATTGATGATTGGGATTTGAGTGGTGGATGGTGCGATTGATATGGTTAGTCCTTGAGAGACCATGTTTTGAGGGATGATAGATGATGTGTTGGTTTCTTGTGCTATGGGGATGGTTTGCATCTATTTTTGTGATATCGATGGTAAGGGGGGAGGATTTGGTATGATGCCTTGATTGATGGTTGGGGGGATGTTTTGGATGAGCGATGGTAGCAAAGGTATCCCCAAACAAAGAGGTGATACAGATGTTAATGGCAAGGGTGGGAGTGGTGGGAAAGTGAGTGTCATGCTCCCTTGTGAAAATGATGATGTTTGATAAAAAAAATGCCCCCTAGTCCAAATAGGTCACCTTCTCCTTGTGAGGTCATAGGGAGAGAGGTTTGAGGGGTTGCATGAAATGATGATGATGGGTCATTAGGATTATGAAAGGTGAGGGGGACACATGGGTGTGATGGATTTTGAACAACATTTGTGTGAGTTGCAAACATATCTATCCAAAATTTTACCAAGTGTGGATTCAAAATGTTCATGTTTGGTATAGTTGTACTTGGTATATTCACATTTGACATGTATGGATTTGGTGGGATAATGTTGTTTTGTTGAAGACTCATGCATTGAGTATTTGGTTGATAGATTTGTATGTTTGGACTTGGATTTAAATCTAAAATCAGAAAAGGTGTTCCAAAATTTAGAATGGGTATACTCACATTTGTTGTACCATTGAGGTTTGTAGGAGATAATGATCCCATGTATGGATTGTATAAATGTGAGTTTTGAAAATCAATTGGCATTGTAAGGCTTTGATAGTTTGGTTGACTTGCTTTACTCATAATGTATGGAGCAAGTTTATATTCCATGTTATTCTTGTGTTTTTACCTTGTTGCAAAAGTGACTTCTAAGGTGCTTAGGACCAATGATGAGATGGAGGATGAAAGGGGTGAATGATATGGGTGTTGAAATTTTAAGAACCTTGGAGGAATACTAGACTTTAGGACTTTTTGATTTTTGATTTTTGATTTTATTTGATTTGGATTTAACAATGAATTCATAAACTCCAAGAGGTTAGATGTTGCCTTGGAATGAATTTGTCCATAAGGTGATAATTTAACTAAGTGTATGAATAAGGATTCATCTATACACACCTATTAAAAAAAGATGATTTTGTTTTGATTTCAAGAGGATTTTTCCAAAAGTCTAGTATGAATGATTTTTCCAATGGTTCAAAAGTTGTTTGTGAGATGGGTTTTGATTGATGTTTTGAGGATGGATGAAATGTTTGATTTTGATCCTAAATGAACCTAAGGACTTGTTTACAAGGCCAAGGTTTTGAAGAACATTTTTTTCCCTAAGAGTACTTCAAACTGAAAGATCAATGTTTGCTCAAAAGACCATAATACAAAAGATAAACAAGCACATGTGTGGGGTTCAATTGATTTCATCTTGATTAATGAATTGATTTTACCACAAACACTCTCTTGATTAAGTTTCAAATTGAATGTCTATGTCTCAATTTATTTTCATCCCACAAGGTTCGTTATGTGGAAATCAAGAGAATCAAGGTGATAGTTCCCTAATGTTGACTTTCGTGAGAGAAAATTGGGATATAAACACAAGTACTTAGATGCCTCTAAGGATGAGAATCCCAAGGGAAAGCAATAGCACTTGGATTTTTCAAAGAATATTTGCTCTTCTAAAGGGTTTGAAATTTGAATGATTTGTTTAATGTTTTTCTCAATGTTTTGGATCCAAGCACTATGTTTTCAACTGACTCGCAAGCAATATAACATCCTAGCTCAATTGGTACATTTTTATTGGTGGGATTGCCTCATGCCCTTCATAGTAGAAGAGATAATTTTACATGCAACCAAGGAGAGAGTATAAAGGTATGTTAAGAATGAAGTCTTAACCTCTATACTTTAACCAAGATTGGACATGGAAAGTAACTTCTTGGAATCTAAGTTCCAATGCACCACTTTGATAAAATCATTGGATGGATTGGTTGGCTACTACAAACAAGGTTCTTAATGACAATAAACTATGAACACTAGAACCAACACTCAACCGCTTGGCCACTTAAGGCTCTTCAATCGTTCTCGTTCCACTTAAGGCGTGGAATTAGGTGCAGTCTGTTGTTGGCACATATTGATGCTAATTTCTCATGATTTCACATCCTTTGATATAGCTCGCCAGTAAACGTGCTTGCAAGAACTTTCCTATGAGTTTCCTATTGTGAGGTGTGTCTCATAGTAAGCCCTCTCTTAAAGGTGACTCAAAGCAACAAAATAAATTTTGACTGTTTCTCTTGCACCCAAGATCGCACAAAGTGCAAGGGGAGAGGATACGCACTCAAAATGAACAAAAGAAAATATCACACAATTCAAGCACTTGTTCGTTTTAGCCTCAAAGCAATGATGAGTTTGTTTTAAAGCACCAAACTAAATGTGAAGTTGTTTGTTCAATTGTTAGCCTCAAACCAAATTTAGTGAGTTTTTCCAAAGTTCTTTTTAATCCTTTTGTGTTGTTCTTTTTAGAGCCCATTGAGTCCTAAAAGCATGATAGATAGCAAATCCTTAGAAGAGGGATTATAATTTCTCCCCAAAGTGTTTAAAAACACTTTTTACAATCATGTGATAATTCCTTTTATTTCATTTCCATGCTCCATGATCCTTTAAAACCTGCAATACAAGCTCCAAATTTTAGATGAAATCAAGAAACAAGAAGATATGAGGGTTAGATAATTGATTAAGCATAAAAACCCTAAGATTTAGACCAAGTTTCATTGTGATTTGACATTAGGTGAAAATTTTAAAATTTTAACTCTATCAAAGTTGAGAAACACCTACACCATTGGATAGCTTATGAAATTCTACCTCATTTCAAAAAATAAAACTCCGAAAAAGACCAAAAAATGACCAAGATACCACAATTTTAAGTTTGAGTGAAAAAGCAAGAAATTTCAGCAGCTCTGTCTGCATAGGCATCATTTTTTGGAGTTTGAAGTAGTGCTATATGGCGCCACTAGACTTATAGCAGCGCTATATGACATTGATGGACTTGTGAGCAACTTTGTATGGCATCGCTGGACTTTGAGCGGCTCTGTATGGAGTTTGAAGCGGTGTTGTATAGTGTCGCTGGACTGATAGCGACACTATATGGCATCGTTGGACTATGAGCAGTGCAGTTTCTTGTATACACCAAAAAAAATAGAAAAAAACACATAATTTAATGAAAAAACATGATTTAAACTTCTGGTTTTCCCTCCTAGTACCAAAATGTGAACCAAGATTCCAAACCTACACAAACACAAGAAACAAACACCCTATTAGATCAAATGCAAGTTAGTATCATGATTCCCTAAGAAATCCATTTAAATTGCAATGAAAAGGAAATGAAATCAAGAACATAAACAAACACAAGTCAAAGATATTAAATCCTATTCAAATGCAATGCAAACTCTTGATCTCTTGGGGGAGTTGGTGCCAATTTGATGTGGAAATTGGCCCTTTCCCAACTCCTATGAAAGATTTGGTGATTTGATCAAGATATGATCCACTTTGTTGAATATTGAAGTGTGCTCCAAGATAAAATCTGCATAACCTAGCTATAAAACTCAATGATATGGATGAAGATTGCTATGGATTTGAGTATAGTAATTTTACTCAAGTGATGGATCAACTCAAAATGACTATAATAATTCTACTTGGATTGTGGATGATAAAATGAGGGAAGAAGCCTCTTATTTATAGATTGAAAAGTTGGAGAAATGCCCAAAATGGAGCAATGTGGGACTAACTTTCAGCCAATGGCAAGGTGCCACTTGTCAAGAGATGGATGGATGAAGGATGTGCACATTTTGATGAATGTGCCCATTAATGAAATTTTTGAATTTTGAAAATGGTGAAATGACAAGGAGGGTGAAGAGTCAAATGGAGTAATGGCCACTTGGCTCAATGCAAAAGGACTTGTTAGAGATGTTAAATGCCATGTTTGGAGGACAAAACCTTTTGGGGGGAGATTTCAAATTTGAGGAATATTCCATCTTTGATGCCTTTTTTGAATGAAAATAGATGATTTATAAATCAATTAAATTGATTTTCATGAGAAAGTTGCAAAATATAGAGGATTTGATGGATTAAGACTAAGATTAATTAGGATTTGATTAATTTAAAGGAGATTAGCTGATTTGACCATTTTGATTTAGATTTTTGGATTTAAATAAATCAAAATGAGAGGAATAATGATTTTAGACTTAATTAAATAAGATTTGATTTATTTAATTAAAGAGGATGGTGTTAGCTTTAAATCAAATAAAGATTAATTTATTTAATTTAAATGAGATGATTTTAGAGATTAATTAAATAAAATGAATTATTTAATTAAAATTGGGACTAGAGGATTAATTAAATAAGATGATCTATTTAATTAATAGAAGAGAACGACTTAATTGATTTATTTAATTAAGAGATGAAATGTGATGAATTTAATTAAATAGAGATTATTTAATTAAATGATTAGTAGAGAGATGATTCAAGATGAACTGGTGATAGTAAAATCAAGATCAAATGCATGTACATTTTATGTGTCTACAATATTAATCAATTGCAAAACAAAAAGGCAAGGACAGGAAACTCTCTGCCACCTTCATAATCTTTGTGTATACAACCCATCTTCTTTTTACCCATTAGAAGCAATTCAAAGCTAAACTTGACAAGGGCAATTGGTGTTGTAGAGAAGGGTGGGTAGGAGCCAAAATTATTCCTGGTTAGTTTAATTTTCTTATTATTTACAAGAAACCTAAAGTATGACATCTCTTTCGTTATGGAAAATAATGTAGAGTTAAAGAAATTATCACGATACTATCTTAATTTTTTTACTTTTAATATGAAAGCGAATAGATAGAGTGAATGGAAAACAATCTAGATGAGTTAGAGGAATAGAGGAATATCAACCACCAAAAAGCCTTAAAATGGGTCACAAAATGGAACTTTACCTTTTGCTATCTATCGTTAAGGAAACCTTATATTTGCAATCCATTGATCAAAAATCCTATAGAATGAAAATTTGTCTTCCAAATCCAAACACAATTACAAATGGTTGAAAATCAGTGAAATACGTGACTTCATGTGTTTTGAGTGAATAAATCATGAGATTTTTATGTTAATAATCAAGAATAATATTGAAAAAATTGTTGCAGGGATTTTCTATAAATTCATGGTATTTTGGGAGAAATTGTAGCAAACTTGTAAATTCATGATTAATCATGGTTTTTTGTTGATTTATACTTATATGATATCAATATAGATCTACAATAGAAAACATTGGTGATATACTTAAATTATCTTATAAATCTACTTAATATGTGTTCCCTAAATCAAGCATTTTGACAATTTTTCAAGAATCAAACTTCTTAATCTTCAAATTTCTGTATATCCAAATAATAAATCTTGTATTTTTTGACATACATCATCACTTCATGTTGTCCACTTAGTAGTGTATGTAGTGCATTTTATGATAATCATGGAGGTAGTTGATGGATGCTTATTATTCTTCATACAAAATGTTTGGGGATATGCTTAAAACAATGAAAATTAGGTTGTCGATTATGTTGCAAGGATGATCCTACTACTAGCAGCTTCCTCTCCTCACTTTTGAATGGAAGTCAGTGCTCTTTCAGGTTTAGACATTACCTATAATATCATATTTGAAACTAAAAAAATATTCATATTCAATTCATGATAGCATGAATAAAAATGTAAACGCATTTTCCATTGAAGTAATGGGTTTTTTGAATTAGGCACTACTAGAAGATGTGGATGTCAAAAATTTAGTGCTAATATTAATCTTGGGAGCATTCTACATGCTTGGCATGGCTACAAATTATTCCCATCTATTTTTATCATCATGCTTGACACCAAAATACGATTTGTGCAAAATATCGAGGTACATAAGTCGCTTGCCATGGTTTCAATTAGTTTTTAATTTTTTGGGAATTTGTACACCATCAGATATTTTTTTTGTTTTATTTCAATCTAAAACAATTTGGTTATTTTTTAAATAAAGACAATGGTTTTGTAATTTTTCATATATAATATTATTGTAACACTCAATATTAATTCTTCACATAAAGATATTTTGAACTGTGAAATGAATTTTATGTTTATTTGGTTGTTTTAAATTTTGTATGTGGGGCTATGTAAAAATCTTTGAAGTCTGTGAAAAATTTGAACTCTGAGTGTTACCTGCTTGGCATGTTGAAGGATCAAATTGGAATATGCAGGATTTGATTTGCAAAATGAATACAATTAAAGAGGATGCCATGGCAGCTACAGTTTCACCCGCTAGGTCAGAGCTAGGGTCACCTTGCATGCCTGCCTTGATATTGTCATGTCCTTAGGATTTTTCTTGTCGTATAATCAATGTCTCCATCTCCAACACAAAACTCACATTACTAGAGACCCTCTCATGTCTATCCTTGGTCATAATAAAGTCTCACAGCTAACCTATAAAAGAGTCATTGTTCTGTTCAAATTTAATGAAGATTAAATTAATGCATTCTAATGATGCTTCCCCTATAAACCAAAATTCATGTGAAATATTTTAAAGAAAAACAAAAGTGAAAACTTAAAACACCAAAAGCAACGAAAAAAACAAAATTTCCAAATTGTAGAACCAATTACAGTAACTAATGGAGTCACTCAATAACTTGAAGAAATATTAATTACATAAGACCAATGGAAACAATAGAAAGTATAGACTATAGAAACAATTACAAGCACAAATTTATTCAAATATGTTTTGGAAAAAGAAACATTTCATTACATAAGATCAACTGAAAAAATAGAACTAAAGATTAAAGAAGCAATTAAAAGCATTAATAAAGACCCAAATGTTTGGAATAGAACTTTATTGCATAGGATAATCTGAAACGATATAGATTTTAGATTGTAGAAGCAATTATAGTAATTAATGCATACCTAACATATTGGAGAAAAATAATATTGAGAAAAAAAAATTATGAATTTTTCACAACATTCAACAACTTCAGCTTCACACTATTCTTGCTCTCTTCAACTACCTTCTCCACTCTTTCCATCTTTTTTCTTCCAACATAACTTTTTTTTTTTTCTCTCCATTCTATCAATGGGATTTGTCTCATTGAAGTATCCTCCACCAACTTTGTTTCCCCACCCCTTTTCCACTGCATCAGCAACAACCAAATTAATTAACCTAAAATCTATAATTTGAAGTTTTATTCACAACTATGCCTTCAAATCTCATACAACCTTTGATATTAAGGAAAAAAAATGGGAAGTAGTATGAAAGTAACTGGAAATGTAGAGGTGAGTAGCCTTGGAAATAAATTTGGGTTTTGTTAGGGCTAATATTAGTGTTTATCCATTTGTTCCATGTCCTTTTCGAAAGTAACATGCTCCTTACTCAAAATAGTTTATCCAATAAAAAAAATCCTACCAAATCAATAGATAATGTAAATGTGTAGTAATGTTGAGCTTTTAAGAGGCCAATTGGGACTTTATTTAGGACCTCTTGGGACTCTATTTAGGACCTCCTGAGATTCTATTTAGGACCTCTTGAGATTATAGCTCTTTGTATGGTTCAGGATTTGGATTTGTGTTTCAACAATGCATTGCTTATCATTGAGCTGAAAGGCCTCTTTAAGATTTGGGGTTTGTATATATGTAAGAAAAATAAAGAGAGATTTAGTGGCCCTGTATATATCTTTAAATGTAGATTGTTCCAATAAAACAAAGAATAAGAGGAAATTATTAGTGGAGATACTTGTATATAAGAGAGAGCTATTAATCTTGTATACAGTTTGGATTATGTATTATTATAACTAAATTGAAGAAGAGTTAAACATTAGTTTTGTTATGACTTCTTTCTTTTTCCAATTTTTAGTTATCTTGATGGTGGATTGTGTAGTGTGTATGAAATATAGACGAAGGAAAAAGGATACATAGTCAAATCTAGAAATACTCAAAATAATAATAAAAACTATAAAAATTCCATATCTTTAATTGAAAAAAAAAAAGATTTTAAAATATAAAATATTCCAACAAGAATGAATGGAGGAGAAGTTTCTAACCCTCTAAAATGTTTAGTTTGTCATCATTTAAAACTATCAGGTGATCACCGGTGAACAATGCTTTCAATGGCTTATAAAACAGTGAAACATAACCCTAAAGACAAGCACAAATATAATGCATTGAGTCTCATATGGATTCATATTGATTGATTTGGGGGAATTTTGATTAGTCTTCCTTATATATGGGCACAAAATATGCTAATCCATTTTGCAAGTAATCTTCCCTAAGTTTCCAAATGTTAGCCTTTCACCTGTGAATGTCCTGGTGTGAAAATAATGTCTTAAGTCTGAAAAAATAGTCCATGGACCTTTCTTTCTAACATCAAATCAATATCAACAATAGATATGTCTACTTTCCACATAAACAATCAAGTCCACTTTAGAGACATAAAATTATTTCTCAAAAATAGAAGAAATCTTCTCAATATTATATTCACAATTAACAAATCACAATGGCTAATGAAGTCAAAGCATATAATTTACAAATAGATAGACAATGGTGGAGATATTAACTACAACACTACTCTCATAATTCTAATAATGATAGAGACTTGACTTCACAAATCCTACACCAAAGGTTAGAATTAATGTTTAAAATTTCACATCCATTTTCTACATCTCATAATTATGTGGTTATCACTTTATTTTCATTCCACTCTTAGTTACTACAATGGTTATGTGGTTTCATGTATGGTTGTTTTGCTACTCAATACTTATCTGTAGGAGCAAACAAGTGTCTTTCCTTTGTCTACATTTGGTGGAGGTATCCATGCCTATTGCGTGTAAAACCCTGTCATCCTATGCATTTGTCCTTCCAATCAGATGGAATCTGGCCAATCTCACCATTACTGAAACTCTCCGATTAAGGCCATATTCCTGATGAATTTATACCCATTGCAAACTAGAATTAAACAATTGATTTGTTCTTTGTGAAGATTTATGAAGCTTTAGAAAGTATGATAGAGGAAAGGACAATGAAGAAAACATTACTAACTAATATCAGGCTCATATTGAACTACATAAACAACAAAATACATAATGGTTTGAATTTAGGAGAAAAGAGAAGAATCGTAGATTTAAATCTTTCAACGTGGTATAAAGCTGATGTATTGGAGATGAGCATAGGTACAAAGCTTTCAATATCCAATGCTTGATGCATAGTAAATGATGGGAATGACATATGTTGGTAATTTAAGTTGTTTTATCCAAAGCCCTAAGGCCATACTTGATTCAGGTAGTGTATTCCTTCATCACTTTCAGCAATGCTAAGCCTAGGAGGGTAATCCCTAAGGTTTCTATCCTAAACTTCACTATGTAGGCTTACAGATTCAAGAACCAAGAATCTCTTTCAACATATATCAAATGCCATGCATGCATTAGGTAAATGCAAGAAGATGAGTCCACAAAACGTGGAAGTTTTTGCCTTAGAGAAAAACCCAAAATCGGCTTCAAGAAAATGAGATCCTGTTTTTTAATAAATAGGATCCCGTTTAGGTTCAGGGTCCCAAGTCAAAAACGGGATCCCATTTTCTAAAAAACTAAAAAATGAGATCTCGTTTTAAAACAACCCATTAAAAATGAGCTATTAAAAAATAGGATCCCATTTTTTAAGAAACATGATCCCATTTTTTAAGAAACGAGATCCCATTTTTTAAGAAACGAGATCTTTTTTTATTTTAAAACGGATCCCATTTAAAAAAAAAATGGGATCTCATTTTTTAACAGCCCATTTTAAAATGGGATCCCATTTTTTAATGACCTGTTTCATAAAAATATTTTTTTATAATTTAAAGAAACGGGATCTCGTTTTGCAAAACAAGATCTTGTTTTATAGAATGGGATCTCATTTTTTAAAATTTTAATTTTTGGTCAAGTTTTTCTTTGTTTATTGGTTTGGGAAAAGGCTTGGGGACCCGAACCTAAGCTTTGGACCTAGTTTGACCTGCAAGTTGAAGGGCTTGACAATGTCATAGGAACATAGTGACTTTAGACATATGTCTAGAGACTTTTTTTGCATAATTTTTTGACAAAATTAAAACCCATTATAGATGAGATAATGGATATTCCAAATATGTAATTTTTTTAATAATTGGATTATTTTTCCTATTTTTCAATTAATTTTTGATGAAAATGGTCCGTAAACTTGAAATATCAGGGTTTTTACTATTTTAATAACTTCTTATTAAAATATTTATTTGTCAAATGAATTGCATGAAAACGTACTTTAGAAAATTATTTTCAATTTAAAAAAAATAAAAAATGATAAGTTTAGGTCATCTTATGCGTGATGTACACAACTATTTTTCAAAACGACAAATATGGCTAATAAAGTTTTAATAAAAACTCTTCGCACGACTCTCTACTGGTGGCCTCTGCAACTTTTGTTGCCTCTCCAATGGCCTCCCCTCACCTACAAACCCTCACTGAGCTTGAGATTTTTCTTCTTCCATTGTGTGGCATTATAATATTTGAAGGCATTGATAAGATTGGCGATGGTGGTTGCTAACATGCCCTTCACCAACTCCTCCTCCTCTATTAATGTAGATGAATCTTTCATGAGAACGTCCAAACCTGCCAAGACCATACTTGGTGGGGGCGTAATGTAAGGATTCAAATATTTAAACCCTATCTTTGATTAGCCTCCATCACTATGATCTATCTCTACCCTAACAAAACTATTTGATTGTTATTCTGGAAAGCACAGTGATAATATGGTGTTGATTTCAAGAGGCTCAAGGAAAGGAAAGGACTTTGCGCTGGAAGTTAGGTCTTCAAAGTTATAGTTTAGAAATGTGAGTAACTTTTTCCTACGGTCAAGGCATGACTCGATGAATGCATTTGGTGGTGGGGGTCCTCCTTCAGACTTACCGAATGTCATTGCTACAAATGTTACCTCTACCAAGCACTGTTCGCATTTCCTGGCCCGTCCCTCACCAAAATTCCATAAGTATGTTTAGATAGTTTAGAAATGGACAAGGAAGCTTTCTTGTATGATCATGCACTAATATGTTAGTTTTCAAAGACTTGGCCAAAATTATGTGATCTACATGCTTGGGTTTTGGACAAATGGAAATAATTCATGGAAGGAGAAATTAGCATTTACCCTTGTGCAAAGGGGTTCTTTATTTTAGAGTTTGACTCACAGGAAGACAAGGAGGTGGTGATGGAAAATGGTCCATGGATCTACCAAGGTGTTTTTTTGTGCATGAAACCATGGTTTCCTAACTTCCACCCTTGCACAAAAATTTTCAACTCTGCCTTTTTGTGGGTAAGGCTTCCGTATCTTCCCATTTAGTTCTAGGAGTTAGATTGCTTGAGGGCTATTGGAAATAGCCTAGGAAGGTACCACTACACTTCTGAAGAAACTATCAACTATCTGAATTCTACTTGTGCTCATGTTTGTGTTGAAATGGATTTTTCAAATGGTCTTCCTATAGAGATTTTACTGAAGGTGGGTAACAAATGTAGGAGGCAACCAATTGATTATGAAAATATTGCTTTCAGATGTAGAAAATGTTTCTCTATGGTTCAATCCTCCCATTTTCATCTTCATTGTGATGTGGGAAAATAGACATGGTGGATTGGAGTTGAATCACAACACTATATCATTCCTCCCAATCCACCCAAGGATGTATCTCTGAAAGAAAGCATGCCTCTAGTGCCTCCCCCTCATGAGAAACAAACTGCGGTCTCGCCTGCAAAGGCGACAACTCCTGCATCTCTTTCCAAAGATAGTAATACAATCTTAGTAGAAAATAGCAATGCTTTGCCCCTACACCTCGAAACAGAACAAGGTTGGACAAAGGTGAAGATGAAGAAAACTCCACCAACAAAAAAAAAGCATCCAATGACATTAAGATCTTCTAAGTAAATATCAAATCTAGATATGTAATTTACTATGTAATTGGGGGTTGATTTAAAATTTATGTCTTAAATATGTAATTCGGTGCTCAAATTTAATAGAAAGAGAGCTATCCTCTTTGATAGTGATTTTCCTAAAAAAAAATTAACAAAAAAATATTCAATAAAAAATTACAAAAAAATATCAAAAATGTGCTTTAGTGAGTTACAAATCTTTTCCCAAAAGGATTTCAAAAATTATGATTATTTAGGTCAAAATATGGATAATGTACACGTGCATGGTATGGTAAAAAAAAAGTAAATTTTAAATAGTTGTTTTTAGAAATGCCTATTAAAAATAAATTTGTAGCATCTGGGTATTGAAATAAATTACATACTTGGAAACTAGACTCTGAGTACTAAATTTTATGATTACTAAATTTTTCCAATATTTCATCTCTAAGTGCTTCAAATTTTAATTTCAAATGTCTCAAATTCTGAAAATCAAGGAAAACACTTCCACTTTTTGGCCAAAAAGTGGACTCAACTTCTTGCACACACCCCAACAAGTCATGAAACTAATCAAGATCCCAAAAGATTTATGTAGTTTAATAGTATACTTCATACATGAAAATTAAAACAAACAACATAGCATAACCCCCTACAAATTCTTCTAGAAATGGCTCTCATATGATATTGTAATAATCAACTATACAAGGTAACAAGAAAACAAATGTAAATAAGATATTTTCTTTTGTCAGTGATTCGACAATGGCAGTCAATCGACAATCCAGTAGAAAATGACAGATCCTATGGAATTCGTGGAAGTCAACACTATCATGCATAGTTTCCTTCAGATAATCAGAGGTGGCATAATGGTGATAGGTTGTATCAAAAGCAGCATCGCTTCACTTGTCCAAATTGGGATCCACTGGCAATTCATAGGGTTATAAAAAAAAATGGTCATCAAATCATTGACATTTGTGAAAAAGATACCCTCTACAACAAAGATTTTCAAAGTAGATGTCATGAGAAGGATTTGGCCTTTTTGCAATGGTCATATCAAGAAGTTGAAGCATATATGAAATATTTTACAAATAGGGAGCCAAAAGAATTGCAGGGAGGGTTAAAAAAATATGCGCTCGAAGCATGAATCAAATGTTAGGGTTCAAGGAAACCCTAAACCTTTTGAACATAAGAAAGGGTTGTCAGAATTGGTATGCAAGAACGACGAAAATAAAAATATCTTTCCCACATCGATCACATATCAAGAAGCTGAAGCAGATCTGAAATCTTTTGTAAATGGGGAGCCAAAAGATTTACAGAGAGGGTTTCAAGATTTGGAAAGGAAGGGTTCGGAAGCTATGCGTTCAGGACATGAATCAAATGTTAGGGTTCAGGGAAACCCTAAAGCTTTCTAGCGTAAGAAAGAGTTGTCAAAATCGGCATACAAGATCAGCAAAAATCCAAATATCTTTTTTGCATTGATTCCTGAGAACCATGGCGCTCCCTTCAATCCAAAACTTTAGCCGAGGGTTTATACACATCAGGAATCTAATGATAAAGTCAAGATTCAGAACCTACAAAGAGTTGCACCAATAAAGAAAAAATCAAAGAATAAAAAGAAAAAGGGAGCAAATAATAAGTGGGTCTAAGAAAGGTATGGAGACGCAAGGTTTCAAAAATTACAAGGGACGGTCTGCATGCTACGCTCAATCAACAATAGACTCAAACCCTCACTTTAGAAGGTGGTAATGTATTAAAAATTACCTTTCCATAATCTATGTTGCCACCACAAATCAATGAATTAAGGGACAAAGCCATAATCTGTAAGTTCTGGAATCTCACTTTTCCCTTAAATGATTTAAAAGAGTTAATGTATAGTGATTGGGCTGGGGTTCAACAAATTTTCTATTTGGACTTAGATAAGGGCATTTTTTTGTCATATTTGATAAGAAAAGCAATAGAGATGTTGCATTTCAAATCAAATCTTGGGTATTCCAAGGATCAGGATTGTGTATGCAACCTTAGATCCCAAATTTCAAGGAAGAAAATGCTCCTTTTAATTTTTTTCCAATTTGGTTTCAAATGCATGATTTTCCATTAGAGTATAGGAAATTGAAACTAATCAAATCAATAGCAAATCATGTAGGAGTATTCCTTATGCATGATAAATAATTCTTTAAAGATCCCTCAAAACCCATTAGAACATGTGTTCTAATGAATACGAGCAAGCAATTTCCAGAACAAATTCTATTGTCCTCAAAGTTTGGTAGTTGGAATCAACAAATGCGCTTTGAATTTCTTGAGTCTACTTGTTTTCAATGTCACGCTATAGGCCATATTTACTCTCAATGCACATTTGGGTCTTCTTCATTAGATTTTGATCATATGTGTAATGCTAAAAGAAGGGATCAACAAAGCAATTTTAAGCAGAATGAACAAGCCCTATCCTCAAGCAAAATGAGTGAGCATATTGATTGGTTTAAACCACATCAACTTCAAGAGAGTAACAACCCTAAAATTCAATCTCTTAAAAGAAAATGAGATGAGGGAAACTCTCAGATGGGTCTTTATTCAAATCCTAAATCATCCAAAAAAGTTGCATTGAATTTTAAAGTGTCTAAAAACATATGGACGTTAATGTAAGTTGTCTCTAGCGTATCACTCAGTTTATACTCCCTAATGGAAAAACCAAGTTTAGAACAACATTTATAAGAAATTGTGAGAAAACTAATTTTTCAGGGTACTAGGAACTATTTATCTGTTGGGAAATTTGAAGATAATGGGCAGATGAAGGTGGTGACTCATGGAAAAGTAGGCTCTATTTAGAAGCATAAGGATATATCATTAGTTTCAACTAGGGGAAACTCAGATGTTGAAATTGAATTTTTAGCAGATACAATATTGGCATCAATGGGGTCCGATTTATTTAATGAAATAGCTGTGGAGGAATTTTTTTGGGAAGCTAGAAATTTATCACAAATGCAGCAATCTAGATAGATAGTTGAGATGTTACAACATGAAGTTGCCTCCAAAGAACAAAAAGTTGCTAGTTTTCTTAGGGTAGATCAAATACTGATAGAAAGGGGAGATCAAGATACCAAAGGAAAATTTTCTCAAGAAATTATTTATCTCCTTATGCGCTCTATCATCCTAATGATGGATCACAGAGTGTGATCTGAAATGTCGATGCAAAAAATTCAAACAAAATCAAAATCCAAAAACATAAAATTGTAAACATTATGGATTGTGGAAATCTTATAGCATTAATGAAAGGGGTTTCAAAGGAATTATCAGTCTGCAATAATAGTCTCATGATATTGCAATCTTCTTTTCAAACTCAAGTTAAGAATTCACCTGGGAAGAGAGGTAGGAAATCAAATCTCACTAAAATGAAGGAATAAATTGAAGCAGGGGTGTAGAAGACAATTATTGAGTCCATGTCAAGCAAGAGACTGAGGAGAGCATGTTGCTCTCCTCAACTCCAATGAAGATCTATTCATGGAATGTCAGGGGTATTAATGCCCCTAACAAGCATGCTCGTATCAAGCAACTGATAGATGCTTTTGGAGAAGACATTGTTATTTTAAGAGAAACAAAAACCTTATTAGAAGTATTTGAATCATCTATAAAGAAATGGAATAAATGGGCTTCTACTGATATTATGGGACCCAAAATCATTAAGTATCATATCGCATAAAAATGAGATCTTTTGACAACTCATAAAAGTAACAAAGTTTGACCTCCATTTTTGGCTAATAAATGTTTATGGTCCTACTTCCACAATAGATAAGAAAAGTTTATTTGATGAGATCACTAGGAAAATTGGTGTACTCCACAATGAGAAATTTGTCATAGCAGGGGACTTTAATGCAATATCCTCTTTACAAGAAAGGAGTGGAGGGATAAGTCCTCTGCCTAGAGTGATGATAGATTTTAGCCATTTCATTTCAACTAATGCATTGAGAGATCTACAACCAGCTACTAGAAAGTTCACTTGGACAAATAAAAGGAAAGGTTTTCTGCAAATTGCAGAGAGGCTAGATAGATTTTTAGTTTCTCCAAATTGGTTCATCTCTGAACACAAATTAAAATCTAAAATCTTTCCATACCCAAGCTCAGATCATTTTGCAATTTTTCTAGACATTTCAAATATTACTATGCCAAGGGTAAAATCTTCCTTCAAATTTGAAAGCATGTGGTTTCGCCATCCCCAATTTTTGGATCTTTTGAAGCAATGGTGGGTTAATGCCCCATATGAATAGGGGACTAAGATGTTTCAATTTCACAACAAATTGAAGCATGTGAAGCATCAAATAAAAGAATGGAATAAGCATGTCTTCAAAAATATTTTTCACCAAAACAAATCAGTGCTTAAGGAACTTATAGTAGTGCATGAGTATATAATACAAAATGGGTTAGATGTTGATTTGTATGAAAAACAAAAGTTGTTACAGGCAGAATGGGAAGAATTATGCTCTCGGGAAGAAATATATTAGAGGAAAAAATCTAGAGAGCTTTGGCTTAAAGAAGGTGATCGTAATACAAATTTTGTTCACGCCTCTGCTCAATTTAAAAAGGTGGCTAAATCAATTCAATCAATTCAGGAACTCTCCATAGGTAAATGGTTAACTAAAGAAGAGGATATTAATAATGAAGGGGTTAAGTTTTTTTAGAATTACTATCAGCTTCGCAAACAATAGATGCCAATAGAATTAGAGATGAAGATGAATTACTGGATACAATCTCTCATCTTATTTTCCATGAAGACAATAGTCTTCTGATGAGACCTTTTACTATGGAGGAATTGAAAAATCTAGTCTTTTCTCTTCCTTCAGAAAAGGCCCCTGGCCTAGATGGATTTACAACTATGTTCTATCAGAAAGGTTGGGATTTTTAATGTTTTGAGCTCTTATGGGCACTTGAAGAGTCTAGGAGAACTGGGTCTATTCTCAGACAATTCAATGTAACAAATATTGCAATCTTACCAAAAGTCAAAGAGCCAAAAACATTTGAGTTTAAACCAATTTCATTATGCAATACAATTCATAAAATCTTTACAAAAGTGATTTATTTGAGGTTACAACCGTTCATTCCAAAGATTATATCCCTAGAGCAAGGAGGTTTTGTGCCTAGTAGGGAAACACATGAGGGAGAAATTGTCTCACATGAAGTTTTGCATACAATATCAATGTCAAAATTTCCTTCTTTCATTGTCAAATTAGACATGATGAAAGCTTATGATAAGGTAGATTGGCAATTTCTTAGTAAGGTGTTGAAAAAATTTGGGTTATGCTCTCAACGACATAGATGGATTATGTCTTGTTTATCTGGGGCAAAGTTTTCAGTATTTATAAATGGGAATCCAGTAGGCTTCTTCAGCTCCACTCAAGGTGTCAGGCAAGGGGACCTTCTTTCCCCTTTCCTTTTCATAATAATGGTAGAAGCTTTAAGTAGACTCATTCATTTAAACAATAATCAACATCTATGGCAAGGTGTGTAGATACCAAATTCAAGTATATCAATCACTCATTCCCTTTTTTCTGATGATACTTTGGTATTCAACAAGTCATCCCTACAGGAAGCTAAGAAAGTTAAAGAGGCTCTTGATAAATACTCATCAGCTTTTGGACAAAAGATAAATGCACAAAAATCAAAGATTTATGTCTTCAATACTCCTGATGACCTGAAAAAGAAAATAGTAAAAACATTAGGATTTCAAGAAGTTGAATTGCCTTGTGCTTATTTGGGGATCCCCTTTTTTAAAGGTTCAAATAAGGTTATCTATTGGGATAAGGTAATTGGTAGACTAAAGTCAAGAATTTTTCTTTGGAAAGCTAGATGGTTATCATTATCTGGTAGAATTCTCCTTATCAATTCAGTACTAGCATCCAACCCAAATTATTTTCTAGTGGTTCTCAAAGCTCCTACATCTGTAATCTCAGAAATAGAAAAAATAAGAAGATCCTTTCTTTGGAAAAGCAGTATTGATGAGCAGAAAAAGATACCTTTAATTTCTTTAGAAGGATTGGTGAAGGAAAAGAAACAAGGTGGAGCAGGCATTTAGAATCTCTCACATAAAAATAAAGCATTCAAGGCTAAACTTGCATAGAAAATGTATGCTAATCCAGAAGCAAAATGTGCCAAAATTCTACAAGCAAAATATTTGGATAATACAAACCCAACAAGAATTATTACAATAGCAGATCCTCCAAAGGGTTCAACTATCTAGAATTTCATTATAATTAGTAGGAACCTCATCAGTAATTTTTCATCTTGGGAGGTAAATGATGGTCAAAATGTAAAGTTTTGGATAGACTCATGGAATGGCAAGGCTTCATTGTTAATGAATCAGGATCTTTAGGAGGTTAAAATAATTTTATCCAAGCTTGGGGAGAAATTTTTTTGGACTACGTTCAATCGTCAAATTCTTTGACTGGGAAGGTAATATGGAAAATTCTATCAAATAGTCCATTATGCACTCATCAGGAAGATCTATTCAATAAGTGTATGAAGGAAAGAATAGTTTATTTATTTGCAAAACTAGATAAAATCTTATGGACAACATCAAAAACAGGTGTATACTCAGTGAAGGAAGGATATGTTGTCTTAGCACAAACTAAATTATGTGATCAACCCCAATGGGCATACGCTTTTTGTTGGAATAATAAAGTCCTTCCGAAAGCAAGAAGCTTTGTATGGCTTTCTTTATAAAAAAGAATCTTAACAAGTGATCGTCTATTTAAATTGAAGATTGCTAATCCATTCAAATGCCCATTATGTGAAGAGGAATTTGAAAATATGGATCTTTTATTTCTAAAATGCACTTTTGCAAATCAAAGCTGGAATTTTGTTATGAATAAGTTGCAACTATCTATGCCTTTTCCAAATACAATTTGGGAGCTATTTCAAAGTTGGTCATTATTATATCAGTCTTCATTATTTGCATGCATATAGTACATTTTCTCGGTGATTGTATTATTGAATACCTGGTGGGAAAGAAATATGAGAATATTCAGGAAATCAAAATCTTCAATAGAGATAGTTCTAGTAAAAATGGAAAAAGCTATATCAGAAGGGGTTAACTCATGTGTCCAGAGAGATAAATTTATTAATTCATTGTTTACAAATTGGGATAGCTCCATTTTGAAAAATTGGAATGACATTAAGTTGCCATTTGATGGAAGCTTATTCAAACATTGTACTTCAAAAGTTGATAGAACATTAGTTAGATGGAACCCACCTCTAAAATATTTTGTTAAATTAAAATTCGATGGGGTATCTAAAGGTAATTTGGGGTCTTCAGAAGTAGGGGTTTGCATCAGAAATTCAATAGGGTTAGTATTGGCAGCCTCTTCTTGTCATCTTCAACATGGCACATACAACAGTGCAAAAGCTCAAGCTTTGTTATTGGGTTTGGAATCAATGCAGCTTACCCTATCAAAAACATTATTAAAAAACTAAAATATTAAGCATGAAATGAATACATTATAATCAAAAGTCACAATGATAAAGCAAGCAAGGTAAATTGATTGAAATATGCAATCATTGAAACACAATACAATTTTACCTTATGTGTAGTTCCATTTCTCTCCTTTATTTCACCTTAGGAGAAATGGTATGATAGTATTTTCTCTTAGATTTATATTTAGCACAAATGCATCTACAAAATACAAGAATAGTTTTCCTTTGTGATTTGAGATGAAAAATGATTGATAGGATGCTTGTATTTATAGATATTCAATAAAATCGAACAATGGTCAAGATCAAAGGAGAGATTGAGAAGATCAATGGTTGAGAATTTATGAGAAGAATTGATTGATTAGTTAAATAGCTACATAATTTTAGTTAACTGAATGCATGATTCAGTTAAAAGGATTGATTGGAGTGTTAACTCAGATTGACAATTAGTGGACTGAATTGATTTCTTAGAGAACTTGAAGTGAGTGGGAGTGAAATGGATTTGATTGATGAGTGGACTGATAGTAAGTCTTAGTCAACAACTAAAGTGGAATTTGCATGATTATTTAATAATTAGATATATTTAATTGTTATTTACATGTGCAAGGTTGAATTTAATAAATAAAATAAATAACAAAAAACATTTCTAGAGTTATAGAGAGGATGAAAGGAGCTTCGAGAAATAGGCTGGTGTATGGTAACGAACATTTTTCAAAATTTGAAGATGGTGATTCCAGATCAAAGGTCATAATCAGGGTTTTGGGTCAGATCCCCATTGGTATGGCCATACTACTACAATTTTTTTTGTTTCCTATCCCACTCATTTTCCCAAGAAAAAATTATCTTCCAAGCTGTAAGCACTCTTTGATATTTGTTAGTCTAAAGGAGTGGATGGGGATCCATCAACATTTTTGAATAATATCCGACTATGTGTTTCTTTCCCTAATAATATTGTCTTGGATAGGGATTTGTATTATAGTCATCTTCAGAAGCAACGACTTATGAAAATAGCAAGGAAGGGGATTAACTTCAAATAATTTGTTCCTACTACTTATCCTAATAAACGTTTCTTTGGGGAAGAGGGTTTCAAATCAGCAACAACGAAAAGTGCAGGAGCAAAGTCAAAACCATCATTTTCATGAAGGTGGTTATCAACATCAAATATTTTTTGGATGACGACATTCTAATGGTGTTACAGCTATAACGTTTCTCGAAGATCTAGTCAACATTCAAACACTTAATCTCCAAGAAACTGCACTAATTTGTAAGTTTTGGAAATTTTCTCCATCCATTGTTAAATTGAAAAGTTTAATCTATCAAGATTGGGAAGGAGCTAATCAGGTTTTCTATATAGATTAGGTAATGGTTTTTTTGTTGTATTCTTTTCTTCCAAAAAAGCTAGGCATGTGATTTATAGGATTAAATCATGGGTGTATGGGGGATCTGATCTATCAATGCAGTCTCGAGAACCTAATCTTAACCCTAAAATGACAAGAATCAAATTTATTCCTTTTTGGTTACAATTAAATTTTTTACCATTGGAATATAGGGATCTAGACATTATGGAAATTTTTACAAATCAAATTGGTATTTTCTTGAAGCATGATCTTGTTTTTTTCAAAAATCCAAAGTTACTAGTTAGGGTTTGTGTTTTATTTGATATGATGCAAGCTCTTCCTAAAAAAGCTGAGAATTAATTCTAGGTATAGAGCTTGGATACAAAATATTTTCATTGAAAATCCATACAATGTGTGTAAATAATGCCATAACTTGGGTCATAAAACTTTTTCTTGTAAAGAAAAATTGGTTCGGGAAGACAAGGATGTGTTATTTTTAGCATCAAATCCTTGTTCTGAATCTCATAATATAGTGCATGATACATTGGTTACTTCAAATCAAGGGACTCAAGAAGTTATTTCAAGTAATGTAGATTTGATGGGTCTTGCTTTGAATGGGATGCATAAGGGAAAGGGTAAATTGTTTGGTCCAAATCCTAGTTATGTTGTCACTAGGGATTTACCATCTACCTCTGGTTCTTATATTTTTCCCTCAAAGCAAGGGTCAAAAACTAGGTAGTGTACTACAAGGGCTCAAATTGTCTAGTCATGACAAGTGCAAAATATTAAACTTCTAAATCTATTTATAGTACTGGGGAAAGGTTAGATGTTGGTTCTATTTTTCCTAGTCACTCATTAAAATGAGTTGATCATTCTTAGTGTGTCATCTCTATCGGGATTTCTGAACACATGAGAAATTCCATGGACAAGAAAAAGTCACCTAAATATTTCCTTTGGGTAACTCCAAATGAGCTTAATGTAGATCTCCTTCAACAGTTTCTAAATGGAAAACTATTACATCTATATATTCCCATGATTTTCACTCTTTCAATACAACAAGTGCAGACAATTTCTTCTTCCTTAGTTTGGTGAGATTCTGATATAATGAAAAATTTAATATGTTCTTCAGATAAGTAGTTAGAAAAGGTAAACCTAGAAACTGCTAAACTGCCTTGGGATAAGAGTAAGAATGATAGTTTTTATTTTATGGATTTTTCAGTCCTTGTTAGATATGGGTAATTTGGAGGGATTAGTAGAGAATATTTTAACTATGGTAGGTTCTACTATTATTGATGAAATAGTAGAGGAATTGGTAAGCCAACATGTGGTATCAAATCTGGAAATTGTAGAAGCTAAACTCCTTTTCTCATCCTCAAGAGTAGAGGAGGATGAAATTCTGTTAAATATGGCTAAATATTTTCCAGTATTGGCAAAAGATATAAAAATTGGGAAGGAATCTAAAGAGGGTAGCAAGGAATTTGACTTCTCACAAAAAATTTCAATTATATAGTCACCTTCTTTGACCCCATCTACTCAAAATTCGCCTGGTAAGCATGGTAGAAAGTCAAATGTAGTTAAGTTATAGGAGGAAATAGCAACAGGGAGGCAATCAACTCTAGATGGAAGTATCAAAAATAAGTTGAGGGGAGCAATTTTCTCTTTGAGTCTAGAAAGAAGATAATATCCTGAAATGTTACGGACATTAATGCCCCTAGCAAATGAGCCCGCGTCAAGCATCAAATTGATGTTTCTGGGCCAGATATTGTTCTTTTATAAGAAACAAAGTTATCACAAGTGACTTTTGAGGAAGTCATTAGTAAATGGGGTCGATGGAAATCGATTTAGTCAGTTGCGCAAGGGGCATTTGGGGGTATGGTAATTTTGTGGAATTCATAATCTGTTATAGTGTAAACAATAACAAATGATCATCATTGGTAGTTAATGAAGGTGACACAATTTGATCTATAGTTTTACCTTTTAAATATTTATGCACCTAATGCCACAGTCAAGAAGAAGCAGTTGTGGAATGATTTGACACAAGTTTTGGATTAAGTAGGTGTAGATAAGGTGGTTTTAATGGGTGATTTTAATGCAATACTATCTTTAAAAGATAAGAAGGGAGGGATCATTCCTCCATAGAAAAAAGTTGAGGATTTGAACTCTTTGCTCCTAAATAATGCACTTGTGGATATACAACCAGGTAATGGGAATTATACCTAGACAAATAAGCACAAAGATTTTCTACAAATAGTTGTGAGGTTGGATAGGGTCTTAGTTTCTACAATTTGGATAACTAAAAAAATTGATCTATTGTTAGAAAATTTTCCATGGATAGGTTAAGATCATTTTCCCTTGTCTTTTTGTTTTGAAAAGAAAAAGGTGGTGTCAACAGATAAAATATCTTTCAAATTTGAGATGTGGTTTCATCATCCTGACTTCCTGGGTATGTTAAGATAGTGGTGGATTCAGTCTTCGGTAGTGGAAGGGATTCTCATGTATAGATTTTGTTGTAAATTAAGGCATGTGAAGTGCAGAATCAAGCATTGTAATATCTCTATTTTCAAGAATATATTTTAGCAAAAGGAACATGTCTTTAAGAAGCTCTCTCTTGTAAATTTAGAAATTATAGTGCATGGTTTAACCCCACAATCGTATGAATTGCAAAAAATACTGAAAGAAGAATGGGAAGAGTTAGCAATTTGTGAAGAAATATATTGACGTAAAAAATCGAGGGAGTTATGGCTTAAAGAGGGTGATAAAAAAACTATGTTTTTTCATAGGATTGCTTAGATAAAGAAGGTAAAGAATTTAGTTTTTTCAATTGAAGACGGTGTTATAGGTGAAATATTGTCAAAAGAGGAGAATCTACAAAAAGAAGGTGATAAGTTCTTCTCAAACCTACTCTCTGCACAAGGAGGCACTTTAGATCAGCAAGAGGTTGTGAGGGAAGAATTGTTGGAAGGGATTACAACATTAGTTTCAGAAGAAGGCATTATGCATTTGTTGAAGCCTTTCAATTTAGAGGAATTAAGAGTAGTAGTGTTCTCAATGCCTAGAGATAAGGCTCCAAGGCTAGAAGGATTTACTACCATATTCTTTTAAAATTGCTAGGAGTTTATTGGTGCAGATGTGTTGAAAGCATTGGAAGAGTCTAGAAGCTCGGGGATGATGCTAAAGAAATTTAATGTAACTAATATTGCTTTGATTCTAAAGGTTAATAATCCTTCCTTGTTTTCAGAGTTTAGAACCACATCACTTTGCTATATTGTCTACAAAATTTTTACAAAAGCAATCTATTTATGTTTGTTGCATATTATTCCAAGAAACAACAAAAGGAGCTTTGATAGCTCATGAAGTTTTAAAAGCATTTTGTATCCACACATGCTATATCATCATTTATCATCAAGTTGGATATGATGAAAGCATACGATAGGGTGGATTGGTCTTTCTTAATGCAGATTTTGAAAAACATTGGCTTTCATGTTGTAAGAGAGGGGGACCAACCACACCAAGACTCCAAGTCATGAAGAGCTGAGAGCGGAGGGATGCCCTAACTTACCTCACTCTAAAAGGATAAGGATCAAGAATGAAGAGCACCATGTAGTGCTTCTGTCACTCTTTAAACCCGAGTTTAAGTTTAGGCTAGGCGAGATGGTTTTTGGAGTCGATACTATATCTCAGATAGCTCTCTATTTGAGGACAATAGTGTAACGCACTGGCATTTCTTGAGTGTGTTGGCATCCATACAGTCAAAAAATAGTAAACACAGTAGAAACTACTAAAAAACCTACTAATGGCCTAGCTAGCTAATCTAGGTGATAAAAATAGAATGGGAAAGTATAGGAAATAGATGTTAAAATGATAAAACAAGTAAATAAGAACTAGGATGACAAAGATGATCTCACAGAAGCACCAGTTCACTAGCTAGCTCCACACATATATCCTCCTACACACAAGAAAGAGGGAAATTTGTTGGGGCTATATAGGGGCCTACCTCAGTCAGACCCTTGTTTTGGTGTTCCCACCTCCATGGATAGCCAAAAAGAAATAGAGTAGAATATGTGATAAAGGAAAGAAAAGAGAGAAATACACACTAAAAAACAATGCAATTCTACTCAACCAAATCCCAAAGGAGAGGAGTGAAGAGTTAACACCTCCACCCAAAATATCACTAGCCAATGGAAGGAGAACACAAGCTACAAACTTTGAAAATTCGCCACTACCACAACCATGGCAAAGGGAGGTCTCGCAAGACTCCAAGCTCGCAACATCTGTAATGGCTTCACACTTGCAATGTGGAGTTGATGGAGTGTTTTTGTTGATATGGAGTGCTAAAGTGTTGCTTGAGAGTGAAGTGAATGCTTAGAATGCTCAAGAGAATTGCTAGAGAGTCAAATGAAGTGAGAATGGATGAATTTTAAGGAAGAATGAGGAATTATTTTCCATTTTCAGGTCAGTCCAAGGTCGAAGAGGGACATTACAATTCAGCCCTAATCAGGTGTGTAATGCCTCTACTAACTCCAAATGCAGGAATCCATCAAGGATGGCAGCTCGTCGCGTAGGCATCTATGCATTGTGCATTCATTCCCAAAAAATATTCTTTCACCAACACAAAGGACAGATGCTAAGTGGATGGAAGGTAGTTGGGTGATGTGGAATTTCACCTTCAGATTTAATTTTCTAAGGTGAGGGTATGTGAAAGGGGAATTTGTGTAAGGGGTGCAAATTCACTCCTATACATTTTTCCCCCACTTTAGCGAGCATGAGTACTGATGAGTGCTTTTGTAAAGTAGATCAAATAGTTAATAGGGTTATAGATTTATACCTAAACCTTCAAGGAAGTAGACCATGATCTGGTGAACTCAAAATCACATGATAGGAAAAGTACTCCACAGGTACCCTCCTTGAGGAGTTTTGAACAAAACACTCCATAGCCCTGCATAACTATGTGTTGAAGATGATTTTACTCGCAACAAAGAGGGTGAATAAATTATTTAGACACAAGCCACAAAGAGCCTATCCTTCTTGAAATATATGGAACAAAGACAATCTAAAAGGAGATTCTTCTTTAATAGGAAAAGATTGTCTTCAGTTCAATCCCAAGTCTCCGATAACCAAGTCATGATTACACTAGGGTTGCTCTTAGGTATGAGGTGATATTGTTGTTAATCTCAAAGGGACTACAGTTGTTTAGAATTATATATTTTAGGCAATGAGTTTTCAATTGGATCATAAAGACAAGTATCATGAAATTGAAATATTTGCAATAATATTTCATGAACATCACAAATTATTTGTTGTCACTTAAGTAGATTTAGCATTAAGCATTTAGCAATTTCATAGAAAATGAAGTATTTTCAATAAAATTCCATCCATTCATTTAATTTTGGAACATTTTCAAGAATTTAAACATCTACTCTAAAATAAAGCATTAAAATATTGAAAATTAAAATTTTCTCCTGGTTATTCTCCATGCACGCCCCAAAGAATCAATTAAAACAAAGCAAACCACTTTATACTTCACTAGATTGCTTCACAGCTACATATAAAACGGTGCGAGCTTTTAAAGAGAGGGGTTTTATTTTGGACACTGAGTAGGTTCTGTATGCACCCTTAAATGACGTAGCATATAGTCTTGTTTAGCTGAACTAACAAAACTAGCTACAAAAGATTCATGAGATAGGTAGCTATCCAATTGGCTCTTATATTAATCAATTTTTATGTGCATACAAATTTTTACACCAGAATGATTTAAAAAATAGGAAAAAATAACAAAACTTAAAAAAGTTTTGTGCTCTTCCGACATCCACAAATTTTGAACTTAAAATAAAAAAAGTAGTATCCTCTGGCCTTTTATAGAACACAAGGCTTAGATAGGATAAGATAAATACATGAGAGGAAATCCAAGGGACCAATCACATCAAGGCACATGGAATGTAGTGGCTGATAGGAAAACTACAATCAAAGTCAATGAAAGTCAACTCCAATTGCACATTGAAACTCTTTGGGTGTTAATCGTTAATCATCAAGGTTCTTTCTTGGAACTAAACAAATCTGCTCAAAAGAAATTTAGTAAATTCCCACAAAATTGGAGTGATTAGGTGAAAGTATTGTTCTTACATCTCGGGTTCCTCCTCGATTTGAACATTCTAGGAATGAGCCACTCCCAAAATAAGTACGCTTCTCTGCTGCATGCTTGAACTCCAGAGTCTTGAGATGCTGGTATCTGGCACATCTTTACAACGAACTCTATTCCAACATGATATTTTAAAGTGTATCATTGAACCTGGAAACATCATCAGATTTGTTCACAAATACAATTTTTCTGACCATCCAGACCCAAAATTTTACATCGCAACCTATATCTCCTACAATCATAAATTCCACACATTAAATCCCTTTAAAAGAAAGAAAACATTTATAACATCTCATGTAAATAGAACTATTATTCAAATGTTAATACAAAAATCTCATAAATAACATGCTTTCTAGCATATCATAAATCCTCACATATACACTAGATTACCAGAATCATTCAATAACCTCAAAACTTTAAAATTTCATTTCACATTGCAACTTGGTACTTGATACCCAGTATTTAGCTTTACCCATGAACTTTCCTAGACTTCAATTTTACCATACTTCCATTTTACCAGACTCCATCCTATCAAACTCCATCTTACTGGAGTAAATCTTACCATAGTACAAACATTGGACCAGAGCCTTCCATTCAAACTCGCATTACCTTTTTCCTTTTCAAAAGTTTTAGGTTCCCAATACCCGGTGCCCAAAACATTGACATTATGAAGTACTTTTTGATTAAATATTTCTCTTTACTTTCCACTTCCTGTGATCTTTCAACTTGCTAGCTCCTATCATAAGAGTTGTTTTTCACTTGGGTCCCCAATTTTTTCAGTCTTGAGGTGTGTTGTGAGACCACACAACTACTTGCAACCAATAAAACCAAATTTAAACCAAATTCAAAATTAAATCAAGTTCATTAACATTTATCTACATAATATAGTAATCCCCCAAAGCCAACCAGGGATAGAGCCTTACTACCAGTCAAACGTCCATAGCCTTGACAAGGTTATCTCCATAATTCCCCCCAAAAATAGATCTACTGCCAGTCAAGCGTCTATAATCTCGGTGGAGTTATTTGAATAGCCTAAATAGTTGATTTTCTTTTTTTTTTAAATATAGCAATGATAGCTCATTTTCCTCTTTTGATATTTCAATGATAGCTCTTTTATCAACTTGCAAGCAATGAAGCCCCGCTATTAGGTTGGGAATTATAGTGGTAGCGAAAGTTACTTTTTGATTTTTCATTCAATGCAAATCCCTTCATCAATTCACTACTTCCTAAAAACTCATTTAATAATTTCCTGTAAGTGCATGTTTCTAGCTAAATTTTACTACTTTATGTTAAATCCTAGCTAACTATAACTCGCTATATGCTAGAAAATATGCATAAATCAAAATTTAGCAACAAACAATTTAATCACCAAATTTAAATCTAAATTTAGAAACATTAGTTACCACCCTTCCGATTAAATTTTATGGAAACTACTAAAATTTCTGCTAGCAATTCTAATTTGATGGCACTGCACTTCATTAATGGATTGGAGATGTCATTATTACCTTGAAACATGATCACATTATTCTACATTAAATTTTCACACCTTATTTTGCACATATTATTTCTTTCAACTTACCTAGGTGATGAAATGTACTACCTTGCTGACTTCATTTTCCTTTCTGTTTTGCACACATAAGCACCTCCATAACTAATACGACTCTTAAAAAAATGAAATGACCACTATTAACTTTGAAATATTCTATTTGGTTGATTCACAATCTTCGTACTACTCTAATTTGAAGCAATTTATCACCAACTATGTGTAAAGAATTAATTTGATTTAACCTTTCGCTTTGAAGATAATTATCCAGCTGCCACCTTGCTTATGATTTCCAAGAATTCACCCAAGGCAACTATGTACCACAACTTCCTCATGGCTCTCTATAAATTTTGCATTTCTTCTCAAATTCTTCACACCTTTTCTTTCTAGATTTCTTTTCTTATTTATGTAATTTTTCTTTGTATATTTTCATTTGCTTCTTGGCCATGGATACTCCAATTTTCTTAAGCCACTCTCGCCACCAACATGTTTTCCTAGGAAGTATCACACCACAAAGGCTTGAAAAGGTTTTCTTCATTCAGACTTCCAATTTCACTGTGCCAAATTTTTGCTTAGTCCTTGGGGAAAAATATGTTGAATCCAACTGCTACTTTCTCTTCTATTCTGATATGGCTTCTCATTTTGTAGCGTCACTTCTGGATATTGGGCTACCTGTTGAAGATGTTCACTCGGCTGCCAATTTGATAGTGATGCTTGAATATTTGGAGAATCTGGATATTATTTTATTTGTTGTGAATCTGACCATTAGGATTCCCTCCATGGATAATATTCCTCAGTTCCTGGAACATGGGGAAGTGGTTCCACTCCAGCCTTTCCTTACTAATCTCCATATTCATGACTTTGAAGTTCACTAGGAACTCACCTATATAAGGTATTTAGCCATGATAGAAGAGGTGTCTCATATCAACTGAATGGCTACTACCATTTGTAGCTTCACTCACTCTTTTTTGACTTGTTTTGATCTTTTGAAACAAGGATTTTCAATATCTCATGTATATATGTGACACACACACACACACACAAATATATATATATAACTTTTAGTACATTTTAAAGCGTGTTTTACTGTGCATGGTTTTATCATTTTACATTTCACAGTTTAATTTTACAAATGTTTTAATTAAGTCTCATGTGTAAGATAGGTTTAAGCAGAATTTGCTAATGCAGAGGCCAGAAAAAAGAAAAGAAGAAAAAAGAAAAAATGAAGAAAGAAAACAAGACAAAACAAAACCTTACAAAAAGAAAACTAACCTTAACTACCCTAACTCTAACATAACAAAAGATTAACCCTAATAAAATAACTTATTTCAATTTTTGTGACTATTTCCTTTGTAGTTTTGGTACAAATTACAAGTAGTTTATCTTTGAATTCATTTAATAGAATTTCCAATGTTCTATTGTAACAATGAATTATCTTAAATTCTCTGCATTTGATAATCATAAATTCAAAAGTGTACTTACCAATGACTTGGATTATATGTATGAAAACAACCTCATTAAAGATCGATTACACGTATTTTGTTTGATGCGACCATACTCTACCTTCCTCCAACCCTGGTCCATTTCCATGAATGGTTGTGTCCATTTCTCTGCTTTCTCTTCCTCTGAAAATCTTCATGTCTTTGGTCTTGTCTTCACTTTGCATTTTGTTAGACCAAGATATATCACTATTTATATTGTTATCAAAGAGAGAAAAAGTAAAAGTTTGATACTTTGTATCTTGCATAAAATCAAGAAAATTTCCTTTTATAGCTTGTGAATTTTCAACCTGGAGAAAAATACACGTGTTTCCCACTCAATTTTCCTACTCCTCATTATCTATGTTTTCCACATATAGGGAGAATGATGATTCATCAATGTCATTTCCTTGTTTCTGATGCAATTTCTCTAAATCTTAACATTCTCGCCTATTTCCCTGCAAAACATTAGGATTTTCTTTATAATAATTGTAGTTTTCCAATTGTTTTGATGTATCAATTAGTTTTTTAAGATTTCCAATTCCACTAGGGTTAAACGTTTTTCTCGTTAAAAATTCCTTTCTTCTAGTAGTTATAACTTCTTATGTTAATAGAATCACTTTACTTATGGACAAACTTTCCCAAGTTAAAAAAATTTCACATTCGAGTTGATCGTGATTAGTTGTATCATGAATTCTACACTTGGTGACCCTACCAAAAGTGAATAAACTCAAAGGATGTAATTTTTGGTTAAAATTTTTCCAAAGTCTTTCAACTTCCATATTAAAAAGCCAACTTGTACTCAATTTCACTTTACAAGCTTCTCACCAAACTCAGGACTAATAATTCAAAATATGTCCTCCAATTCAAAAAAAAGGCCTAAATTATTCAAAAATGGCGCTCCTTCTAGTGCCAATTCCTATTGACGATGATTTTACTCACAACAAACAAGGCACATAAATTCCTCACAAATAAGCCTCAGAGAGCCTATCCTTCTTGAAAGATATGGAACAAAGACAATATAAAATGGTATTCTGCTTTAACAGAAAAAGAATGGCTCTAGTTAAATCCCAAGTCTCCAATAACCAGGTCATGATTGCACTAGGTTCACTCTTGGGTATGATATGATATTGTTGTTAATCTCAAAGGGACTACAGTTGATAAGAATTATATGTTTTAGGCGATGAGTTTTCAATTGGATCATAAAGACAAGTATCATGAAATTGAAATGTTTGCAATAATATTTCATGAACATCACAAATTCTTTGCTATCACTTAAGTAGATTTAGCATTAAGCATTCAACAATTTCATAGAAAATGAAATATTTTCAATAAAATTCCATCCATTCCTTTAATTTTGGAACATTTTCAAGAATTTAAACATCTACTCTAGAATAAAGCATAAAAATACTAAAAATTAAAATTTTCTTTGGGTTATTCTCCATGCATGCCCCAAAGAATCAATTAAAATAGAGAAAAATGCTTTATACTTCAATAGATTGCTTCACTACTACATATAAAATGGTGCGAGCTTTTAAAGAGAGGGGTTATAGTTTGGACACCGAGTAGGTTCTGTATGCACCCTTAAATGGTGCAACATATAGTCTTGTTTAGCTGAACTAAAAAAACCGGCTATAAAAGATTCATGAGATAGGTAGCTATCCAATTGGCTCTGATATTAATCAATGTCTATGTGCATACAAATTTTTACACTGAGATGATTCAAAAAATAGGAAAAAAGAACAAAACTTAAAAAAAAATTATGCTCTTCTGACATCCACAAATTTTGAACTTAAAATAAAAAAAGGGTATCCTCTGGCCTTTTATAGAACACAAGGCTCAGATAGGATAAGAAAAATACATGAGAGGAAATCCAAGGGACCAATCACATCAAGGCACATGGAATGTAGTGACTAATAGGAAAATTGCAATCAAATTCAACGGAAGTCAACTCCAATTGCACATTGAAACTCTTCTAGTGTTAATCTTTAATCATCAAGGTTCTTGCTTGGAACCAAAAAAATCTGCTCAAACAAAATATAGGAACTTCCTACAAAATAGGAGTGTTCAGGTTGTAGTATTGTTCCTAAATCTCAGGTTCCTCCTTAATTTGAACATTCTAGGAATGAGCCACTCCCAAAATAAGTACAGTTCTCTAGTACATGCTTGAACTCTAGAGTCCTAGGATTCTGATATTTGACACATCTTTACAACGAACTCTATTCAAGCATGAGATTTTAAAGTGCATCATTGAACCTGGCAACATCATTAGATTTGTTCACAAATACAATTTTACTGACCATCCATACCAAAAATTTGCATCGCAACCTATATCTCCTACAATCACAAATTCCACAAATTAAATCCCTTTTAAAAGAAAGAAAACATTTATAACATCTCATGTAAATAAAACCATTATTCAAATGTTAGTACAAAAATCTCATAAATAACACACTTTCTAGCATATCATAAATCCTCACATATACACTGGATTGCCAGAATCATTTGATAATCTCAAAACTTTAAAATTTCATTTCACATTGCAACCCGGTACCCGATATTCAGCTTTACCCATGAAATTTCCTAGACTTTGGTTTTACCAGACTTCCATTTTACCAGACTCCATCCTGCTAGACTCCATCTTATCAGAGTATGTCTTACCAGAGTATGAACATCGGACTGGAGCCTTCCATTCAAACTCACATTACCTTTTTCCTTTTTAAACATTTTCGGTTCTTGGTAGCTGGTACCCGAAACATTGACATTACAAAGTACTTTTTGATTAAATATTTCTCTTTACTTTTCACTTCCAATGATCTTTCAACTTGCTAGCTCCTACCATAAGAGTTTTTTTTCACTTGGATCCCTAAGTCTTTTATTCTTGGGGCATGTTGTGAGACCACACAATACTATGCCCTTGGACCAATGATGGACAAATCTTACAGGATAAGTGTCTTACAGGCTTGCCGACCTACAAGGAGGCAACACCCAAGATCTCTCACATGAAGGAATCCCTGTGAAGCAAGTGCCTTATAGGCCTGCAGACCTGCAAGAAGGCGACCCCCAAGATCTCTCACATGGAGGAAGCCTAGAGATGCAAATATCTCACAAGCCTGTTGACCTGTAAGGAGGCATCCCCCAAGATCTCTCACATGAGAGAAACCTAGATGTAAGGGGACTCCGCAAATTTGGAAAGCGGCTTCATAGGCACATTTGCAAAGTGACATGTTAATCCATAGATAAAACATGCCAGGAAACAAAGCAGCCATGAAGGAAAACAAGAAGACAGTCCCGCAGACCATCAACAAGTTGGAAGGCTTTCAAAGGGGTCCCTCAGGAACCCAATTTGAAGAGGGGTTCACTCAAGGGACATGCTATTTGAAAGTGTTAAAGAGAAATTTTTTCTCAAATCAAATCATCATCAAGGAATGTGAAAGGAAGAAAATTCCCACTCACGAGGGGAAGGTTGAGGCTTCTCCCACAGGAAAAGGCTAACTCCCTCCTTGGAGGAAGGTTACCAAGCTCTTTCTTTATGAACCCATGATGAAGGAAACACGTTCTAGTAGGGGTCTAAGTTGAGAATGTGATTTTTTGAATAAATTTGCAAGGATTTTTGAGAAAAGATTCATTGGCAACAAATGCATTTTCTGAAAATCAAGATGTCATGAAAGAGACATTATCACACATACAAGGAACAACTCAAGCAAAGAAGATAGAAAGATAGGAAATGAGTGAAAGGAAAATCATGAACAAGAGACACAAGGGGATCTGGTTTCATAGGGTCAAATCTAATCATGCTTATATAAATAATAGGTAACTATGTTGCAAGGCGAAAGATCATCAATCCCCACCAGATCAAGGAGAATTCATAGAAGATAAATAAAAAATAAAAAATTGGGTCAACATGGAAGGGAAGCCTAAATGCCCTCAACACTTTGCATCATCCCCAATTTGTCGAAAGTCAAACAAAAACATGGAAGAATGATGATATGAATAGAAGAAAGATCACGACACAAAATCACTCATGTATCTAACCACCAGCAAGGGTGAGAAAGGTCATCTAGGAACACATATCACAAGCACAGGGGAACACATTACAACACACACACATCTAATCTAAAGATAAAGAAGGGGCCTCCCCCTAACCTTCATCGACCAAGAGGTCATACACTTTCCAATCTAGATCATTATAAGGAGAAGACAGATGAGCTTGTAGTGGTGGAATATTAAGGGGAGGAGCTTTTGACCCTCCTACAACAAGGGCTAAGGAAGAGGGACTTGTAAGGTCTTCTCCACTAGGCTCTTGTTGAGCTATGGTTAGCAATTTTTTAAAGATCACCGATAAGGTTGGGACCTCATATAGAGAGTTGAACATGCAATTCATAGGAGTTCCATGTTGTACCTCAATGGACGGGGAGGACAGTACCCTAGATTGACCGCTAGGCTCACCGAGTGACTCAGAAGCGGTGAAAAACTCAGGGGAAGTTGGGGCTTGTTCCATTACTAGGATAGAACAAGCTAGTGCAAGACCACCCCTTAGAGAAGGTGGGGTCCTCTTATGCCCTCCATTGCTTGACAAGCCAACCTCTACCTTTGGCTTTGTCGAGGGATGTGAACTCCCCCTAGATGATGCAAGAGGCATGGAGGAGGAGGATTTGAAAACCATGGTGGATACCACCAGTGTATTGGGCATATCCACAGGTTTAGGGAACAGTGGGATATTTGGAAGGGACATCAACAAGGGTGGCTCAGTCGAGGGAGTGATAAACACCTACATCTTTTTAAGGTCAAGCATGCTCACACTCACAGCAGGAGCTAGAAGAAAAACTAAACTTGATTGAATGGAAGCAAAGGGGAGGAGAGAGGAGGACACAATAGGAAACCTTGATATAGGGGTGGTCATTTCCTCTTCCTTCTTCTGCAAAGTGGCTTGCTCAACTACTAGGGCCTTTCACTTGCGCTTGCGCTCACACACAAGGTAGTTTATGCGACTCTTCGAGCTAGAGGCTGAGAGTTGTGAAGGGATAGAAGGATCCTTCTTGGCCATAGGGGTTTCCATCACAACCATTTCTAGTGGAGGGATAGGCTCCTGGATGGGAGTAGGAGGAGAAGGTTGAGAAGTAGTGGAGGGAACTAGCTCTAGTGCCTCGGTAGTGGGGCTATTCTTGTTCACTACTTTAGGGGTAGGAGCAATAGGAGGCCAAGAGTTCAAGACATAGAGGATTCCTTATGGGGACCCTTCCTTATACCATATTGAATGGGCCTAGGCTCCATGGGAAGAATGGGAAGCTCAAATGTGGGATGCTTGGGCTTTCGCCAAGTGGGAACCATAGGATTCTCTTGCAAATTGAAAACAAAATCTAATGACGCCACAATGGGGTGAGAGGAAGCGTTAGGCTAAATAGTAGAAGAGGAAGTAGAGGGACCCTAATAGTGATTTTCTTCTTCTCTTCTACGGGCCTTGGCAACATCACTGTTAGCTTTTAGGCAAGCCCTATGTGAAACAACATAAGGTGATAGAGGGTACCTCACTCTAAGTGTTAAGCGCCCTTTCTTGTACTTCTGATAAATCTGGTACAAAAGGTCCTTTCTAGGAGGGAGATGACCACGGGTGTAGGCCAAAAGTGATCTAAATAATAATTGCCATGCGCAACTGATGGTCTATAACCGGTGTCATGGATCACTTGCATGGAACCCTCATGAATAAATTTCAAACATTTTTGCACAACTGAGGGAATTGCATTCATAGCTACTAACTAGGGGATACCTAGCTTCACTTTGGAGATTTCAGACCCCGGGATTATGTCAAATAGTAGGTTTACGAATTTAGGTCCGATAAGGACTGACAAAATGATACTACCTAGGTAAGGTATGGAAAGTATGTCATGTGTACAAATGTTTCTCACAGGTGTGTTGTACCCATCTTTATGTAGGAATTTAATTAACATGATCTCCTTAGTTATGATATTCACATGAGAAATCGGGTCAGCAAGAACACTAGCTATAGTGTTCCCATTCATTCATGTAAGGATATAAAGAGGAGATGGTTCTTTATTAAATCCCATTGACAGGTCTTGTGAGGTGAAGGTTATACCTGAACTACTATTCATAGGCTACATAGAGGGGATAGGAAGATGCAGGATAGAGTCCATCGTGCACACTAAACAATACTCTCACAAAGCCCTCAAAGACTTGAAATAGGATAGTGACCCAATTGAGGCTTTGTTCCACAACACTTACAGAACCTTCAAACTACACCTACTAGGGGTCATAGGTTGGGTTGTAAGGAAAAATTTCTCACAACACTCACACCTATAATGCTCCTAGAATGTGAGGAAAGGACCCTTCAGTATTGCCAAATGGAACCAAAATGGTCAACATCAGGTTCACCAAAAATGTAAGAGAGGGGGACCAACCACACCAAGGCTCTAGGTCATGAAGAACCGAGAGTGAAGGACTTCTCTTACTTACCTCACTCTAAAAGGACAAGAATCGAGAATTAAGAGCACCATGTAGTACTTATGTCACTCTTCAGACCCAAGTTCAAGTTTAAGTGAGTTGGTTTTTGGAGTCGATATTGTATCTCAAACAACTCTCTGTCTGAGGATGACAACACAGTTCTAGAATGACAATGCAGCGTGTTGGCATCTCTCAGGCATGCTAGTGTCCACACAGTAAGAAAACAATAAAAATAATAGAAACTATTGAAAAACCTACTAATGGCCTAGCTAGCTAATCTAGGTGGTAAAAACAAAATGAGAAAGTATAGGAAATATATATTAAAATGATAAAGCAAGTAAATAATAACTAGGGTGATGAAGATGATCTCACAGAAGCACCAATTCGCCAGCTAGCTCCACATGTGCATCCTTCTACACACAAGAAAGAGGGAAAATTTTTGGGGTTGTATAGGGGCTTGCCTCAGTCAGACCCCCATTTTGGTGCTTCCACCTCCATGGACAACCAGAAAGAAACAAAGTAGAATATGTGATAAAGGAAAGAAAAGAGAGCAATACACACTACAAAACAATACAATGCTACTCAACCAAATCTAAATGGAGAGGAATGAAGCATTACCACCTCCACCCAAAATATCGCTATCCAATGGAAGGATAAATCAAGCTACAAATTTGGAAAAGTCACCACCACCACAACCATGGTGAAGGGAGGTCTCACAAGACTCCAAGATCATAACATTTGTAATGGCTTCACACTTACAATGTGGAGTTGATGGAGTGTTGTTCTTGCAATGGAGTGCTGAAATGTTGCTTGAGAGTGAAGTGAATGCTTAGAATGCTCAAGAGAATTCCTAGAGAGTCAAATGAAGTGAGAATGGATGAATTTGAAGGAAGAATGAGGAAGAATATACCATTTTTAGGTCGGTTGGTCAAAGAGGGATGTTACAATTCAGCCCCAATTAGGTGTGTAACGCCTCTGCCAACTCCAGATGTAGGAATCTATTAGGGATGGTAGTATGTCACACAAACATCTACACATCAGACATTCATCCTTGACATATATTCTCTCACCGACACAAAGGATAGATGCCAGGTGGATGGAAGGTAGTTGGGTGATGTGGAATTTCACCTTCGGATTTGATTTTGTAAGGTGAGGGTATGTGAAAGGGTAATTTGCATAAGGGGTGAAAATTTGTTCCTATACACATGTGAATTGGTGTAAATGGGTTCATTTGTGTTTGGCTAGTGCAGTGTTTTCAGTGTTAATAAATGGAACTGCATCAGGATTTTTTAAGTCTTCTTAAGCAGATCTTGTATCTCCCTTTCTCTTTATCATATTAGCAAAGGCATTGAGTAGATTGGTGAAGAAGGAATATATGGAAGGTCACTGGAAAGACATCAATTTTCATGCCACAAATATTACAATAACTCACTCCTTTGCAGATGATACCATTTTGTTTGGTATGTTATCTATTGCTGAAGTAAGGAAAATTAAGCATATTTTGCAAGGTATAATTTAGCTTCGGGTCAAATGGTGAATGCAAGCAAGTGAAATATATATATTTCTAACATAGATTCGGTATTAAGGGACAAGATTGTTCAAATTTTTGGATTTCAAGTTACAGAATTGTCTTGTAAATATTTAGGAATTCCCTTCATTGTTGGCCAAAGCAAGGTGTCATATTGGGATAAAATCATTCAAAGCATTTAGTCAAGAATAGCAGGATGGAAAGGGACATGGTTATCTATATCTGACAAAATTTTATTGGTCAAATCAATTTTGTCCTCAATCCAAAATTATTACATGGTAGTCTTAAAGGAACTAAGAACTGTTATTTTAGAAATAGAAAATCTTATCAAATCATTTTTGTGGAAAGGTAACATGGATTGTAAAAGAAAAATACCTTTGGTCTCACTTCAAAATATCTGCAAAGAGAAGTTAAAAGGTGGGGCAGGGGTACACAATATGTCTACTAGGAATATTACATTAAGTGAAAAGTTGGTATGAAACTTGTACACAAAACAACAAGCTAAATGGTGTAAAGTCATACAAGTAAAATATCTTGATTGTGATATTTCCAATTGTATTCTCACCATATCTAACCCTCGTTAGGGATTTGTAAATTGGAATTTCTTGTTAGGTTGCAGAAAGGTAATTGTTCAGTATCTAACTTGGGAGGTTCATAATGGTGAAAGTGAATTTTTTGTGCAAGATTCATGGCATGGGTTTCCTCCATTGGAAACATTGCATGATTTTTAGGAAGCAATTGACCACACTACACAAAATCTGGGGGTAAAATTAAAAGATTATATCTAGGATATAAATGAGAAAATGAGAAAAGTAACTTGGAAACTATTGTTACTCTCAACTCTTCCATTGACCCAACAAGTAGAGTTTAACAAGATTTTAAGCAATAAGACTGTGTTCATTGTGAAATTTGTAGATAAATTGTTTTGGGCTCCTTCAAAGATAGGTAATTATACAATTAAAATGGGTCATAACATAGTAATGAATGAGCAAGCACATGGCATAAATAAAAGAGCCTTGTCATTCTATTATAATCCAATGGTTCTACCAAAGGTAGGTTGCTATTCATGGATGGAATTAAAGCATAAGATTTTAACAAGTGAAATATTTGAAAAACTCAAAATTCTTGCACCCTTTAAATGTGTGCTTTGTGAAACAAGGATAGAGGAAGTAGATCATTTATTCTTGAGTTTTCCATTTGCAAGTTCATATTGGTCTTTTGTACAATCCAAATTAGGATGGTGCTCTCCTCTTCCCCAAAAGTTATGGGATATGTTTACAAGCTGGTTTGTATTATAAAAATCATCACTCTTTGCAAGCATATGGAAAATAATACCTTCTTCTATTGTGTGGTGTATTTGGTAGGAAAGAAACAAAAGGATCTTTCAAAAAGAAAAAACCAACTTAGATTTAGTGTTGGAAAAGTTGGATAAATCTATCTACGAAATTACAAATGCATATGTGCAAAATTCAAAGCATGTGGGTTATCTATTTTTTTATTGGGATGCAAAATAGTTGGAGTGGTCTTCTCTGATTATCCCTTTCAAAGGATGCCAAAAGTCAAATGTCAATGCCAAAATTGATAGGAAAAAGGTGATATGGTTACCTCCTCCTAATGGCTTTGTAAAATTAAATTTTGATGGAGCATCTTGTGTAAACCTTGGTGTGTCAGGAGCAAGAGTAGTGTTAAGGAATCATGAGGTTTTGGTACTATGTACAAAGTCAATTAGTTTTCCAAATGGAACAAATAATCAAGCAAAAGTACTTTCTCTTCTTCACGGTTTGCAATTATCAATTCAACAAAAAGTTTCAAAACTATTAATTGAAGGGGACTCGTTACTCATTATCAATGCATGCAAGGATATATGGTTAAGTAATTGGAAAATAAATTATGTATTGGATTAAATTTTGAATTTTCTAGACAAGATCAAATCTTTCTAGCTCAAACACATTTATAGGGAAGGTAACTAGGTAGCTAATGTTTTAGCTAACATTGGATGTGAGCAAGATCAACCATAGAAGATGTATGGGATTCAACTCAATGATTTCCCTACAATGTTACAAGATTTGATTATATTGGAAAAAAGAAGAGTAGGCACACATTAAGAGTTCTATCATAGCTTGTTAAGTGGAGGAAAGGTTGAATAGTAAGTTGGTCTTAGCAAGGGAAAATAAAGCAAGTTTAATTAGGTAAAAAGCATTTTTGTGCATTTCTCAAGCTTTGAACAAAGGTTGTGCAACATCGAAGATCAATAGCAAGGGAAAATAAACATATAAGTTAGTGGTGTACTGCATCAAAGGTGGCAATAAAAGTTAGTGGTGGTTCTAAAATTGGTGCTACTAATAGTTTTTTATTTTTGCAAGAAAATTTTAAAAGGATAGACACGTTGCATAATGATTGGTGGTGGTACTGAAGGATAAAGTGTATGATACAAGCTGACACAATGAGAGGGATTTTGGTAGTAATAAGCACGGTAGATGACAATCATAATTATTCATGCACTCCAAATGGAAAGGATTGCGAGTACATTTTTCATTACAAAATGTGTGAATTTACACATGGCAGAGGAGAATTAAAAACCATTTAGCCGAGGAGAATTAAAAACCATTTTTCCATGATATGCCAAATATTTCCTGCATATTTCAAGTGTGTGATATCTTCAAATCTCATGTGTTTGATCAACAAGAATTTAATGACAATGCAATTTAATGATGGAGCTTCAAAAATTGAGTACAACCATCATACTTTAAAATTCCTTGGTTTGGGTTGCATATGGTAGTGTATGGGTAAAGTGTCATCTAGTAATCAATGGGTTGTTTGTATAGCATGGCATGAAATAGTATATGTGCTGACAATCATTGCTATCTGCTTAGTTGTCTCTATTCTAGTGATTACCTTAAATGAAATGCTTCTTGGCTTTCAATGGGTCTCGTGTCTAGTGCGGCATGATATAGGGTTATTGCTTCTATGCAATATTGCTTTCAATTACACCAGGTAAATTTAAGTTTTTGTGTAGCATTGTTGGTGGGTTGAGGTTGGCACCTAGGTGGCTTTAGAAGGCAGGTGAAAAAGTGATTACACAGATTTTGTTTCTTGGGTTATTCGGTCTCAGTTGGTTTGTGGTAATTTTGTAGGTGGTAAAATAAAAAAAATTGGTTGTTTTTACAAATGCTCATGGAACACAACATGAAAAAATTTAGGATCCTCATGAAGATAAAAGTGAATGAGTTGCCATTCTCGAAGGAACTCAAAGAGGAAGAAATGTCATAGGTATTTTGCATGGTTTTCCCAAGTCTTGTTGATTGCATCAAATTTGTAACTAGTGAAGAAATAATTCACCCAAATTCACCTAGGTTACTGTTTCCATCAAATCTGCTTTCAATTTTCTTATCAAATGCTATGGACTTTTTACAGTCCTATGAGTCTCTTAAAATAGTGTATAAGGAATCAGTTTTACTAGAAGCAATTGGGGAAAATAATCTTATGAAGTCTATCCAATGCTATAATTTGGACAAGGGTGAGGCTTATGTTGTAGGGTTATTTACCAAATGCTATCTCAAGCATATGCATGGATTTGAAGCTGTGTATGGGAGAGTGAAGAAGGGTTTACGAGATGATGACCCGTGGCTATTGTATAGGACAATTTCAATGCATACCAAAGAATTGGGTCTAAAAATGGTAGACATGATAAAAGAGAAATATTTTTCCTTGTCTTTCATCCTTGGTCACCAAGTTTGGCATGGTTGAAGGCAAGTTACAATGGCTTGAATTGCTCCACTAGGGAGAAATGCAACAAAGATGAATGAAGGCCAGGGTGATAATATGTTGGACTTGAATGCAACTGATCAGAACATAAATGAAGAGGAAGATGAAATAAAAGAATGAAATGAATAGTTTTCAAATTTCATGAAGTTGATTTTGTATTGTATAAACTATGTTAACAATACTAGTCCTTGATAGTTCCATTACACTGCTATTAATATACTAAACAAGATAATGAATTTTGCTTACCAATACTATAATTCTAGTGAATTTTGTAATTTTTTTATAAATATTAATATAAATACTTAGGCTTATGTATTTTACCAAGAAAAAAATAAAAAAAATAAATGATTTTATTTATTTTGAAATAAGATATTGTTGAGAGATAAATGAATTAATTAAATAATTAAAGCAACTAATGTTATTAGATTTCCACAATCCATAAGAATATCAGAGAAGTTATTTCTGGATTAAAGCAACTATTTAGTTTAGGAAGTGGGAATTGGATATTTAATTAAATAATAATGAATAATTTAATTAAACTTTAGAATAGGGGTGGGGGCCTAGCTTGAATAGCTAGAGCATCCTATTGTAGGCAAGAGGTCACGAGGTCCAGTCTCCCCCAAACTCATGGTATTGGAGGGCATGTCATGCTAGCGCCACCGGTCACGTGAAAAAAGTTTACCAGGTGCATTGTAGTTTATAGGGGGATGGATACCTGATTGATTCATGCAATCTAAATTTTTTTTAAAAAAACTTAGAATTAGAAAAATAATTAGTAAATTAATCAAATAATATTAATTATTTAATTAATATAGATGAATAGGGGAATAATTAATTAAATAACCTTAATTATTTAATTAATATAGAGGAATAGATAGTATGAATTTAATCAAATAATATGAAATTATTTAATTATCAAGATAAAGTAAAAATGATAATTAATTTAATCATTTAGTCAAAATTAGGTGTCTAAATTTTTCCCCTCTTTGAGATGATGCAATTTTATAGCGCTGTTTCAAAGAAAGTGAAGGCATGCCCTAGTTTGCCTCAATGAAATAAACAAATGAATGTAGGATGCCCCCTAGAGGGTTTGATAGAAGAATGAAATTGTTAAGTTAAGCTCTTGAAAAGAATGAAGAAGATGTGATAAGATAGAGGAACATGGAAAGAGTAGAATATGAAAGATTAGTATGAGGAATGATAGAGATAAGAAAGAATTTGGAAGAATAGAAAGGTTATAATGATGAAGAATATTGATAAGATAGTGAATGTTGATTGATGAATGATGTAAATAGAAAGAGATGGATTGATATAGTATATATAGTATATAAAATTGTATACCTTTACAATTTCACACTATGTTTGGGTCCCTTAATTTATTGGACTTAATTAAGCTCTAATTTACCAAATTATGCATTCCAAAGCCTTATTCTTACCCTTTTTTGAAAGGGTAACCAAAATTAAATAAATGAATTTAATAATTAAATTTACTTGGATCATGTGTGTCTTAGAAGTATAGACCAGGACCCTTTCACCCATGGGAAAATGGGTCCCCTTTAAGAGCTAAAACCTAAATTAAAATATGTTTTTGGCTACATTTTAATGATCAAAATTCAAATTGTACGTGTTGACTTTTGGAATCTATTTTTTGGGAAATTAGATAAACATCTATAAATACCTAGTTATTCTACCATTTGAAAGCTAAGAAAATCTGACACATAAGGAGCGACTTTTGAGAAACAAATATTATTTTCAAGAGCATTCAAGAGAAAAATTATCAGTCATCTTTGGCAACAATCAAGATCCCAATTTCATGTCAAATTTTATGTGTATTCATGTTATCTTGTGAAGGCTAACAAGTGTTGTAGTTCTTCATGCATTTAAGCATTCAAGAAAATAAACTAAGCAAGATCCAATTCCCTTGAAGTGATGTGTATGACTTCAATCCTTCAAGGAAGCCATTGAATGATGCAATACAAGGTGGTTAATACTCACAATTAGACTCCAAAATGATCAGACTTCAACAAGACATCAACCCTCAAATCACAAATCACCCTACTTTCCAAAACCACTCACAAGAGGCTTCTAGCCTTCAAAATTCAACAAATAGAGTTATCTTTTAGAGAAGGCCATACAATGGCCAACCAAACAGCAAATAAGCTTTAACATAGATCCTAAAACAGGATCCCAAAATATCACACTAAATTTCTTTGCAACAATATGGAGATTCATTAAACTACCCCTGCAAAAGCCTACTTAATTAGACCAATTTAACAAAGGGGGTCACTCCTATTCACCTATTCTTCCTAAAAATTCATCAAGCAGTCATTAGTGTTGATCATGTTTTCTGCACAATAATAGCCTAGACATAATGTAATATCCTATCTCTCTTGAAAGGTAAATCTCTATTAGCAAGCCTCAAGAGATAACCCTAAGGTATTAATGTCAGGTCTTGACAGTGCATAAACAACTCAGTAACGAAATGTGAAAATGCTGGTAATCACAATCGGACCTTACTATGAGCAAATATTGAATCAATTTTATCAGATTTTAACAATTTGATGATACTTCATTCCTAGATCTAACCCGAGAATCAAAGAAATAGCAAAAGAATGAGGGTTTTAGAGAGATTTCTAAATTTAATACTACTCCTAAGATTAACAATGCCAATGATAAACATCGAAATGGACCAATCCCTCAAAACTAATCTCTACTCGACCTAGATAAATCTGCAATCTTGTAGAAATAGTGCAATCTTCTAAGGTGTTAAGATTTTCAAATCATGAGCATTCATTTAAACAACCTGATTGTAGCTGAAATGGATAAACCCTCACAATTGAACTTAAGCACAATGAATATGATAGTCCAGGCTAACTTTGCAAAGCAACTAACAATTAGTTGGTTGCAAAAATTATGGACTGAGGGATCACTACAACATTCAAGTACCAAACCATAAGCATTATTGAATCGAATCTAATATAAACATTAACCAACTCAAATCAATTTTAAAGATGAGATAATAGGAACCATGCAAGACAAGAGAAAACAAGTATGGCACCAAATCACAATGTCATTCTTGTATTCTAATTGTTCACTGTAGCAAAAATTCTAGCTTTCCGTTACAATATTTGCTTGAGGGAAACTACTTGCTAACTTGCTTCTAACTATCTTTGTATTACAAATTCTAACTATCTCTAATCTTCTGACTATCTAGCCCTTTACAAATGAGGCCAAATGCCCAATTTATAGAATTCCCAGAAACCCGTTGGCCAGGCAAGGGTTTTGTAGCAATAACTCAGCACAACAACCCGGCTAGGAGGGTCTTCAAAATGGGTCAAATAGGCATTAAATGCACATCCTATCGAAGTCAGCCTGGGATTCGCAATGCAGCTCGGATGACACGCGAGAGGATAATAGGGAAGCACAAATTGCACCACAGCCCATCATTAGCTCTCTTCCCTATTATCCCCGTGCCGATCTGACTCTTCATGTAGCTTCAAGAACGCTACATCTAAGTCAGCTACAAGTGGTACTGGCAGGACCCTAAATCACCTCTCAATGGATGCAATTTCGTCCCTTGAGTGTTTGACCAACTAATCCCAATCTACTTTATATGTCTCATGCTTATCAATAACTATGAGGTAGGTGGCCGCATCATCCAGTTGGTGCTCGGAAATAGAACCATCATCAAGTGGTGCATACACATCATGCCACCATTCTCTCAACTGTTCTTGGCTCAAGTACTTGGGCGCGATCTTTCTTCTTCCCGTCATGATTTCAAAGAAGGCAATGGAACCATTTTAAACCCCAGTTAGGGTGTCATCAATCTGCTTCCTTCGTTTGTGAATTTTTTTCAACACCTTCTGCCTAATTTGCAGTGCCTCAAACTACTCCCAAGGTTCGGAAGCCCTAGAAGAAGGAAGGATCCCGTCACTTACCAACCTATCCCGGGTGTATTCCATTAGAGTTATGGTTTTCTACAGAAGGAGGTCTGTATCCTCCTTATCTTGTGCCAACACCTATTTCAACCATTTAGTTGCCATGATAGCATCCCTCCCAGTTGATAAAATAACTTTAATAGCTTCATCACCCTTTTCTTGCACCCCTTTCAACCAATTCACAGTGGCAAGGGTGGAAGCTTTCATCTTTTCTAGCTCAGTTATGGTCTCCTGAGGCAGAGGATTAGTAGCAAAGGAAGAAGGATTAATGGACTGTAGTGGCTTCATTAATTCCTCCAAGCACTTCCTGAGATTTTCATTTTCTCTCTTCAGCTCCTACTTGGTCTTCATTTCCCTTCTTAATCTATCCACAATAACTGCATTGGAGACCTCATAGTCCTCAATATCCTACTCAACTGATGTAGGCCCAACATTAAAGTTATGTATATTATAATCATCTCCAGCCACATTGTCTCTATTTTTATCAGGAGTAGGGGTAGCAATATGAACGACCTTGTTATGTGCCTCATCTCTCTCAGCTCGTGAGATCACCCTAGCCTTCTTCTTACCTTTATCTTTTCCAATCATGGCTAGTAGTGCATCCCAGTTCGGTGAACTATCCTCCATTACTACCTGTTTTCTCTTTATTTCTGTCTTCGGCCAATTAGGGATAGTGGACTCCAATTGCACCCTACTCTGCCCCATTTCCTCTTCCTGGTGATCCTTAGGTGCCTCCTCACTCAAATTTTTTTTCTTAAGGGTCTAATCCATTTCACTTTCCTTCTCCTCATCTTGCTCCTCTTGAAGTGTAGGTGAGAGAACCTTTTCTGCTTCCACCTCCCTTAGAGGAGATTCAACTTCTTCAGTTCTAATAGGAGAGTCTGCATGTGCAACCATGGGGGACTGCATTATCTTCTCAATTTCTACCTCTACACTATGAAGATCACCTTCATGAAATTCTTCATCTTTAGTATCCGGATGATCCACAACATTCTCCTCCTCACTTGGTTCACTTTGAGCCTCGTGAGTAGGAGGCACATCATCACGTTGCTGCTCATGATAAACCACCAAAGGTAGGTCAGTCCTAGGAACACTGTCCCTGGGAGAAGGAGTCCTAGACTTCCTTGCATACACTTTGGCCTTCTCCCCTGAGCATTCAACATTTATCATTGGCGGGGCAATTTCTTCCTCCCCAATCTTGGAGCTATCCTTTTTTGTCAATTTGGAAATTCTTTTCCTCTTAGGCACAGGAGCATCAGCCTCAGGAATTTTCTTGGACTTCTTAGTCCTTGTTCTCTTCTTGGCCTTTGGCCTCCTCTTCTTTTCTGTTTCTTGGACCTTTGCTTCTTGTACACCTTTAATCTTGACTTTGAGAGGAGAGTCCAGTTTACCTTTACCTTTAAGATCCTGCCGCCCTGTGGACTCCTTAGAGGTGGAATGGGAATCTAAATCTCCCATCAGAGCATAAGTGCACTGTACACCTTTATTCTCCAACTCCCACAAAGTGTGTTTGAGCCACATTTTAGTAAATTTGAGAATTGGATCCATCTGTTGTTTTAACTCTGTTTGCTCTTCCTCTAATCAGTCTATATCACCATTTGGTCTATCCTTTACTGCTTCATAGGCATGGTCCTGAATCAAGTTCCCATCATCTTCCAACTGATCAGGAACTGCCCTTACATTATACAATTAGACTACATCCACTGGGACCAAGGAGAATTTCTTCTTTCTAACCTCAAATTCATCACCGCAGTTGGCCCAATAGTCCTCAAAATTTACGTTATGGCAATATTCTCTGCTGGCCTTCTTTTGAGCTTCTCCTGTGATGTCAAATCTAGATCTCTTGGAGTGGGAGGACAAACCAAGAGCACTCATTTCTTCCTCTAAAGCTTGGGTAGAACCAATGGAAGGACATACCTCTCCAGTGCCAATCCTCAATGGGAAGTCTCCACCAAAACTGGTCTTATGCTTGTCCTTCTTGACAATGGCATCGAATTCACAAATCTATCTAGTTACTTCCAACAATATGATGTGGTCAGTGGGATACTGTGGAAGTTTGTATGGGGCCCTTTGGCAGCCATCAATCCGAATGTAGGAGAAGGTTGGGAATTGAATGAACCAGGCTCCATATTTCTTGATGAGCTCCTTTGCTTGATCTGAAATCCTGACATGCTCTGCTTCCTGAAGCATTCTGGTGATATGCATGGTAAATGAATCATTTTCCCTCCTATAGTCCGAGCCTCCTAAATACAACTGAGGGAAAAATTCATAGACGATGTCCCTTCCAAAAATTCCCTTTGTATCCAATTCTCGGTAGGGATGGAATCTAGCAAGTGCATAGACCAAATATGAGGTCATTGTGAAGGTCTTTGTCTACAACACATTGGACAAGTGCTTGTGAATTACTTGGCTAATGACCCCTGCCCAATGGTAGTCAATTTTCTCTTGTTCCATCCTTACAATCGCATGGCACATCCAATTCTCAAATGTACCAGCACTCTTCAATCCAACCTCTCTGCTAAGAAAGGTGATGGCATCATAGTATTCCTTCTTGAATTTTTCTCTATACAACTACTTGGGAAATTTGGAGTAGTGAGACTTCAGCTTCTCTAGGCAAGAATTAATAAATTGTTGTGACTTGACGGTTTGGTCATTGTAGAAGTCCTGAGCTGCCTCAATGGTGAATCCCACCACATGAGATCTGTCTGGCATATCAAATGTTTGGGCAATGGAGACCGGGTTGAGATTTGCAACAACTCTCCCTTGATGCCCAATAATCCTCTGTGTGTCCTGATTGTAGTGCCTGGCACACTCAAGGACCAACTCATAGCATTGCACTATAGAAGGGAAATCGGCTACATTGGACAAGCCTGATTCCATCATCCTTCTATTCACCAAAGGAGGATCCTTGGTTTCCATCCTTTCTTTAAATTCCTCATAGACCCAGAGGCCAACATTCGTATTAGTGACTTCTGACTAGACAAAAGTGATCTTACTCTCTGGGACCTTGCTCTTAATGTCCAGCTTGATCCTATCTGCATCAAACAATGAGGAACCAGCTACTGTCCTGCTTGATTCAGTCTGCACTCAACATGGAAATCATATTAGACCATAGGAAAGAAAATTCAATCTATCAAAACACTATTAGAATGCATCTCATATAGTCAAGGTGTTATTAAAATTCATATAAAATGACCACAATAGATTTCAGGTTTCAAGACCATACACGGAATCTAAGCCAGAGAGGAATTTCAGGAAATTTCAAACTGATCGGATTCCAATGGAATAGTCAGGAAACACCTACTTAATCATTAAACTTGATCATTTTTCATCAATAAATTCACATGGGAGATCCAAATATGTCATGAAATAATCATCAAATGCATCACAAATTATAAACGAATCCAATTATTTCATGCCCCTTTATATTTTACCAAATTTTGGGAAAATCCGTGAGGGACGGATTTTCGCGAAGAACTAGTCAAAGAGGGATTTCAGGAAATCTGGGAGATGACGGATTTCAGAGAAATCCGGACCTGATGGACATCTGTAGTTAAGGAAAAGTTTTGAACCAATGGGAATTCCCAGAACGTAGGTTTCGGCCAGAATTGGTCATTTTGCCGAGAAGTCTTGGCGACTTCTGGGAGTCCCGCCGAAGGAAGTCACTAGTATAGCTTTCACTAAGACTTAGTGGTTTTGGTGTAACATCCTGGTGACTAGGGGGAAGTCTCAGCAAAGCAAATGAGTGTATTTCAGCTGAACAAATATCATTCGGAAAGAGGTCACGCCGAATGGGGCATGCCTTGCCGAAAGCGAATATGAAAGTCACGTCGATGAGAGATTTCCTTTGGTATAAAGTCACAGCAAATCGCACTTGTCTCACCGACTATCAAAGATTAAGTAATCCCTTCAGCTAGGCCAAATTTTATCTATATGATGTCTCAACGAACTTATAGAGTCCTGCCGAATGTAAATGAAGAACATCTTGATGTGACCAGTGGGTAGTCGGGGTAGGGTCTCAGCGACTTCTCTTTTTTTCGCTGACTAGTGGTAGAACATGAGAGACCTTTGGTGTGAGAAAGATAGTGTCATGGTGAACGAAAATGAACCTAGGAAGGCTTTCAATGAAGCGTTTGAGTTCAGCTAGAGGTCCCAGCGACTATGTTATGTCTCACCGATGAAGAGATTTATTGGCATAACATCTTGCTGACATTAAGAAGTCACCCTGACAGAAGATCAGGGCTCACCAAGAGAAAAGTTTCGCTATGAAGTCCTGGCGACCATTAGGAGTTTTTCCAAAAGCGAAGATTTTGGCAAGAGTAGGGAGCTCACAGTAAGGTCTTAGTGAAGCATGGATGTCTCCCTGACAGAAGGTCACTCAGAAAGAGCAGGATACGTTCGGTGAAAGGTCTCACCAAAAGGGAAAGTCCTAGCGACAGAACGGAAGATCAGGAAGATGAAAGGAACCCACTATGAGCTCTTGGCAATGAGGTTTGTCTTTCTGACAGAAAGACTTTTGACATGAGAATTACAGTGCCCTGGTGACCTAATACAAACCTACGAAGGGTTTTGGCGAGACATAGAATGACCTACATGACATCTCCCCGACTTTGAAGGGTTACAACAACTGAAAAGAACAAAGCTCGGTGAAAGCGAAAAGTGCTTAGTGGGAGGTCTCGCCGAAGGACGGATGTCTTGGTGAAGCAAGTGAATATCGGTAAAGCTATTGGATCCCGCTAAGACATCTTGGCGGCAAGGACTTGTCTCACTGAAAGTGAGTATGAACAAGCATGTCGATGAGACATCTCCTCGCTGGGTGAGGTCTCAGTGAAAGAAAAGGTCTTGCCAACTGATACACATACAAGATTTCATCGATGCAAAAATGATAGTGTCACGACGATCCAACAGGAACCTAGGAAGACCACTTCGGTGAACCTCAAGGTGGTCGATATGATATCTCATCGATCTCGAATGGTCACAGCGGAGGGGATCTAGAAGGGATGGAGAGTCCCGATTTCATCTAGACACTGAACCAACTATGGATTTTGAAAAGTTTATCTTAGGGCAAGTTGGGAACGGACCTTTCATGAAATTTCTTTGCATTTTAGGTCAATCTTACAACGAAATCACCTAATATGGCACTGCCCTAGGTTTGAATGCTATTCATCCACCATTAGCACATAGGCAAGCTCAGAATTTAGTTGTTTCACTATTGAGTCATCACTAGTGTTTACTAATTACTCTCAGGAAAGATTCATTAAAATGCAAATGGATACATGAGTTCAAGACTCACCTGGGAGATGACAAAGGATGCAAAGCTGAATAGCCCTAGCATTGAACGATCACTCTCATAACCTCAAAGTGCCATACGTAATTCTTAATCAAAGGCAGGGTAATCAAACACATACCATTATGAAGCAAAAATTGACCCCAGAAGTGGCAAACGCGAAGCCCAACGGTGCCCACAAAGAACAGAGGCGAGAATGCCCAAGAAATAGCCACCAAATCAAACAATTCAAGCCCAAATGCCCCAAAACAAAGTTAGTCAAAGCCAAAAGCCTCAAGAATAAACACTAAGGATGTAGCTTGACTTCTGCTGGGAAAATGCTCTAGAGCATTTGATGACGAACAGGAATCAAGAACCCAGAATCCCTAGTTTCAATCTCACCATCAAACAAATGAGTTAGAATGTTGAGATTCAAAGAATCAGAACCAAAGGATAGACCAAACTTTCCATAAAATGAAGAAATCTAAGTGTGTGGGCATGAGTTCATCCCCTCCTTAAGTTACTACAGAAACCAAGTTTAGTCAAGTCAGGCTACATAAGGATTCTAACTTCAAAAGCAACCTGGATAGGGCCTCACTACTAGTCAGGCATCCATAGCCCCGGTGAGGTTATCACTGTGATTCTCCTGAACATAGCTCTACTGCCAGCCAGGCATCCATAGCCCCGGTACAGATATTCAGGTACCCCTGATAAGTTGAATTTATTCTTTTGATATTCAATATTTCATTTTTCTTTCTTTGATATTCTTTATATGTCACTTTCATTTCAACCTGTGAACAATGAAGTTCACACTCAAGGCTGAGAACCACAGTGGCACTGAAGTAGAAATAGGGTTTTTCACTTGACAATACTTCACAAGGGTTCCTATAGTGACATCAGGATTCTTAAGATATATGAAAGATATAAGATTTTAAGAGTACTTCAAGTTCAAATCCACCAGTGACTCAATCTTCTTTAAATCAAACATTGAGATTTTTGGCAATAGCAAAGACTTCAACCATCCTTTTAGGATGCAAGACTAAAGTTCACCAAGGAAATACTTAGAACAATTCCAAAGAAGATAGATTTGCCATGCAGGTGCAACACATCTAGGCAAAAAAGGAAAACCCCAAAGAAAAAGCAATGCAAAAACAACAAAACAAACCAAAACCAAACCTACACTAACCAAAACAAACAAAAACATAGCAGAAAAGGAAACCTACTCTAACTATATACAAGACAAGAGCTGAAAACAACTCAAGACTGGAAATAATGCTTCAAATACTGCCCATTGATAGGCAGTGGGATATCTTCTCTAGTGAGAGTTTTCAAACGAAAAGCATTATCTCCCAGGATTTCTAAAATCTAGTAAGGTCCAAGCCAAAGTTTATCAAATTTTCCATACTCTCCCTTACGGTCATGGGCTTTTTCCTAGGAAAGAACCAAGTCAGAAATCCTAAAGGCTTTAACCTTGGCTCTCTTATCAAACCATCTCTTGACAACCCCTTGATGCTTAGCAAAGTTCTCCAAGGCTTCATCCCTCTTTTCTTCAAGGTGCAATAGTTTAGTAAGCCTTGCCTCACGTCTGTCTCCCTCATCATAATACTCATTAATGAACTGAAGGGTAGGAATTTTCAATTATATAGGGAACACAGGTTCTAATCCATAAACCAGGTGGTAGGGTGAGATCCCTATAGAAGCTTTATGTCTTGTACGATCTGCTCTAAGAGAAAATATGAGTTGGGTATGCCAGTCTCTAGGGTTCCTTCCTAATAACTTGCGGATGACAGTCAGAAGATTCTTATTGGATGACTCAGCCAACCCATTACCCTGCAGATAGTAATTGGATGCAAATTTTATAATGATTCCATGATCAAAAGCCCAATTGGAAAACTTCAATGATGAAAATGCAGAACCATTATCACATACTAAAGACATTGGGCATCCGAAATGATTAAGAATACCAGATTCAAGGAAGTTAATCACTACCTCAGAAGTACACTGTTTGCATGCAAGAGCTTCTATCCATCATGTAAAATAATTAGTAATGGTGAGAATATACCTGTGACCAGTAGAGGAAGGTGGATTGATGGGGCCAATGAAGTCCATTCCCCATTATGCAAAAGGTTTTACCTCGATGACCGGCTGAAGTGGGAGCATTGCATACTTCTCTTTGGTGGCCGCTGTCTGACACACATGGCATGTCCTGACATGACTATGGGCATCTTTGAACAATGTAGGCCATTAATAACCAGCTCTGAGAATCTGGTTTGCTATAGATGGTGCTGAACCATGGCCTATACCATATCTATCATGGAATTCTAACATCATCCTTTAAGATTCTGCCCTTCCCAGGCACCTTAAGTACACACCTTCATGATTTCTCTTGTATAAGACAACCCCTTTTAACATGAAATTGTCACTCTTTAAGCGCAATTCCCTTCTTTGTAATGGATTGAGATGATTAGGGCACCTCTGAGTCAGGAGATAATGAACAACATCATCATACCACCCTCCAGGAGAGACATCCTCCAAAGTATAAGCCTGAGCTGTAATATCAAGGCCTGTCTCTGCCATTGTCTTTGTGAGCCCCTGCCCTCTTACCAACTTCATGGGCTGAATTTCCATATCATACTCCTGTAGCATATTTACCCACTTGTCTCTACGTTCTCCTAGTTCATTTTGTATCAATAGTAGCTTTACTACAGGATCGAGAACTATATCAAAGATCTTATTTATGAGGATGTAATGTCTAAACTTCTTAACTGCCCTAACTAAGGCATAAGCCTGCTTTTCCACACTTGGGTATTTCAATTCTGCATCCTTCAATGGTGTGCTCATAAATGCTATGGGGTGTTCATTGCCTTGGTCAGATTTCTGAGTTAATATAGCAGCACAAGAGTGGTCAGAAGCAAATGAATATATGTAGAATGGTTTGGCATAATCGAGACTTACTAAAACTGGAGCTTCAACGATAGCCTTATTTATCTCTATGAATGCTTCTTTTGCTTCTGCATTCCATTCCACCTTGGCTTCCTGCTTCAACATCGCATTCAGTGGCTTAACTATTTTTGCAAACCCAATGATGAACTTCCTGACAAAATTGATCTTGCCAAAGAATGATTTCATTTCCTTTTTACTTGCAGGCGGGGGAATCTTGAGAATAGCCTCTATACATTCTAGATCAACTGCAATCCCCTTTTCAGAGATAATATGCCCTAACAACTTACCTTCTGTTACTCCAAAGATGCATTTCTTTGGGTTGAGGGATATCCCAAACTCCCTACATTTCTGAAAAACTTTGCATAAATCTAAAATATGATCACCTCTCTTTTTTGAAAATACCATCAGGTCATCCATGTAGATGATTATGCACTTCCCAATTATATCTTTAAAGGCAATATCCATTGCTCTTTGGAATGTAGCTCTAGCATTAATCAGGCCAAAAGGAATCCTTCTATAAGCAAAAGTGCCCCATTTGGTGGTGAAGGAAGTCTTGTGTCTATCCTCATACTGCACCATGACCTGGTTGTACCCTGAATAACCATCCAATAAGGACATCATCTAGGATCTGTTGACAATCTGTAGCACTTCATCTAGTGAGGGTACTGGATAATTATCTTTCTTTGATGCTCTGTTCAGATTTTTGAAATCCACACATAGTCTAATTTCACCATTTTTCTTTCGTACTGGAACCAGGTTTGCAACCCAGGTAGAGTGTCTGATTGGGAATATGATTCTCGTAGACAATAGTTTCTGCACTTCCTTTTGTATTACAGGTTCCAGCAGAGCATTAATAGGCCTCTGCCTCTATCTGAAAGGCTTCACTCCTAGATTGAGAGGGATAGTATGGGTTATGATTGATGTATCATAAGTCTTTAAGTCTTCATAACTCTAGGCTATCACATCTGGATATTTGTGCAATGCATCAATGATTCCCCATCTTTCTTCTGGGGTGCATACTTTTCCAATAAGAACATTTTTTACATCCTCCTAAGTTCCCACATTATGCTTGTCACACTGTCCACTAATGGAATCCTTTCTGGTACCCTGTTCTTGATCTCTGATCTTATCCATATCAAAAATCCTCTCTAGTTGCACCATTCCCCTGGGAATTGTGTTGGTCTTCAAGTTGAGTACCCCTTCCAAGTCTATCTCTGCCTCTCGAAGCTCAATTTCATCAATGATTTGGGAAACAAAAACATCCGTATTTGTGATAAAGTCTAGAATATGCTTATCATCTTCAAACACCTAAAAGCTGGTAACATTATCAGGGACTAAGGGCACTAGGGTCAGTTCCATCGTAAATTCTTTAATCTCGAAAGAGACAGAGGCTGCAGAGTGCTGGCTGCCTGGGCCAAGGAATCAGCTGTTTGGTTTTTATTTCGTGGAATTAGCTGAATGTTAAAGACGTCAAATCCTTCAACAAGGTCCCATACACTGTATCTTTAGTTAGTCATTCTTTTGTCATGGCAAGAGTATTGCCTTCTAACTTGCTTAACTACTAATTCAGAGTCTCCATACACTTGCAAGATCTTAACCTTCTTCTTCAAGGCCATCAACAATCCATGCACTAAGGCTTCATACTCGGCTACGTTATTTGTACAATGAAACTGAAGTCTATGATCAGAAAAAAAAATCTTACCTTTTGGGCTGATTAGCTCAAATCCTACCCCAACTCCTTGCTTTGATTTAGACCCATCAAATCTTAGAGTCCAACATCCAACAACTGCAGAGTCTCTTGTTGTATTACTTGCACTGTTATTGTTGGGTGGCCTTTTAGAAGACATCATTCCTTTTCCTTTGTGGTCTTCTTGGACATTGATTGGGATCACCGAAGTAGGATTAGTATACTTCTGTATTTGTTTTACTATGGCTTGGCATAAACAACAGTCCAATTCTGAATGTGAAGCATTATGTACCCTGCACCAATTGGGCAAAAGTAACTCTTCAAAGTTCATTCTTCTTCCTAACTGAATCTGACCTTCAATACATTTTTTAAGGAACTCTTGAAAACTGTCTAACCAAGCTAGCTGATTGTCTTCTGGATCATCATTACCTTCAGTCGGTTCACCATTGTTCTTAACTGGGTCCACTAGGAATTCAACACCACGAGACTCTGCTGTAAGGTTAACAGACACTGTGTGGAACATAAGAACTTCCTCCACATCTAGTTCTTCAAGAGGAGTAGCAAGCATGTAGTTACCCATACTTACTTCTGAAATCAGAATTTCAGCAGAGGTTTTCTGATATTTTGTAATCATATACTTCATTCTGGGTTCTCATTCAATTCTAATCTAATTTGGCACTCCTTTCTAGGGGAGCCACATATGGGAGTGATCTGTTGAAACATATCCATTCAAAGCCCTAGTAAAGTCCCTTCCCAGGATTAGGTCGTATGCATCAGGTATGTTAGCTACCTGTATATTGATAACCTGCTGGATCCTAGGGTCAGAAGAAATCTGCATATGAATCATGTTTAGCTCTCCTACAACATTGACTTCAGTCCTATCCAACTATGTGACTTTATTTTGAGATTCAGCAGGGGTAATTCCCATAGCTCTACAGACACCAAGGGGCATAACATTGGTTGAGGCACCTGAATCCAGGAGACAATTATGTAAATTCTTGCCAAATACATGGACATAAATCAGGAATGGGGGTGTGTCTGTTTTCCCTTTAAATAGAGTTAAGGGAGTATCTACTTGAGCAACTTGAGATTTATCTTTTTCTTTCCCAGTATCTCTAGGGAGCATATGGACTTGATCATGAGACTGATTTTTCCCTCCTATTGGCTAAGAACTAGATACTTTATGGACATTCTTGCTAACTGATTTATCTTGCGACATGGAACTTGTATTATAAGAACCTAAGACTGCATTCCTAATGGATGAAACTCTTAAAAGCTCAAATGTAGATAGATTTACCTTCAATTTCTGGAGTTCTTCAACAACATACATGGCCAATTGTTCTTCATTTAAATTAGTGGGGGTCTTCTTTGGGTATTCCATCATCTTTTCTTTATTTGCATCAACATTTCTTCCCTTTTGCACATCGACATGTCCTCCTTGAGATAAATATTTCCTGGAAACCAGGGGAAATGAGGGATTGTTACTGGCATTAGGGTCTGGAGGTGTGTTGCAATTATTCGGTGGGATGGAAGTAGTAAAGGGGCCTCCAGCCTACGGGCGCCTATGTGGTAGTTCTCTCAAGTCATACCTCTTGACAAGCCTCTGGAAGGTCTGTACTTCTTCAATGTAAGCTTCTTCTTCATCTCTGGGACCATTGTCATTCACTCGATTCTCATCAAATAGTTGTCATTTCATCTCCATTGCATACCTGGTCTACCTTGCCCTCCAACTAGTCAGATTCTTTTTCAGGTACATTGTCCTCACTTTGCGAAAAAGGAGCATGGTTTAATACCAATACTGGTGAATCATAAGGAATAGAAGGTACTATATCCTGATAGCTTGTATTGTTCTCTACTTCATACTGAAAGATTGAGGCTATTGTTTGGAATTCTTGAAAGTCTAGCTCAGAATGCTGACTAGTCTTGTGGAGCCTACACCATCCTGATAAAGCAGCCTCAGCCATATATACACCGTTGGGAGGCTTTTCTTGATTAATTGATGGATTGGCAAACTGATTAACATGTTGACTGACTGGTTGATCCGATGGGGTGGGGACTCCTCCATTTTTGGGCCCTATGTTCTAGGTCCTATTCTGTCTTGATTACTGTCTTCTCTCAAAACCTTATCCACCACCTTGACCTCTGTCAAAGTTCTGACCTAATGATTGTCCCTTGTCATAGTTCTACCTTCTGTCATTATTATATCCTTTATCATTATTGTAACCTCTATCCTGGTTATATCCTTTGTCATTTTTGTATCCTCTATCATTGTTATACCCTCTGTCCTGATGTTTCCCTCTATCAAAGTGTTGTCCTTGTGGGTTCTCTCTGTTCTAATTGGACTACATGTTTCTCTAAGCAGCTTGCAACTAACTATTTCGATTCCTCAAGTAAGTCACCTCCATATTCAGCTTCTTTATTTGTTTATATAATTCATCTAGCCTCTCCTTGTCAGGATTAATGTATGGAGGTTGATTCACATTACTCTGGGAATATCCTACTGCAGCATTGGCATTTAGTGACTAGTTTAAGACTTCAGAATTTTGCAGGTATGAAGGATAACTAGCCTAAGGCTGGGTATGCAGGGGTTGATTCACATTTTTCTGGGGGTAATTTATCATGGATAACATTTGTCCCATAGGAGGCCCTGGGTGAGGAACCAGAGGAAACTGAGGTATCGGATTCATGATAGGAGTATGGTTTGCCAAAGCCCGGTTGAGAGCTAGAACTTGTCCAAAGTGAGCAACGGGTCCTAATGAGGGTAAAGGCCCAGAAAAATGTTGCCTTAGATTAGTACTAACTTTAACAACTTCTGCATATGCATCGAGCAGACTAGTAGGAGGATTATTACTCCACTGAACATAAAGGTAGCTGTTAAACTATCAAGTCCTTCGTAATAAACTTCTAAAGTAGTGGGTCCATCAATAGCATAAGGGGCCTATAAATTGGTATAAGCATGATGAAACCTATTGTTGAATGACCCTATAGGCTCATTTACCTCTCTTTTAACATTAGTGAACTGATGGTAGAGCTCATTGGAACTAATGGGTATTCAATTTTTTTTATAAAAAAGCAGCTTCTAGTTTAGTCCAATGCTAGATAGACCCAACAGGTAGGTGGTTATACCAATAGAATGCATCTTCCGCTAGTGAATAAGGAAATAATCTACAAGCTACATCCTCATGGTTTATCCCTCTATCCTTAAGGCCAATCTGGAAGATTCTGATGTGTTTCTCAGCGGTTCTATTCAGATCATTAACATGGAACTTTGAAAAAAAGTGTTCAGGTTTTTTGGGCATTACATTGTAAATGGAAAAACTTAATGGAGATGGGTTCGTTGCCAAGAAATCCATTGGTGGAGGTTGAGGTGGTAATGGCTGAGGTTGTGGGCTGGGAATGTCCTCAGACTCAGGTGAACTTGATGAAGATGAGGATGATGGAAATGAGGGGGTTGGATGGGATGATGATGATCATTCCCTTCTTCTGTTAGTCCTTCTTGACCTAGTAGGGTCTAGTAATTCTTGAAATTCTTCCTCTCCTGGAGCATATCTTGTTCTTCTTTTGAACCTCTCAGGAGAGACGGCATTCAAAAATTGATCCAACTTGCTTGTTCGGGCCCTCCTTCTAGCGCCAGTTCCTATTGATCGTGTTTTATGCACAATAACAACCTAGATAGAATGTAATATCCTATCTCTCTTGAAAGGTAAATCTCTATCAACAAGCCTCAAGAGATAACCCTAAGGTATTAATGTCAGGTCTTGACAGTGCATAAACAACTCAGTAACAAAATGTGAAAATGCTGGTAATCACAATGGGACCTTACTACGAGCAAATACTAAATCAATTTTATTAGATTTTAACAATCTGATGATACTTCGTTCCTAGATCTAACCTGAGAATCAAAGAAATAGCAAAAGAATGAGTGTTTTAGAGAGATTTCTAAATTTAATACTACTCCTAAGATTAACAATGCCAATGATAAACACCAAAATGGACCAATCCCTCAAAAATGATCTCTACTCGACCCAGATAAATCTGCAATCTTGTAGAAACAGTGCAATCTTCTAAGGTGTTAATATTTTCAAATCATGAGCATTCATTCAAACAACCTGATTGTAGCTGAAATGGATAAACCCTCACAATCGAACTTAAGCACAATGAATATGATAGTCCAAGCTAACTTTGCAAAGCAACTAACAATAAGTTGGTTGCGAAAAGTATGAAATGAGGGATCACTACAACATTGAAGTACCAAACCATAAGCATTATTGAATCGAATCTAATCTAAACATTAACCAACTCAAAGCAATTTTAAAGATGAGATAACAGGAACCATGCAAGACAAGAGAAAACAAGTATGGCACCAAATCACAATGTCATTTCTTCTATTTTAATTGTTCACTGTAGCAAAAATTCTAGCTTTCCGTTACAATATTTGCTTGAGGGCAACTACTTGCTAACTTGTTTCTAACTATCTTTGTATTAAAAATTCTAACTATCTCTAATCTTCTGACTATCTAACCCTTTACAAATGAGGCCAAATGCCCAATTTATAGAATTCCTAGAAACCCGTCGGCCAGGCAAGGGTTTCATAGCAATAACTCAACACAACAACCCGGCCAGGAGAGTCTTCAACATGGGTCAAATGGGCATTAAATGCACATACCATCGAAGTTGGCCCAAGATCCACAATGCGGCTCAGACGATGTGCGAGAGGATAATAGGGAAGCACAAATCGCGCTGCAGCCCATCATTAGCTCTCTTCCCTATTATCCCCACACCGATCTGACTCTTCATGTAGCTTCAAGAACGCTGCATCTAAGTCAGCCACAGGTGGTACTGGTAGGACCATAAATCGACTCTCAATGGATGCAATTTTGTCCCTTGAGTGTTTGACCGACTAATCCCAATCTACCTTATATGTCTCATGCTTATCAATAACTGTGAAGTAGGTGGCTGCATCATCTAGTTGGTGCTTAGAAACAGAACCATCATCAAGTGGTGCATACACATCATGCCACCATTCTCTCAACTGTTCCTGGCTCAAGTACTTGGGCGAGATCTTTCTTCTTCCCGTCATGATTTCAAAGAAGGCAATGGAACCATTGTAAACCCCAGTTAGGGTGTCATCAATCTACTTCCTTCATTTGTGAATATTTTTCAACACGTTCTACCTAATTTGCAGTGCCTCGAACCACTCCCAAGGCTCAGAAGCCCTAGAAGAAGGAAGGATCCCATCACTTACCAACCTATCCCGGGTGTATTCCATTAGAGTTCTGGTTTTCTGCAGAAGGAGGTCCATATCCTCCTTATCTTTTGCCAACACCTGTTTCAACCATTCAGTCGCCATGATAGCATCCCTCCCAATTGATAAAATAACTTTAATAGCTTCATCACCCTTTTCTTGCACCCCTTTCAACCAATTCACAGTGGCAAGGGTGGAAGCTTTCATCTTTTCTAGCTCAGTTATGGTCTCCTGAGGCAAAGGATTAGTAGCAGAGGAAGAAGGATTAATGGACTGCAATGGCTTCATTAATTCCTCCAAGCACTTCCTGATATTTTCATTTTCTCTCTTCAGCTCTTGATTGGTCTTCATTTCCCTTCTTAATCTATCCACAATAACTGCATTGGAGACCTCATAGTCCTCAATATCCTGCTCAACTGATGTAGGCCCAGGATTAAAGGTCTGTATATTATAATCATCTCCAGCCACATCATCTCTATTTTTATCAGGAGCAAGGGTAGAAATATGAATGACCTTGTTATGTGCCTCATCTCTCCCAACTCGTGAGATCACCCTTGCCTTCTTCTTACCTTTATCTTTTCCAATCATGGCTAGTAGTGCATCCCAGTTCAGTGGACTATCCTCCATTACTACCTGTTTTCTCTTTATTTCTTTCTCTGGCCAATTAGGGACAGTGGAATCCAATTGCACCCTACTCTGCCCCATTTCCTCTTCTTGCTAATCCTTAGGTGCCTCCTCACTCAAATTCTATTTCTCACGGGTCTCATCCGTTTCACTTTCCTTCTCCTTAGCCTGCTCCTCTTGAAGTGTAGGTGAGAGAACCTTTTCTACTTCCACCTCCCTCAGAGGAGATTCAACTTCTCCAGTTCTAATAGGAGAGTCTGCATGTGCAACCATGGGGGACTGCATTATCTTTTCAATTTCTACCTCTGCACTATGAAGATCACCTTCATGAAACTCTTCATCTTCAGTATCTGGATGATCCACAACATTCTCCTCCTCACCTGGTTCACCTTGAGCCTCGTGAGCAGGAGGCACATCATCACACTACTCCTCATGAGAAACCACCAGTGGTAGGTCAGTCCTAGGCACACTATCCTTCGGAGAAGGAGTCCTAGACTTCCTTGCATACACTTTGGCCTTCTCCCCTGAGCTTTCAACATTTATCACTGGCGAGGAAATTTCTACCTCCCCAATCTTGGAACTATCCTTTTTTGTCAACTTGGAAATTCTTTTCCTCTTAGGGATAGGAGCATCAGCCTCGAGACTTTTCTCATAATTCTTAGTCCTTGTTCTCTTCTTGGCCTTTGGCCTCCTCTACTTTTTTGTTTCTTGGACCTCTACTTCTTGTACACCTTTAATCTTGACTTTGAGAGGAGAGTCCAATTTACCTTTACCTTTAGGATTCTGCTACGCTGTGGACTCCTCAGAGGTGGAATGGGATTCTAAATCTCCCATCAGAACATAAGTGCACTGTACACCTTTATTCTCCAACTCTCACAAAGTGTGTTTGAGCCACATCTTAGTAAATTTGAGAACTGGATCCATCAATTGTTTTAACTCCATTTTCTCCTCCTCTAACCAGTCTATATCACCAATCGGTCTATCCTTTACTGCTTCATAGGCATGGTCCTGAATCAAGTTCCCATCATCTTCCAACTGATCAGGAACTGCCCTTACGTTATACAATCGGACTGCATCCACCCGGAGCTGGGAGAATTCCTTCTTTCTAACCTCAAATTCATCACTGCAGTTGGCCCAGTAGTCCTCAAAATTTATGTTATGGCTATATTCTCTGCTAGCCTTCTTTTGAGCTTCTCCTGTGATGTCAAATCTGGATCTCTTGGAGTGGGAGGACAAACCAAGAGCACTCATTTCTTCCTCTAAAGCTTGGGCAGAACCAATGGAAGGATATACCTCTCCAGTGCCAATCCTCAATGGGAAGTCTCCACCAAAATCGGTCTTATGCTTGTCCTTCTTCACAATGGCATTGAAGTCACAAATCTATCTAGTTACTTCCAACAATATGATTTGGTCAGTGGGATACCCTGGAAGTCTGTATGGGGCCCTTGGGCAGCCATCAATTCGAATGTAGGAGAATGTTGGGAATTGAATGAACCAGGCTCCATATTTCTTGATGAGCTCCTTTGCTTGATCTGAAATCCCGACATGCTCTGCATCCTGAAGCATTCTGGTGATATGCATGGTGAATGCATCATTTTCCCTCCCATAGTCCGAGCCTCCTAAATACAGCTGAGGGAAAACTTCATAGATGATGTCCCTTCCGAAAATTCCCTTTGTATCCAATCCTCGGTAGGGATGGAATCTTGCAAGTGCATAGAAAAAATATGAGGTCATTGTGAAGGTCTTTGTCTACAACACATTGGACAACTGCTTGTGAATTACTTGGCTGATGACCCCTACCTAATGGTAGTCAATTTTCTCTTGGTCCATCCTTACAATCGCATGGCACATCCAATTCTCAAAGGTGATGGAATCATAGTATTACTTCTTGAATTTTTCTTTATACAGCTACTTGGGCAATTTGGAGTAGTGAGACTTCCCCTTCTCCAGCCAAGAATTAATAAATTGTTGTGACTTAACGGTCTGGTCATCGTAGAAGTCCTGAGCTGCCTCAATGGTGAATCCCACCACATGAGATCTGTCTAGCATATCAAATGTTTGGGAAATGGAGACCAGGTTGAGATTTGCAACAACTCTCCCTTGAGGCCCAATAATCCTCTGTGTGTCCTGATCGTAGTGCCTGACTCACTGAAGGACCATTTCATAGCATTGCACTGTAGAAGGGAAACCAGCTACATGGGACAAGCCTGATTCCATCATCCTTCTAGTCACCAAAGGAGGATCCTTGGCTGCCATCCTTGCTTTAAATTCCTCATAGTCCCAGAGGCCAACATTCGTATCAGTGACTTCTGACCAGACAAAAGTGTTCTTACTCTCCGGGACCTTGCTCTTAATGTCTAGCTTGATCCTCTCTGCATCAGACAATGAGGAACCGGCTGTTGTCTTGCTTGATTCAGTCTATACTCAACATGGAAATCATATTAGACCACAGGAAAGCGAATTCATCTATCAAAAAACTATTAGAATGCATCTCATATAGTCAAGGTGTTATTAAAATTCATATAAAATGACCAAAATAGATTTTGAGTTTCAAGACCATCCACGAAATCTAAGCCAGAGAGGAATTTCGGGAAATTCCAGATCAAGTGGATTCCAATGGAATAGTCAGGAAACACCTACTTAATCATTAAACTTGATCATTTTTCATCAATAAATTCACATGGGAGATCCAAATACATCATGAAATAATCATCAAATGCATCACAAATTATAAACGAATTCAATTATTTCATGCCCCTTTATATTTTACCAAATTTCGGGAAAATCCATGAGGGACAAATTTCTACGAAGAACTAGTCAAAGAGGATTTTCGGGAAATCTGGGAAACGGCAGATTTCGGTGAAATCTGGACCTGACGGACATCCATGGTTAAGGAAAAGTTTCGAACCAATGGGAATTCCCAGAATGCAGGTTTTAGCCAGAATTGGTCATTTCACCGAGAAGTCTCGGCGACTTCCGGGAGTCCCGCTGAAGGAAGTCACTAGCATAGGTTTCGCTAAGACTTAGTGGTTTCGTTGTAACATCCTAGCGACTAGGGGGAAGTCTCAATGAAGCAAATGAGTGTATTTCAGCCTAAAAAATTTCATTCAGAAAGACGTCACGCCGAATGGGGCACGCCTTACCGAAAGCGAATATGAAAGTCACGTCGATGAGAGATTTCCTTCGGTATAAAGTCACAGCGAATTGCCCTTGTCTCACCGACTATCAGAGTTTAAGTAATCCCTTCGGCCATGTAAAATTTTATCTATATGATGTCTCAATGAACTTACAAAGTCCTACTGAACGTCAGTGAAGAATATCTTGATGTGACCAGTGGGTAGTCGGGGTAGGGTCTCAGTGACTTGTCTTTTTTTTGCTGACTAGTGGTAGAACACGAGAGACCTTCGGTGTGAGAAAGATACTATCATGGTGAATGAAAATGAACCTAGGAAGGATTTCAGTGAAGCGTTTGAGTTCAACTAGGGGTCCCAGTGACTACGTTATGTCTCATCGATGAAGATATTTATCGGCATAACCTCTCACCGACATTAAGAAGTCACCCCGATAGAAGATCATGGCTCGCCAAGAGAAAAGTTTTGCTATGAAGTCTTGGTGACCATTAGGAGTTTCACTGAAAGCGAAGATTTCGGCAAGAGTAGGGAGCTCGCGATATGGTCTCAGCGAAGCATGGATGTCTCCCTGACAGAAGGTCACTCGGCAAGAGCAGGATACATTCGTTGAAAGGTCTCGCCGAAAGGGAAAGTCCCAGTGACAAAACGAAAGATCGGCAAGATGAAAGGAACCCGCTATGAGCTCTTGGCGATGAGGTTTGTCTTTCCGATAGAAATAATTTTGGCATGAGAATTACAGTGCCCTGGTGACCTAATACAAACCTACGAAGGGCTTTGGTGGGACACAGAATGACCTACATGACATCTCCCTGACTTTGAAGGGTTACAGCGACTGAAAAGAACAAAGCTCGGCGAAAGCAAAAAGTGCTCGGTGGGAGGTCTCACCGAAGGACGGATGTCTTGGTGAAGGAAACAAATATCACTAAAGCTACTAGATCCCGCTATGACCTCTTGGTGAGAAGGACTTGTCTCACCGAAAGCGAGTATGAACAAGCATGTCAATGAGACATCTCCTCGCGGGGTGAGGTCTCGGTGAAAGCAAAGGTCTCACCGATTGATATGCATACAAGATTTCATCGGTGCAAAAATGATAGTGTCACGGGAATCCAACATGAACCTAGGAAGACCACTTTGGTGAACCTCAAGGTGGTCGATATGATATCTTAGCGATATCGAATGGTCACAGCGAAGGGGATCCGGAAGGGATGGAGAGTCATGATTTCATCCAGACACTGAACCAACTATGGATTTCAAAATTTTTATCTTAGGGCAAGTCGGGAACAGACCTTTCATGAATTTTCTTTACATTCTAGGTCAATCTTAAAATGAAATCACCTGATATGGCACTACCCTAGGTCCGAACCCTATTCATCCGCCATTAGCACATAGGCAAGCTCAAAATTTAGTTGTTTCACTGTTGAGTCATCACTAGGGTTTAGTAATTACTCTCAGGCAAGATTCATTAAAATGCAGATGGATACATGAGTTCAAGACTCGCCTGGGAGATGACAAAGGATGCAAAACTAAACAACCCTAGCATGGAACGATGACTCTCATAACCTCAAAGTGTCATACATAATTCTCAATCAAAGGCAGGGTAATCAGACACATACCATTGTGAAGCAGAAATTGACCCTAGAAGTGGCAAATGCGAAGCCCAATGGTGCCCACAAAGAACAGAGGCGAGAACACCCAAGAAATAGCCACCAAATAAAATAGTTCAAGCTCAAACACCCCAAAACAAAGTCAATCAAAGCCAAAAGCCTCAAGAAAAAACACTAAGGATGTAGCTCAACCTAGACAATGGCAAATAGTGAGCATAATGGCACAAAAGATCTCATAAATCAAGTAAAATTAGGTCTTCAAAGCACGTACGAAGGCATTAATGCAACCGACAAGACAAACATGAAACCCAGGAAGCTGACGACAGGGAAAAATCCAGGAAAATCCAGCCCACACAAAAATCCGTGAAGATCAAAAATCCTCGAATCACGGTGCAAAACCAAAGTCCAAGTGGGATCCGAGAAAATCTGACCAGGGTGGAAAATCCTAAATCAAGGAAAAATCCCAAAATTCATCTAGAACTTAAGATTTTCAATGGATAACCTTGGGGAAACACTTAGGCATTCAAAATAGACATTAAAGCACATGCCTAAATTACATCACCTCAAAAGAAAGGGCCAAAACACCAAAACCAAAGTGAAAGAGGGTCCCTGCTTCCAGCAGGGCGTGTGTACGCAAATTTGCACAACAATTAGTCATGTTCCAAAACATCAAATTTCAACATTTGTTCATATGCTCAAGGCTTCTAAATCGCTACACCATAAAACCCTCATTTCACATACAAACTCCTAGGGTTTATTGGAAATCACACTCCTCAGGCTTCTTAGTCACAACTAATGCATCGAAAACTTTTCATATGATCTGTACATGGTCACAAAACCATCACAAATCTAGTCCCTTCACTGCTTCATGAAAACACCATCTTGACTCCATTATTTCACAAGGAAAAATGCATTATCTGACATAAGGTATCATCTTAGACCACACCAAGTGGTTCCATTGCCTACCAAACCATGTAAATTCCTAATTTAAAATTTTTAAGACCCACTCCACAAGGTATAGTAAAAATAAAAAGTGGAATGTGTCATTGTGACATTTATAAGACTCTCAACCCTTAAATCTGTACAAATAGGCTGCTACAGAAAATAAATGATTTCTTCCACAAAATACAGAGTTAGAATCTCAAATTAGACCCAAATTAAAGATAATACATGTATCTACAAATAAAATAAGGAATTAGATCACTAAATTCCTATAAGAGCCCGTACATTTTGTGTAAAGTTCAAGAAAATAGAGAAAAAAGTGCAGAAAACATTGTATATTGATGAAACATTTTCAATAAATTCCTCAACAAACCTTTACTCAAGCCCTTGAAGGCTTTAAATATATTTACCATTTGAAACTAACCTCTTCAAATTTCCATAACTAACTCTTAAAACACCGCCCCTTCATATTCTCTAACAATTGCATCATGACAACTTTTTTGTGTAACAACACTTTTGCATTTTTAGGAAACTTTTTACAATTTGACCCCTATGACTCAAGACACCAACTTATTACATAAAATATGGTATCCAAATACCTTATTTAGCATAATTAAACTCAAAACATCCATATCTACCCTTGACACAACTAGATTACCATATTGACAACCTTCAAGTGTTGAATCTTGAAATTGGTCAATTAGGTGCTCCTACACCATACACCCCCATAGGAAAAGAACTCTTGACATAAGAGTTGGAGTTTGTTCCTTGTCTCATCATTGTTCCATGCACTTTCTAACCTATAAACACATTTCCTTGATTCATGTACAGTGACCTTGCACTCTTGACATTGTTTACAATTGAATTCACCATCATCTTTGCATTCAGACCTAAAAATGGCTCGTTCCCTATTCTTTGATCAAAACCAGGCTGTATCTCTTTATCAACACATACAAATAAACACAAGTTAGTATTCCCTTGATATTTATTTTCCTTTATCTTATCTCCCTACTTATATCCACTTTTAACTACTTGTGCACTTTGTATTTTCACCACTATCTTCAGGCCTTCTATCCTACCAACACCTATCATCATTTTACTATCCTCACATACCACTGCACTCACTATACCATCAATTTTATTTCCTATTGTTCCTAAAATCCTTCAAACTTTACAATTTTACCTTTAATCAAAGGACATATCATTGTTCCAACAAACACATTCTTATTCCAATCCACTGCCAACTGTTTTCCCACTACTATATCAGCCTTCACAACTACTATCAAAGCATTATCAAACCTTGGACTGATCACATCACCAAAATTTTTGTCTTCCTTCAAAACATTAAAAAACTCTTTCTTCCCACACATTATCACTTTTTCTTTCCCTTTCTCATCTTCCACCAAAGGAGTTAAGATAAACTTGCATCCATATTTCATATTGTATAGGTTTTTTCCCTACCATCATACAAGGCTCACCTATCATATTGCCAAGGTCTACCTAGGAGTAGGTGACAACAATCCAAGGGAAGGATATCACAAACCACACTATCCTTGTAACCACAAATCTGGAAATCTACCACAACTTTTTCATTTACCAACAAAGATTGTCCATCACTTAACCATGAAACTTTATAAGGCAATTCATGAGATATTTTTGTCAAATTTAACTTATTCACCATCTCAGTAGACACCATGTTTTCAGTTGATCCAAAATCAATTAAAACTCTACATACCTTATCCTTGAACTTTCAATTAGTTTTGAAAGACTCTTCCTTTACAATGGCTCCACCTCTTTTGCTACCTTCAATACAGTCTTCCTCACCATCAACATCTCTCCTATTTCAGGAGTAGCTCTCAAACTTGTAGAATGATTTCTTTCACACTCCTCTTCTTGAACCAATTGTGCTCTCCTATCAATCCTTTTTTCACCACTTGATAAAATACCAACTCTTTCAGGAAATTTCCAAGATGGATGACCATATTCACTTCATGTATAACATCTCCCTGCAAAATCATTAGAACTTCTACCAGGACTAAATCTTCCTCTACCTCTAAAACCACTTCTAACATCAATACCTTGTTACTTACCTTTATTTACTCCTTGTTCTTCCAATTTCTGCTTTGGTGTAGGGATTGTTCCTCTCCCTCTTGCACTTGTACCTCTTCCTCTCATTGATTTCTCTTGTCTCCTTTTAAGTTTTTCCTCCACCTTGATTGCTAATTGGAAACATTCTTCAACAGATTTGGGGTTAGCAAAAAAAAGTTTATCTTGTATATTGAATCTCAACCCACCTATATATCTAGCCACCTTTTCAGAATCATCCTCATCTCTTCTAGATCTTATGCTTAGGGTGATCCCACAAAGTTGGTTTACTATTTCTAGGAGATTCTGATTTTTGTTGAAATCACATATTTTTAGAAAGTATAATGATTTAAGCCTTAAAAAGTTCCATTTAAAGCATTCCAATTGAAGAGGTTTTGATGAAACTACCATATATCAAACCCCCTTGGATAGAACCCCGCTAGTTTTAAACCATACTTATAACGAAGTCTCCTTTACACCTATCAAAATGCTGATACAAAACCACTTTTGATTTACCTTTTGGGGGATCAAATGAATTCATTTAAAATTTATTTTTTGTATGTAGTCCTTATTATAAGCTTCCCAAAAAGTATAATTTTAAATAAATTTAATTTTATTATTATATTTAATTTTTATTTCTTGTGAATGTAGGTTTTTCACCAAAAATCAAGCTCTTTGTTGTGCACATGTGGAAAAATAGAATATTATGATTTTATATTTTTAAATATGAGTGCACCAGATATTGAAGTCCTTGATCCAACAAAAGAAAATTGAATTTCAATACATACAAAATATGTTATGTGTTATACGGTCCGCCTATGTCTGAATTGTAATTGGTTTGACTTTGAAACTTGATTAAAGAAAAAATATTCAATAAAACACTATGAAACTAATTGGAAGCACTAGATGTTGTAGTTACAAATCTAAATTCAAAAAAATTAAAATTTTATCCTTCATGGAAAAAAATTTGTGTTATACGGTGAGCGTCACTCCTTAAAAATGGTGTTTACTAAAAACATTTAGTTTTTGAAGGAGATGGAAAAAGAAGTGCAATCTAATCCCAAAAATTGTGAAAAATATATATTTAGAATCTACAGAAAAAATGTCACAAATCATTAGTTTGCATCATCTTCAAATTCCACATGGTTTAGACGCTATAGGTGCCCGAAAGTGAAGATTTAGTTAGAAAAAATCAGTTCAGTGTCCAGTTTGGCCAAAAATTGTAAACCAGTATTGTGGGATCACCCCTTAGTTTGTAAAATTCATCAGTGTAAGACTTGACATCTAGATCTTTTTGTTTCAATCCTTGCAAATTTTTATACAACTGAACTTCATAATATTTTGGAAGAAACTTACCCTTCAACTATTGTACTATCTTGTCCCATGAAGTAATCCTTGATTTTCCTTGTTTTCTCCTCTCTGCTTGCTCATAGTCCCACCATAGAAGAGAATTTCCCTTAAGTTTTGTTTTAGCCACCTTCACCATCTATTCTTCTGAAATATCTTTGCTTTCAAAGTAATTATCCATAGCAGCAATCCAATCAAGTAATTCCTCTTCATTTAAATTACCACCATAAACAGGAAGATCAACTTTTACCTTATGAGAATCACCTTTTACTACTTTGAGCATCTTTACCATCCTCTAATCTTTAGGGTCCAGTTCTTCATCAACATCCTCATATTCTTCTTCATCTTCTTCTATTTCACTCTCTTCATTTACTTCTCTCCTTTTCCTTGTCTCCAAGGCAACAAGCCTTGCCAAAACTGCATTATGAGATTCTAGAAGCTTAGCATGCTTCTATTTTATATCTTACAACTCCCTTGCAACACCAACACCTTTTGGAGGCATCCTTTCAACCTTGAATCTTCACCTTCTTCTTCAAACCTACAAAAAGAAACCACAAGGAATATTGTCCCTATGCTATGATACCACTTTGATGCAATACAAGGCAGTTAATACTCATAATCAGACTCCAAAATGATCAGACTTCAACAAGACATCAACCCTCATATCACAAATCACCCTACTTTCCAAAACCACTCACAAGAGACTTCTAGCCTTCAAAATTCAACAAATTGAGTTATCTTAGAGAAGGCCATACAATTTCCAACCAAACATCAAATAAGCTTTAACACAAATCCTAAAACAAAATCCCAAAAGATCACACCAAGTTTCTTCGCAACAATATGGAGATTCATTAAACTACCCCTGCAAAAGGCTACTCAATTAGCCCAATTTAGCAAAGGGGGTACCTCCTATTCACCTATCACAACTAATGCACCAAAAAATTTTCATGTGCTTTGTACATGGTCACAAAACCATCACAAATCCATCCCTTCATTGCTTCATGAAAAAACCATTTTGACTCAATTATTTCACAAGGAAAAATGCATTATCTAACCCTAAGGTATCATCTCAGAACACACCAAGTGGTTCCATTTCCTAAGAAACCATGTAAAGGACTAATTTACAATGTTTAGGACTCAATCCACAAGGTGTAGTAAAAATAGAAAGTGGAATGGGTCACTGTGTCATTTATAAGACTCTTAACCCTTAAATCTGTACAAACAGGCTACTACAGAAAATAAATGATTTCTTCCACAAAGTACAGAGTTAGAATCTCAAATTAGACCCAAATGAAAGATAATATATGTATCTACAAACCATAGAAGTAATTAGATCACTAAATCCCTGTAAGAGCCCGTACAGGTTGTGTAAAGTTTAGGAAAACATAGAAAAAAGTGCAGAAATCATTGTATATTGATGAAAAATATTCAATACAGTCCTCGACCAACCTTTACTCAAGCCCTTTAAGGCTTTAAATACATTTCCAATTCAAAACTAACCTCTTCAAACATCCATAATTGACTCTTAAAACATTGCCCCTTCATATTCTCTAACAATTGCATCATGACAACTTTTTTGTGTAACAACACTTTTGCATTTTTATGCAACTTTTTACAATTTGACCCATATGACTCAAGACACCAACTTACTACATAAAATATGGTCTCCAAAGACCTTATTTAGCATAATTAAACTCAAAACATCCATATCTACCCTTGACACAACTAGATGATCATAATGACAACCTTCAAGTTTTGAGTCTTGAAATTGGTGGATTAGGTGCTCCTGCACCATTGAAGGATGGTGATTTGCAACAATTTGTTCATTCATCAATTCCTTCATTTCCATTAAGGTTTTCATTTTTAAAATTTCCATTGTGAAAGTGGGAACACTATTCATGAGGTTTGAATGAGGAAAACCCCTATATGGCACAAACATTTTTCCCTCTTTGTGTATGTGTAGATTATAGGTATAAGAAGGATTAAAGAGATCATGAAGAATTTTTTTGAATTATTTCATTTGTTGTCATCATTATTATCAACCTACAAAAACTAATTTACAAAATTCATTTCTGACATTCCAACAAGTTTGTAGGTGGAAAACAACATCTCAAATCTAGCACTAGAGGATTGTAAAAAGTATTATTCGAAGCTTAATAAAAGACCCATTCACCTAGGGGTGAGCTAGTCCTTCTATACATGTCAGAATGAAATCTTGGTGATAGGTACATGCCCTTTGATATCTCCTAGATTTTCCTACAAAGTGTTATTATAGTCGGATTATCTTCGAGAATCTTCATTTTACATATTAAGTCATATAGTTCAATTAGTTTAATCATTTTAAATCATCCTAAGGCCCTAAAGAATCCACCAACCCAGGTCTGATTGTGGTTGAAATTCAATATCTTGGCTTTGTGGTCAGTATTCTAATTAAATATTGGGAAGAGATCCCTTGAGTCCTAGGTTCTTTGTATTTAGGATCTAGGATCCCTTTTCCCACCATTTCAGTAGGTGCTTTCTATTTTAAGCTTTTTCATCACCTTAAAGCATTTTATTGTGTGGAAAGAAGATGTATGAACACCAATGCATGAGTTTTGATGGTAGTATCTATTTCTATTTGCCTAAATATCTGATAAGAGACAAGTGGATACACGCACACCAAGTTGAGACCAACCTTGGTGATTTTGGTAGCCATTGTCAAGACTAAGATGCAACAAAAAAGGATTGTTTTTAAATGTACTATAAAATATAGAACTTTATCAAAATATGTAATGAAACATAGCTTCACAACATGATAACCCTAAGCATAAAGGTCATATATGACTGTATATACATAGGATGATTTTTTAATGCTCAATTCTATTCCAATACACACAAGGAAACATACCTATCATAGAAACACTTAAAAACAAATGTTCCACAAACACAACTTAGTAAAAAATGACTTTTACCCATTCTTGCTCCTCTCATCATTTAGATATATCCTCAAGGAACATTGGAATAAGATAATAAGATAAATCAATAGAAGAATCAAAGTTCAAAACAAATCAACAACTACCAGATTTCTTTCTAGAAAAAGATGTTTCTCAATATTCAAAAATGTTCATTGTAGGAAAGATGTATCCATAGGACATGATTGGTTTGATAAGATGTTTAATGTGGATCTGGAAATTGATTAGTATTTTTTTAGATAGTTTAGCTAGAGTCTTCTATCCCTAATTATTTCATGAATGTTCAATGTGTCAGGATGTTCATAGTTTATGTTTGTTGAAATCTCATGTCAAGAAAATGGAAATTTATTATGGGTATGGTAGATGATGCTATATTTTTAGATTTTTCAAAATATTCAATGTTTTGGATTCTTTGAAATATTTGATGTTTTTGGATTTTTATGAAATAGTTGATGTTTTTTGGGTTTTTTGAAATATTTGATGTTTTTTTGGTTTTTTGAATGACTTATATGGATTATTATGATGATTGATGATAAATATATATCAGTATGTAGAGATATCAATAATCTTTTGATATCTTGTTGATAGCCAGGCTAAAATCAATTGATTTGATTAAGTGATTGTCGATAGTGATAACATTGTTGAGGATACACAAAAATGCAAGGATAGTGTTGTCAAGATGGGAAGAACACAAGGATAGGGAAGGAGACATCTCAGTTATGATTGATTGGATAAGATTGATAAAAATTTGTAACCAAGTTATGAACAAAATTTATTGAATTTTTTGATACCATGTTGAAGCATCAGTAAGGCGCAACTAATATGGATTTTCTGGATTGTTTGGATGATTCCTAAATTAGAACATGAGATAGAAGACATAGATCAATATTTATTTTGAAGCAATATGTAATTTCCTTCCCCTAGTTTCTATTAATGTATGGGACACTATGAGTGGAAAAATGGACTAGTGTGATTGAAATGGATAGGTGAAGGATAGACATTGTGCAAATAGATCTAGGATAAGGTATTTTACTTCCAAGGACTATCTCATAATAGGATAAAAATTTTGAACCAAGAAAAGTGTTTGGATAGTGCTATGTAGGTGAGGGTATGATATGGTATAGTATATGGTCAAAGGAAAATGACCATGTCAAGATTTTTCCAAAAGCATGTTTTCAAGTATATGCCCCTAGTCTTTATCAAGATCAAGATACTATAGCCCATGAGTGTTATAGTGAACCTCTTTGATACTAGAGTTGGATTTATCTAAATGCACACATTGTGATATAGTGTCATTAGAGTCCTTATTATAAAGTGTTGTTGCCAAGACATGATGAATGTGGGATTTAGAATTTTTGGATTTTAGATGAGATATTAGAGTTTGGCGAGGGATGTGAGATATGGTTGAATTACTTGGTATTTTGAATGTATGAATTTTACTCTCCAAACTTTGGATGGTTGATGATGGAGTGTGGATATGAGATTTTGAGTATTTTTGGGACCAACAATTTCAGACACTTTGTGTGTTGGTATTGAAGTCTACTTTGAATGAGGTGGACATTTTTTATAGTTTGAAGGAATTTTTTGATGTGGCTCAATAGTTTTATTGACTATTAGATTTGGATTTGGATATTTTAAATGATCCACTTTCCCTTGGGATCCATTTTGATTATATGTGTCCACTTTGATTTTTGTATTTATTAGCTTCAATGGCTTGGCTTTGATCTTGTTGGTATTTTAATTTTCCCAAATAGATCTCATGACAACCTAAAGAATAGCCAATTCAAATGATTAATTTACTCAAGGGGTTAGCCAATGAACAAGAAAAGATAAGAAAATATATTCCTCTATACTTTGAGTCTCTATGAAACCTAGGAGGGTGATCTTATATAATATCACTTGAGATTCGTTGCCATTATCTTCAAATATTGTGTTAAACAAATATGTTCTCACTAATCAGTCAAGAATGGCAGATAAAGATACTTGATAGTCTAGATCCTCAAGCTTTTCATACATTCAATGCTTTAGAACATGTAAATATGATTATGCAATAAATTACTACAGTAAGGGAAATTCATTTTGAAATTCATGACCATGGAGCTACATTGAGACACATTCAACAAATTGATGCCTTAAACTTACGAAACAAAGTCAAGAAATATTTAATTTAAAACCCTATATAACATATAGATTCTAACATCAAAGATTGATGATAATGTATTACATTACCATCTCTCATAATTTTGCAAACAATTCTACTTACAAATCCTTGTAATAACTAAAACATTCAACATTTCGTATAAAGGACATTTAATTTACTACTTGAGTAAAAGTTATAAATAAAACATTCATACACTAGAAATACTATGAAGATGAACATAATAGATCCTTGATAAAAAAAAAATCATAAACGTTGAAGATAAGTACATATAGGAGACAACGTGCTTGTAAAAATTATCATTGTATAGGTTCAAAATGCTAGTATTGTTATACAAAATTGACAATTACATCAAATTCTATTTTTAAAAAACCTAGACTGAAAACACAAGCTTAATTACAAAATGCTCTGCCAACAAAATTTCTCCAAGATCCTTGTACAATGGCCATGAATTCCCTTTTATATAACAAGGGAGCAAACAAGCTTCAGGCATATGGATACATGTCACATTTACATTTGACAACTCTATCCACATAGGATCAAGCCAAAAATACAAGTGCAACTACCTTGTGAGGGCACACACATGCTTCACTAAAGACAAAATCAGATGCATGTGCAGTTGTAGAAGATCCTCATTGATTCCAAAATGTTTTCAAAGAAGAAGGTGGTTGTACAAGTACTTGTTTCTATGCCCTTAATATTTGTGTACATCAGGATATGAATAGTTGTCTTGTGGCTATATTAACTCCTAATTAAGTCATGTTGTCATTATTATATTATTATTTAGTTAGTTAGGTTGGCCTATGGCTTATATAGGGTTGTCTAAATCATCCTAGGTGATATCTTGGGCATAAATAGGTATATATAGGAGGTTATGAGTCTTATTTCATCATCAGATTATGAATTGTGTTCTCATTGGAGACATTTGGAGGATTTCCCCCTCAAAGTGGCTTGTTATTCTCAGTTATTATCAAACATTTGTAGCATATTTCATATCATCTTCTATTGTGCAAGTTATTTCATTATAAGTGGTATCAGAGCACAATCTTGACACTGTAGAGGCAAGGCATTTTCTCAATATTGGAGGCGATTTTTGGAAGAGCATATATTTCATATTTCGGCGATTTTTTTTCTAATTTTAAAGGGTTTTTTAAGACCATATTAAAGAAGATACAATCAAGATTTCAAAGGAATTGGACAATAATTGAGTGAATTATTGCAGAATTAGGGTTTCTGCACAACTTTTTTGGAAGGTGCATATGTCTTAAATACTACTGAATTAGAGCTTGATTTTTTTTTTTTTTTGAATAAATAACATAGGAGAATACAGTCCAAAATTTGGAGAAATTGTAGTAGATACAAGCAAGTTATTGAAAATTTAGGTTTTCCAAAAAATTCACTCTCAAGGCTGCAAATCTACTAATTTCTTGGAGTTTTTTCTAGGTAATTTGTATTTTGGTCCTATTAAGTTATAGTAAAAGTTTCAAAGAATTAATTTTTCATTTGCATGATTTATTGCAAAATTATTGGTTTCTATCATGATGGGGCTTGCAACAAGGGGTAAAAAGAATGTTGTCACATTGGGGAAAACCCCTAATAAGGATGGAGTAACAATAGAAGATATTAATCCCAATGAGGAAATTAGTAAGGTCAAGGAAGACATTTACTCAATGAAGATGGATATGTGTGACCTAAGAGGATATATATTGAACATACATAGCATGTTAATAACCTATATGAATGAACCAAGAAAGGAGTTCTCAAGTACCCAAGTTGAAACTTCTAGGTCAAATAATCTTGACCCAAATTTTAATACTCCTATGAGATCTAGGAATTTGATTCCAAAGGTGGATATGTGCAAGTTTTATGGTAAGGATCCTCTAACACAAATAAACCAAATGGATATTTTTTTTTAAGTACATCAAGTTTCAAATGGAAAAAAGGTCATAGTGCCTTCCCTATATCTAGAACCAGATCCATTCATTTGGTACCATTGGATTTGTACTCATCGGGAAAAAGGGTCTCACTACCTCATGGTAAATTTTTACGAAGGAACTCCAAGCACAATATAACAATAGTATGATAGAAAACTTCTTCAGCTAGCTTGCTAAACATCAACAAATAGGATCTATTCAAGATTATATTCAATGATTCTGAAATCTATACGTAAGAGTGGATACAATTATAGAGGAGAAATTAAATGATTTATTCTTGGGTGGTCTCAAGGATCACATTCAATATGACCTATACACATGTTTAGTCCTAGCTCTATAAATGAGTCTTTTATCTTAGCACGCAAGGTAGAGGATAAGTACTTGATTCCTAAGAAGAAAGGGGCTAATGCAACAAGAGAGAAAGGATATTAAATACCTTCTCTTCCTAAACCTACTAGGTTGAATCCATAAAAATTTGAGGAGAAAAGAGAAAAAGGATTGTGTTTCAATTGTGATAGCAAGTATCATCGAGGACATAAATATGGTGAAAAGAAATTGTTCTATATTGAAGTTCCAAGTGAGGAAAAAGAGGAGGAACCCATAGTAGAGGATGAAAGGGAGCCTAATGAGGAATCACATTATTCCCAACCAATCATTTATTTTCATGCACTCTCATGTTTTAGTGCTCCACAAACTCTCAAGGTAGTGGGTTTCTTAAAGAAGTAGAAAGTAACAATGTTGATTGACTTTGATAGTACTCATAATTTCATCAACAAAAAGTTGGATACTCGTCTAAATTGTTTTATATATACAACTCCAGAGTTTCAGGTTTTGATTGAAGATGGTGGTACTGTTAGTTGTTTGATTAAGTGTTATAGCATTAAAATATCCATGGGAGGTTATCACCTTGGCATCCCAATGTATATGATATCCGTGGGTGCAACAAATATAGTTTGGGATTACAATGGCTTACTACTTTGGGAGCAATTGAGATGACCTTACAAGAACTATTCATGAGATTTCAATTAGAAAGAAAGATAGTAGAGCTAAGAGGATTAAAGGAAAGGTCCCCACAAATGGTAAGCTCTCATCAAATGAAAAAATTTCTTAGAAAGGAGTCGATGGATTTGTGGCCCAATTATTTTCATTAGAAGTCTCTCAGTCTAAGGCTCCCACCCATCCAGATTTACAAGCAATAATTGAGTGTCACTCAGTGACTTTAGGAGATATGCCTAAGGGACTTCCTCCTAAGAGGGATCATGATCATTCCATACAACTAGTTCTAGGGAGCCAACCACCCAACATTAGACTTTACAATTACCCACATATATAAAAAATTGAGATAAAAAAGATTGTTGAAGAGGTACTAGAGGTAGGAATTATCATGCATAGCGAAATTCCTTACTCCTTACCTATGGTGATGGTGCGTAAGAAGGATGAAACTTGGCACATGTGCCTAGACTATAGAGTGCTCAACTTGTACACCATTAAAGATAAGTTTTCTATTCCAATCATTGACGATTTGCTAGATGAATTGAATGGAGCTATGTATTTTACAAAGTGAGATCTTAGATTCGGTTATCATCAAATTACAATTAAGGAAGAAGGTATTTGTAAGTCAGCATTAAGGACTCATGAGGGTCATTATGAATTTTTGGTGATTTCATTTGGTCTTAAAAGTTCACTATGTACATTTCAAAGTTTGATGAATTATATTTTTAAGAAATTATTGAGGAAGTTTGTGTTAGTGTTCTTTGATGATATATTGATTTATAGCAAGACATGGGAAGAAAACTTGTAGTATGCAAATCAAGCATTAAAAGTTCTTGAAGATAATCAACTCTATGCTAAGCCATCCAAGTGTACTTTTGGTCTCAAGGAGGTGGAGTACTTGGGGCACATAGTTTCACATGAAGGGGTAAAGGTGGATCCTACAAAATTAAGGCTATCATGGAATAGCCTATTCCAAATACCATTAAGAAATTGAGGGGTTTCTTGGGATTGATAGGATACTATAGAAGATTTTTAAATAATTATGGTCATATAGTAGCACCCCTCACCACTTTATTGAAGAAGGATTCCTTTCATTGGAGTGAGTCGACAAATGCAGTGTTTGAGAGATTGAAGGAGGCTATGTGCACAACTCTGGTGCTTTCCACTCCTAAATTCACCAAGGAGTTTATTATGGAATGTGATGCCTCAAGAAATGGGATAGGAGAAGTTTTCATGCAAATTTCTTTTGCAAGTCATCAATTAAAGGGGAAGAATCAAATCAAACCTATTTATGAGAAGGAAATGCTAGCTACTCTTCATGTAGTAAAATAATGGAAGCCTTATCTAATGGGTAGACTCTTAAAGGTTAAGATAGATCATGATAGCCTAAAATATTTTTTAGAACAAAGATTATCTTCTAAAGAGCAACAAAAATGGGTCACTAAGATGTTGGGAAATGACTTTGAGAAAGGGGAAGGGAAATGTTGTGTTATTTGCACTTCATAAGAAGGATGAGAAAGATGAAGCCTTATTGTGTGCTATTTCAATACTACAAGAATATTGGGTGGTTGAAGCCAAAGTAGAGTGGTAGAAGGATGTTGCTACAAGTAATCTCATTCAACTGTTAAAGAGTGATCCTAGTAGTTTAGATAAATTCTTTTGGAAGGGAGATGCTCTATGGTATAAAGAGCGATTGTATCTTTGTAAGGATTCCACTCTTAAAAACAAGATTCTCATAAAACTTTAGTAGTCTCTAGTTGGGGGTCATTCAAGATTTTTAAGGACATACCATTGAGTCAAGCAATAGTTTTTTGGGAAGGGCTAAAAGGTGATGTTCAAATTTTTTTGGCTGAATGTTTGGTTGTCAAAGAAATGAAGGGGAGATAATTAAGACACTAGGTCTCTTGCAACCTTTAGTTATTCCTAGCCAACATTGGGAAGAGGTATCTATGGACTAAGGAATTCATCACTAGCTTCCAAAATATTAGGGTCATAATGTTATCATGGAAGTAGTAGATCACCTCACTAAATATGCATATTTCATTACATTATCACATCCTTTACAACAAGTATAGTGGAAAAATATTTTTTGGAGAGCATCCAAAAAATACATGGTACACCTAAGGTTATTGTCAATGATCGTGATCCTATCTTCACTAGTCACTTTTAGAAAGATTTATTCTCATGTTTGGGTACTCAATTAGCTCACAATTCTTCATAACATCCTCAATCTAATGGGAAAATTGAGGTTGTTAATAAGTGTTTGGAAGGATATCTATGTTGTTTCACTTCAAATAAATAGTTTCAATGGGTATATTGGTTACCGCTAGCAGAATGGTGGTATAACACTTCCTTTCATAGTTCATCAAAAATGTCTCCATTTATGGCATTATACAGATATCAACCTCCTTCCATCACATCATCATTGAAGGTGTCACAAAGAGTTCAGGCAATGGAGGAGCATTTGCTTCATCAACAACAAGTACTCTTAGGACTCAAGGAGAATTTATCCATAGCACAAAATCGAATGAAATAGTAGGTGAACTAGCACCGTAGTGAAATAAGTTTTGAAGTTGAGGATTGGGTCTTCTTGAGATTGCAACCTTATAAGAAAATTTCACTGAAGCAAAAAAAGAGAGTAATAAGTTGTCTCCAAAATATTATGGCCCATACCAAATCATGCAAAAGATAGTGTCACCTACAAGTTGAAGTTTCCACCTACAACAAAGATACATCCATTTTTTCATGTTTCTTTCTTGAAGAAGGTAATTGGGAACAATATCCCTACTCAAACATTATTACCATAGCTTGATGAAGAAGGAATAATCATCTTGGAACCAAAGTGAATCCATCAAACACACACAAAGAAGCTAAGGACTAGAAAAATCACCGAGTATCTCATTCAATGGATGAATTTTCCAATTGAAGATGCCACATGGGAAGATGAGGAGTTCATTCAAAAGAATCCACACTCAATTCATATTGAGGACAATGCTTCTTTGAAGGGGGGCATGCTACACCCTTAATATTTGTGTGCATTGGGTTATGAATAGTCAGCTTGTGTCTATCTTAAATCCTAATTAAGTCATGCCATTTTTATATTATTATTTAGTTAGTTAGGTCAGCCTAGGGATTATATAAGGTTGTCTAAGTTGGCCTAGGTGATGTCCTAGGCATAAATAGGTATATATCGGAGGTTGTGAGTCTTATTTCACCATCTAATTGTGAATTGTATTCTCATTGGAGATATTTGGAGGTTTTCCCCCTTGAAGTGGCTTGTCATTCTCAATTATTATCAAATATTTGTAGCATATTACATATCATATTCTTCTACTATGCAAGTTATTTCATTACACTTGTGTGTTTTATGACCCTCTTTATCCTTCAAAATATTGAGGGATGTTGAATAAGCTATATAAGAGACAAAAAAGAGGCCCCACCACTACAGAAGAATAAGAAAATAATAGAAAATGGCTTATTCAACATATTTTTCAAGCCATGGACTAAAATCCTAATCATATGGATAGTTGAAAGCTAGAAGTTTATGCACCTTATTTTTGTGTGCATGATACCTGACATCTGTTATTTCACTAGCTTCCTTTTTGAAACTATCTAAATTAGTCCCTAATTTGGATAAATCATCAATTGAATTATTAAGGAGAGCTAACTTAGGTTTTCCATCATTATAGATCAAATGATGAAAAATAAGGAATAATGACTGCAAATTCAGCCTTCCACTTATCCAAAGGCTTGATTAATCACACTTCATACATAATCCTTGGCATTATCCCCTCCTCCATACCATCAAACATTTTCAATTTCACCTTGAATTAAACATCTTTTTTTTTTGGAAGGCAGAGATGTCCCCTAGTAACTCAATTCTTTCAAGAACTTGAGGTAAATTATTTGGGGCTTCTACATCATACTCTATCACTTTTATTATATTATCCATAAGGCTCCATTTGCTCAAATATTCTTTGAAGCTTTTCTAAACTTCTTGATGCTTAGCATAGGCTTTATTTATCCCATCAAAAGCTATCCATGCTCCCTTAATTTTATGTAAAAAACATGAAATCCTATGACCTAAAAGGCCATCAATGATATCAATGGCTATTTTTTTAGCTTCCTCTTTTTCTTTCTTCTCATTTTCCTTACTCTACCTCATATCTTCTTTCAATTGTTTTATTCTTAGAGACAATGTCTCTCTATCCTAAGATGAAAATTACTCTGATGAAGATGAAAGAGCTACAATATGAGGAATGACAAGCTATAGAGGTAGTAGTATTGCAACCACTTTATCATATTCATCTTGTAGCTTCACATAATTTTTATGTAAGGCATCATAATATTATTCTGCCCTCTTTGCAATATCAACAGTAAACATTGAAGTATGCACTACTAAATTTGTTGCTTACTTTGTAGTGGTGTTAGATGTCCTTTTGATTATCAAACTTCCTATGATATCTCCCACTATCTTGACTACCTTTGGCTTGTTAGTTGTGGGGACCATTTCCCATATGGCCAATGTCTGCAAGTTGGGACTAAATCCTTACCCAAAGTGAACCTAATCCACCTTGTCCTCTAAAGTTAAGGATTGTTCATCTTGGTTTCATATGGTATCCAATGCTATTGTAGAAGTCAAATCCCAAATTGGAAATAGAATAACGCCACTTTCATTCACCATTCCCCTTCCTTCTATAGGAGTGATATTATAAGTATCATAATCCATCTCTTGAATTAACTTCTAAGTAATCTCTTCATGTGTTGATAGATCGACTCCTTCTTTAGCCTTTTCAATATTTTACCTTAGTTCATTCTTCTTAAATTTGATGATGAACTCCTTAAATTCTTTTGTTGAGACAAAAGTATCATCATCCATGAATTCAATGCAAGAATTATACCTCGTATCATTGAGAATACAGTAATTTACTTTCTCTCAGACACTTTCTCTTCACCCTCTTGATTGATTGGGGGAGAATGGAAGAATTGATTAACTTCCTCATCTCCTAGGACATGCTTAGTGGACTACTCCTATATTGTATCTATGTCTTCAACTACTCGAAATACTCAACCAAAGGTTGATCATGTACTTTCATAGGTTGGATGGAGGCTATAGGGGCTGATGACTTAGTTGATAGGGCTTATTGCTAAATAATATGTTCAACTTATATCTTCCTTGCCTCTTCTTCATCTAATATCATAAAATTCAAGAAAGTCCCATCCTTATAAGTAGTAAACATTTTCTCTAGTACAAGTAATCCTTGCAAAATTCTAATCATTTTGTTTTTATCATTATAACACCTTTCCAATGCTTTGACCAAGTCCACATTGACAAAAACATTTGGGACTACTAATTTACCCAAATTTGAAGTCCAAAAATTTGCTACTAGCCTTGGAATTTGACTCCTTTTATAGGTGTATTCAAATAAAATCCACCATTGCATTGGGATGACAACATCCTTAATATTCTTAGCCATATATTGCAATCTATATGTAACCACTCCAATCCCTTGAAAAAAAATTACTCTTTTCTGTGAACCAAGGAGTTCTTTCATGAGGCCATATTCCATGAACCTCCTTTTACCCTTAGATTTTATACTTGATTCACTCATTTTTTAGGGTTTAATTACAACTAGGGTTTATATACTAACCTTTGAAAATCTTAGGGTTTTACTTTTTTATTTTATTTTTAAGATTCAAACAAATAACCCTAACACCTAAGAAACCCTTTCAAATATAATTCCTTCAAAAATTTTAACAAACTTTGTAATTACAGGCAGAAAATGCCACTTACCTAGGAGTTTGGATAAAACCCTAGTTTTCTTTGATCAAATTTCACCTTTTAAGAGCTTCATTCACTAGATTGCTTTAGTATAGTTGCAAATGTGACAAAAAATAGAGTAATTCAATGTTTTATTGGCCTTCAGAAAGTAGTAGATGTGCCTTAATTGTAGTGTGATAGCTCACACATGAAACAAATCATTCGCTTTCTAGTCATTCTAGTTTGAATGTTGATCATTGATTAAAAATATTTTAAAAAAGATCGACAATCATCACAAATCACATTTTCCATTTGAAAGATATTTTAAGAAAATGATATGCAAAGAACCTTTGCACTAAATCTTGAAGATGACATTTGTCCTCCCCTTTCCTTTTAGAAATGAGTGTACTTTGGTTTTAAGCTAAAGGACAAAAAATGTGCTATATTGAGATCATGTGATGCAATCAATTGAAGACATCTGTCTACCTTTGATGTCATCCTCCCATTGCACTTTGCATTTGCGCTACTAAGGATAAAATGCACTACAAAGGAATTGAGAATTGCAATGAAATTTAGACACCTATCCTCATGTTATAACCATAGATTAGTGCACTTTCACTATGTGCTAAGAATATGAAAGTGCATTTTGAAGGAGATTTGTGATGAGATGAGGAGATGACACCTATCCCTTGTGATGTAATATACCAAATGCACTTTGGTTTTGTACTTTAATATTGAGAATGTGATTTGAAGAGGGAGCACACTGTAATGATACAATGACACACGTTTGAAGGATGATGAGAATTGTCGAGTGTAGTTTCATCTTGTGCTTAATATTACAAAATTCACTCTAAAAGGATAGAGCAATGCAATCAGAAACTGCCACCTATCCCTTTGTTAATAACCCTAGCCTTGTGTAATCTCTCTATGTGCTCTCTTTATAATAATGTGATGCAATGAGGCAACACGTTGCAATACTATGTCAAAATGTGTCTCACTTCTATCAATACCGCTCGATGCATTTTGGCTATGTGCTAGAAAAATGAGACCATGATGTGAAGGTAGAATGTGATGTATTGTGGGTAAGACATGTGTCTCAGGTAGGCCAATTCTTTGGAACTTAAGTGATTAATTTGAGAACACACACTTAAAGTTGTTTTAAAGGGAACATTCCTAGGGGAGGAAGGGGTTTGGGTTTGTTCAAGACTTTAAGACTTAAGACTTTTCAAAAAATATTTTGACCAAATAATAAAAGTTAATGGATCAATGGGTTATCCTAGGCTAATGGAGCTAGTGAATATATATGATTTACACACATAAGTTGTAACTTAAATGACTGGAAATCGACAAAAAAGGGGTTAACATGCAAACATAACAAAAGTGCAATCACACAACTTAGACTTGCGGTTTTAGGGTTTTAGATTAGAACAAAAGAATGAAGCAATATTTATACCAAAACTTAATAAAGAGATATCCATTTTGAAGCTTAGTGCAAGGGAAAAAACCAAGAGTCAAGGAAATTTTGAGAGTTCCATTAGTGGCTCTTGTTGGGGATTCTTGTTCAGTAAGAACAAGGCAAGATCATAGAGATTCTAGAGAAGCAAACCATAGAGAAAAATATTGCAAGGAAAAACAAAACCAAGTAGAAAAAGCTAAAGAAAAATAACCTATACAAAATATACATAAAATACATTGTGCATGGAAGAAACATACTTCAAGAGAAATATGGTTTCAAAATTTATTCATGCAGTGGCAGTTCAAGAAATTCTCCAATGAGGTTCTATAGAAATTAAGAATACTCACCATGGCTATTGCTAATAAGATATGGTCCAAGCCACAAAGCATTAAATTTTCCATGTTTACCCTTCTCTTGAGCTCTTACATTCCACAAAATAACCATACAATGTACCTAAAAATTTCTTACAGTGGCTATCTTATCAAATAAATTCTTGACCTACTGTTGCGATTTGATATTCTTTTGTTGTGTCATTCTTCTTGTCTCATCAAATTGGTTTAGCTAGTTAATCTTGTTCACAATTTCATCTGATATATCTTCATCATGCTCTTAGATAAACTTATATACCTGTAAAAAAGTATTAATATGCATCCTTTCTTCTAGACCATACACAATTGAAATGGAGAATGAATTATATCCTTCTTTACTATTACTCTGTCAATCCATAAATCTTGCTTAAGCTTTGAGTCCCAAGCTTTCTTCTTCCTTTCAACCAATTTTTTAATGATTTTCATTAAACTCTTGTTGTTGTATTCTTCCTGGCCATTTCCTTGAGGATGATATGGATAAGAATAAGATAGGGTTATCCCATATTAGTTACAAAATGTTGTAAGCTCATCAGATCTGAAGCATATTGTATTGCCAAAAACATTTATTATTGGTAATGCCAAATCTAGTTAAAATATTATTCATCAGAAAGTATATTACAAATTTTCTTGTACCTTTTCTTGTGGGGATAACCTCTATCCACTTTATGAAGTATTCAATGGCTATAAGGATCCAACTATGCCCAGCACTTGACTTCTTAGAAATTTCTCCTATAAATTCAATATCTCATTGTTGAAATGGGACTTCTATAGAAATTGGTCTTCAAGGTAAATTTCTAGAAAACTTCAAATTTCCTAAATTTTTTTGACATGCATCAGAATTTTTGAACAATTTGTGTGCATCTATGAAAATTATAATCCACCAATAACCTAACCTTAAGACCTTATGAGTTGTATTTTTATCCATGCAATGACCTCCACACACACCATTGTGTATCTCATCCAAAATTTTTGATTTTTGATCTTCATTTACACAATTGAGTAAGATCCCTTGTTTGCTTCTCCACAAAAGTTCTTTCTTTATTATTACATACTTGATGGCATGCAAATTTAGTGTCCATTTTTTATTATCAGTCATATTTTCAAGACATGACATATTTTTTAAATAAAACACTACATCCTTATACCATGAAGAAGAATTCAAATCACATTTAGGGCACACACTATCTATCTCAATATTATTTATTTGGTTAGCTTCCAAGTTTGACTCATCCATAGTTTAGCTAACCCTTGTACTTTGACTAACTTTGTGATCTAGATGTCGATATTAAACTACTATATTTTATTAATCCATCTAAATCTTCTTCTAGTCAATTCTTGTTGGGTGAATATATCTTCGACAAGAAAATTTAGGATATATGCCACAATTGGGGCTCCCACTAGACAAGACCTAAAAAAATTCACTATCTTAACAAATGCATAGGCTTGTTTCTCCACCATATCATGCTTGAGTTCTATAGCCTACAATGATTTTCTAAAGAAAGAAATAGGTTGCTCAAACCATTCATTATTTTTTTGTATTAGAACTAAAAACATTATATGGAATGAAGCAAAATAAAATAATTGGAAAGGCTTTACAAAGTCAACATACTTTAGCACATGAACCTTATTTATTTCTTATTTTATGCTTTTGAATGCTTTTGTTGGTTCTTCACTCGAAGAAATAGATTCACCTTTCTTCAACATCTTTTAAATGGACCTTGTGACTTCTACAAAATTTGTCACAAACCTCCTTATGAAATTAACCTATCCAAAAAGGACTGAGTACCCTTAATGGTTTTTGGCTAAGGAATTTTATCTATGGTTGCAACTCCTTGAAGGTCAATCCTAATCCCTTCTTTTGATACAATGTGACCTAATAATTTTTCTTCAATCACTCCAAACACACACTTCTTAGGGTTTAGAGAAATGCCATTCTCTAGAGACATGGAAGTTTTTTTCTCAAGCTACATGCAATGATCTTCTTTCTTTGAATAAGCAGTTAGGTCATCTTGGTCAACCACCATGAAAATTTATATGAAATATGAGAAAGCAACATCCATTGCTCTTTGAAATGTCACTCCTGCATTTGTTAAGCCAAATGGAATTCTAACATAGATAAGTTCCCCAAGGTGTAGTAAAAGAAGTCTTATAATGTTCAGACCCCTTAACCTTGACTTGGTTGTATCTTGAGAATCCATCCATCATTAATAACAATTCAAAACTAGTCACCTTGTGCAACATTTCCTCCATATTTGGCAATGGGTAGTTATCCTTTAATGAAGATATGTTTAGATTTTTAAAATCCGCACATAATCCGATATCTGCATTATTTTTCCTCACTAGAACCAAGTTTTAAACCCATGTAGAGTTCCTAATTGGCTTGATAATTCCTCCATCCTTGAGTTTCATTAATTCCTATTGTATCTTAGGTACCAATGTAGGATTGATTGATCTTCACTTTTTCTTGAACAGTTTATCATCTCCACTGAGAAGAATTTCATGTTCAAATAGCTCCTCTCGGTAGGATTTAAGGTCATCATAAGACCATACAAATACATGCTTGTATTTCTTAAGCAAGGAAACAAGAATCATTATGATATTAGGGTTTATCTTATTTCCAATGTACACCTTTTTAGGTGCTTTCTCAGTCCTTAAGTTTATTTCCTCCAAGTCCTTTTCATGTGGAATTGTTGTCTTGGTATTATTTTTATTAGAGTTGTCAAAAACTCGTTCAATGAATACTAAACCCTTTGTGATCTTTTTTTTTTTGAATTTACTTATCTTATTCCCAAAGATAGTCTCTTTTCCATCCACAATCTCTAAAAACCTTGGAAATTTATTTTTCGGCTTTGGTATTCATCAACTTAGTGTTAAAAAATTAACAAGTCAGAATAATTATTGAACAACTTCCAATTTTGAATGTTGTATAGGATGGATGGCCTTATCTATACCTCAGCCAAAAAAAGTGATATCATTTAGCCTTAGAGAAATATTGGCAAGAAAATCCGCCATTACATTTTTAGCTCTCTCCACCTAATCAATTGAAAAAGCATGAAGCATATCTATTGTGTCCTAGACAAAAACCTTATATTGTTTAAGTCTTTTATGTTTGGACACATACTTACCTCTGATTTGGGACACTACTTATTCAGAGTCTCCAAAGACTCTAAGATTCTTAATCTTATATTTGATTTCCATATTCAATCCTAAAAATAAAGCTTAATATTCCACAACATTATTAGTGCATTAAAATTTCAAGGAAAATGAATATTTGTAGGAATTACCATTTGGTGATATAAGGATCAACCAAATTACATGATCCAAAGACCATCTTCTTGATCTTGTATTTCTAATTCATCAAGTATAGGTGCATTATTTTCTTCTACTTGTGACTCCAAAACTCTGAAGTTGTCCATGTCCACATCAAGAAAGTGCATTTGATTTGATGACTACAAATCCTCTATAAGGTATAAGGATTTCTTTTATCTATCCAATTTCACATCCCTGCCATTTATAGCAATGATAGCATATGAGAATTCTAACTACATACTCCCCCAATCAACATTGACCACTTTCTACAAAACAAAATCCCATACTCAGTTGGGATGTCTACCACTGTTATATTCATTGAGTAATTGTTCTTAGGATATGAAAAGAGTTTAAAATTTGCATCCTTTATGATTCCAATAACCAAGACTTCTCTTGAGTCCATATCAAATAATTTTCCAAATTCTCTATGTATTTGTAACCCTAGTTCTTGCATGATTACTAGGGGCATGCCATTAGTGAGGGTTCCAAAAATAATCATATAGTTTCTAACCAACTTGCTATTCATTTTAAGTGTTATAAAAAATGGGTCCAAGTGATTAGGGAAAGAAATTAGATGGCACCCAAAAATACTTGAGGTACTTCATTTTCCATTTCCTTAAATTCAATTTTTTTTACTTTACTTTACCATTTTCAGGTGGGATAATCACCTTCTTCTCTTCAGAGGATGTAGTTGCATGATTGATAAGGAAAAATTCCTTCTCTTTATGTTCTTGGATCCTCATAATTTCCAATAAGGGAACATATACCTTAACTTGTGATAGTATCTGGATCATGTAAACAACATTGTATTTTGAGATATCACAAGTAGTAACGATTTGTTCATTATTATTCTTTTTTTTCTTATCATTAGATTTACCTTCTTGAATACATTAAACATTCTTCTTTTCTTTTTCAACCTTCATCTTTTGATATTTGGCTTTAATAAGTGGAGAAAAAACCTAACCTCCAAGATTTTCATAATTGTTCTCTTTATAAGGTGTATCAGGTTTCACTTTAGAATTCTCCTTCAAATGTTGATCCTTCTTATCACTAGTATTTTCTTTGATAAATATGTTTACATCTTTACCTTTATCATTTTAGACGTTCAAATTATCTTGATTGATATCGTGCACTTGATCCCGACTCACTAACATCAATTCTTCATGAATCACTTCTTTACTAACCAGTTAATTAAATAATTCTTATTTAATTAATTCATCATAATTCCTCTATTAATTAAATAAATCAACTTTATTTTATTAAATCATTTTCTTTTTCTGGTATTGGCATGGTGTGATGGTTTATTGGTGGCATTGTTGTTCTTGCCACCAAGGTTCAAACCTCATTGGGGTGGTATTGTTGAATGGTTGTATCCAGTTCATAGCTCTGGTCAAAAGCGTTTACCCCTTGAATAAAAAAAAATCATTATCTTCTTTTAATTAAATAAATCATTTTATTTAATTAATCCTAATGTTCCTCTTTTAATTAAATAAATCACTTTATTTAATTAAATCATATTCCCTCTTTTGATTAAATAAATCATTTTATTTAATTAAATACTAAGGCCATCTCCTTTTAATTAAATAAATTAACCTTTATTTGATTAAATCTAACATCATCCCTTTTAATTAAATAAATCAAACTTTATTTAATTAAATCTAATGTCCATTATTCCTCTCATTTGATTTAAATAAATCAAAAAATCTAAATCAAATGTCATATCGACTAATTCTATCTAAGTTAATTAAATCCTAGTTAACTCTAACTCTAATCCTAAAATCCTCTAGGTTTTGCAACTTGCACATGTAAATCAATTTAATTGATTTATTAATTCTTCTATTTCATTCAAAAATGACATCTCTTTGGAATATTCCTCCAATTTTAAATCTCCCTCCCAAAAGGACTTGTCCTCCAACATGGAATTTATAACTCTTACATGTCCTTTTTCTTGAGCCAAGTGGCATTAACTCATCTTTCAACTTGTAAATGGTGATTTTTTTGCCCCTCACAATGCTTTGCTCCTTCTAGGATTTTTCACCTAAAAGGAGAAAGGAGATTGGATGGGGGACCAAAATGTGAGGGTTTACACTCAATACTATGTTAATGAAATGTAACTATGTCTAATTAAGATGTACAAATGCACTAATATGAAATTGAAGTAATCTAATGATGCAAAACTTAAGAAAAGTAAAGTGTTGGAAAACAAAATGTGATATGCAAAAAGATGAAATAAATGCAATAAATGATCAAATGAGGATGTAAAAAAGGAACTATGCACCTGGAAACTAAAGATGAATAAATTGGAAGTTGTAGGAACCACATAAATCCTAGAAATTTTGACTTTTTAGGCAACCAAGACACTTAGGCCAGTCTGAGCAACTTAGTCCCAGAACAGGGAATTTGCCCAAAAATTTGTTTTTGCTAAAAGGGTGTCGAAATCTGTAAAAATTTCTGAAAAGTAGTGCAGTGGGACTAAGTCACCCCTGTAGGTGACTTAGTCCACTTTGGATTTTCTACAAATCTGAAAGTGGAAATGAAAGCCTGCAATCTGCACTTTGCTCTTTGACGGAAATCTAGATCTGAATCTTTGAAAAACCCTGCAAAACCGAAGATAAATTTGTTTCTAATGGGGATTTTTCCTTGGTCGAACCCCTAGTTGGTATTTAAACTTTGTATAAAATAAAATCTGCATAAACCCTAGCCTTAATTGTGTCTAAGACTAGGAAAGGTTGAAATTGAGATAAAACCCTATTCTAATGTGCTAGAATGAGGTGAATAAATGGAATTTGAGAGATGCAAGATTTCAATGTAAGAAACCCTACAACCTTCAAATGAATGTAAATGACATGAAGAAATGTAATGCAAACCTTAAGTTTTAAGATAAGAAGAACATGGAAGATGGAATCACTTCAAAAAAAAGTCATTAAGTGTGATTTGATGGCTAGTTGCATCTCTTCAACCTAAATTTCTCCATGATTCACCATAGGCATCCATGATCAATATTTTGCAATGTGATATCTTGAATAGCAAGTGAGCTTGAAGACCTGCAAAACCCTCCTTTTCTACCGTAAAGCTTTAACTTTGCTGCAAAATGCTACTGAATCTTCTTGTGTAAGACACTTTTGCTCTTGACTTTTATTTTTTGCTTTGTGAAAATGACTAGGAGATGTGAAAAATGACTTAAAATGTGTATTTATAAGCATCAACACCTAATTTTCCTGTTATTTAGACCTAAGAGGCTGACATCCATTGAAAAATTGATTTGAATTAATGAAATTCGCGCTCAAAAGTGGAAAATACCCCAAAAGGGACTAAGTCACCACCTTGGGCAACTTAGTCCCACCAAGAATATTTTTGGTGGGTTTTACAAAATTTGAGTGGTTTTAATGATATTTGTCAGGATTTAAGTGGTTTCATGGGTGAATTAGGCCTCAAAGTCCAAAATTATGAGGATTAGGGTCCTATAAATGCAATTTTAAGAGGTGGCTGATGGAAGGTACCTAAAGTAGGACTTAGTTTTACCGCAAAATTGTCTCTTTCTCCAAGATGATACAATTTTTGGCAATACATTAAGCCCCCACTTTAGCACCCATATGACTCTACGTGCATATGCAAGCTAAAGTATTCTAAATAGTTCACTTTATTACATAAAAAGATTCTTGTTCAAAAGGTGAGAGAATGAAGCCCCTAGTGCAGTTATCTGCAAAACCACAACATTAGGAAATAACATCCTACAACACACATTTGTTAGTTATCAAAAATATTATTTTCCTAACTTCTTAGAAAGCAAATTCGAGGGTAGATGTATGCCCCCCCTTGATTCTTCTTACTTTACGAAGGTGGAATCAAGGTAGCAATCTAGCCACGTCAAATTCAAAATATCATATCAAAGGAAATTTCCAAGTACCATGTCACATACTGATAGATAGTTGATGATTTTTGGGGTGGAATCACAATTCCAACATATCAAACAACGTCGAAAACAGAGTTCTCTAGCTCTCGTTATGTTGGTTTGAAGAAGAGGTACTTAATGAACTCTTAAAAGGAAAATAACCCTATTTTAATGCATAATGAGTAAAAAGAGATGAAAAATGGAGTAAAAGAGAAAAAGGGGACTAATGTGTTACTATTCATTTTAACTTTGTGTAGCTTGAGAGTGATGAGTGAGACGATAAAATTCTGAGCAGACGAGGGTACACACCTGTATGATTGGACATTCTCTAGGACTAGGTGGCGCGCAGTGAGCATCAACATGAGGTGAGTGGATTTTGCAAGCTTCATTTTGCGATTTTGAAATGATTTAATTAATTTTAAGGTATATCTAGGTTGATTAAGGGTCTTGGAATTTTTTTTTGCAAAGCATCCCCTTTTTTTGCAAAGTGTCTCGTTACTTCGCAATGTGTCGTTTCTTTGCGAAGTGTCCCATTTCTTTGTAGAATGTCTCAAAAGGGGTATAAAGTGTCTAGGGCCTATAGAAAAGCACACTAGATTGACTTTAGCGCACTTACATGATGAAAAAAATAAAAAGGAAAGATTTAGGAACAATTTTAGAGTATATTTGCGAAAAGTTTAAAGGTACTCGCCTGAGGACGACAACGGATAGGAGGGAGATAGCTGAGTTTTCTAAGAGATCTAGCTCCATCACTATCAGAAGAGGAGATAGAGCATCTGCAAGCTATCAAGATCTACTGGGCATATCTTATGCCTCCCATGAGATACCACAAAGCCATACTGATGGCTCTCTGTGAGCGATGGGATGCAGATACATGCACATTTCATCTGCCTACACAAGAGATGATGATCTCATTAGAGGATGTACATTAGATTCTTTGCCTGTCGATTCAAGGAGAGCAAGTATATTTCTGTAGAGATCACATTTTTCATGAGGGAACTTATTTACAGTATCGTTTAGATGGTCCAGTGCATGATGCATGGGTTATAGGATGGATTGATTTATCCATGTTAATATATTCATGGGCACCAATGATTTGACACATTATGATGCATACTATAGCTCTAGTCCTTTTCCCTAATGGTTGAAGTGCTCATCTTGAGGGAGGACTAGTCCACATGGTTCGAGGGATGGCAGAGCGGTGAACAGTATACACCTGGGGTTGGAGTATGCTGGCACATCTCAATTATGATTTGGGGTGATTTGTATACCAAGAGATGGACAGTATGGTGTACTGCACACTTCTACAGGTGTGGTTCCTTGAGCACATTACATGTACTAGACCAATTGGTTATCCATATGTGATAGTAATAGGGTACCCACAGACTTTCGGGTATCCGTTATAGTGATTATGGAAGTATGGTGATTTGCATTTTTGGAGGGTATCGTCTAACTAACTAGATGAGGATGAGGTACTTTGGAGACCTTATTAGCTAACATTATAGTGGATAGATTATATTGGATAGTTGAGGAGGATGCAGGTGGATGGATTTTTGTTTGGCCACCATGACCACATAGTACGACCATTCTACTATGATCGAGTCATGGGGTAGTTTGGACAAGTACAGACACCACCCCAAGCACAATCCTCTTTCAGGAGATCAATGCGGAGTGCATGGAGACCAGGTGATATAGTGCAACTCACACTCAAGCATGTAGCCAAGAGTGACTCTGATCAGTCTGATCATGACCAGATGCCATTCTTCGATGCAGATGATGTTGGTGCCACAGTAGAGTATGAGGAGTGGTGGACAATGACTTGACCAACACTAGTATTCCCAATGGGCGAGCCAGTGGGAGATGTAGAGCCACTACCAGATGATGGAGAGGAGCAAGAGGATAGGGCCAAGGAGACATGCCATAAACTTTCCAATATGTTTACAGATGTGATCAATGATAAGTATGATGAGGAGGTAGATCCATATTATGAGGATCAGGTGGGAGAGGAGGAGGATGAGGAGGAGGAGCCACCCTTGAGTGAGGATGATGAAGCAGTAGCTAAGGACCATCATGAGGGGGGAGATTCCTCTCCCATCCATAGGACAATGTCATGAGAAGTAGCTGTAGCTAGCACTAGTACTCATAGCTGAGGGGAGGTTAGCATAGCCTCCATGCCCCTAGTAGAGGATGACATTAAGTTAACACATCCAACCAGTGACATAGGTGATGATTTTTGATTTTATGCATGTACTTTGAGTTTTTATATCGCTTTATATATATACATATATATCATGATGATGATTACTGATTTTGTGATGTTTTTACCTTGCAGGAGCGATGAGAGACTAGTGGGAGTTCTACCGTAAGGCTACTGCAAAGATAGTACCCACATCCATCGACTAGGAGGAGATAGATCCTGACTACATGCCCCTACCTATTGTGGAGGAGGAGCCAAAGTCACTCAGGCTATTCGTGAGACTACGGGAAGCTTATGAGAGCTTGAGGAGATGATTGCATTAAGCAAAGGCCATAGGGAAATCAACACAAAGTTCAACAGAGATGAAGAGACTACATGCAAAGATAACACGTCTATGGGAGAGAAATGTGACCCTTGGGTGAGCACAAGGTCTGGAGTTCACACTCAAATTTAGTGGATCACGATCACGATCACACATGACTGTCTCATGATGTCCAGGTGTCGGATCATGAGCACCAAATATCGAGGGATCTAGTTCTCACAAACCTTGGTGATGTCGTTTCTTATGATGACATGTATATAAGACTTTGAAGATATGTATATATAGAAATTTTTTATGTTTGATGAGTTGTCTAAATGTGGTTGAATGTTAAATGGCAATGTGATTAATTAAGTGACCTTGGCAAGATTACATTAATTAATTTCTTCATGATTTAACAATGTGTATGTGATCTAATTAAAACATATTTATAGTTTTATTTTAGATACAACATAATGATTATGTTATGCTAAAAAAAATGTAACACAACACACAAGATGAAATTAAATAGTATGAAACCTGAAGGAATTACAAAGAATCACTTTAGTGTTCAAGACAAACCTGCAAGAGAATTGTCAAAAATGAAGCAATGTGAAAGTGTATAAGGGAAGAGTCCCATAATGTTTATCAACATCGCTTTATACTTCATGCTATTAAAAAAGGATTAAACATAATACCGATGCAAATGTGCGACATTGATTGGCTCTTTAAGGGGTGTTCCATCGAGTTCTGTTAAGACATATGCACCAAACCCATAACTTTTGTCGACAATATAAGATCCTAACCAATTAGGACTAAATTTTCCACATTCATTAGGATCAACGTTGACATTATGCTGATCTTTGGAGAGAACTAAGTCACCCTTGTTAAATGTATGAGGGATAACATTGAGATTGTAATAATGTTGTTGCCTTGTACAATAGGCTTGAAGATTCTCAAGAGTGTTAATGCACTATTCATCAAGCATTTCAAGTTGATGTAATCATTCAGTCCTATAAGTGTTATTATCAATAAAACCTTGGAGAGTAATCCGTAATGTTGGGATTTCTAACTCCAAAGGCATGATTGTCTTCGTACCATAAACGAGGCTATCAGGTGTTGAGCTGGTGGAAGAAAAAACACTTGTATGATAAGCCAAAAGTGCATAATGTAGTTGTGTGTGATAGTCCTTGTGATTGGTGTTAACAATTTTCTTTAAAATTTGTTCGAGTACTTTATTAGTTGACTTAGCTTGAGTATTGGATTGTGGGTAGTAAGGTGTCAAAAAATGATGTTGAATATGGAAAGTCTCCAAGAACTTCTTCACATCATTATTCTTAAATGGTGTGCCATTATCGAAGACTAATACGGAAGGAAGGCCAAAACGAGCAATTATGTGCTCAAGGATGAAGTGACAGACTACCTTAACAGTTGTAGATCGAAGAGGAATGGCCTCGACCCATTTCATGAATAATCAGTGGTAGTTATGATAAACGTATGTCCAACGAAAGAGGGTGGGGAGATTTTTCCAATTATATCTAGCCCCCATATTGAGAATGGCCAAATAGGTATTTGGGCATGGAGCTCAGAAGAGGAGAATCGAATAAATGACTATGTTCCTGACATTTATTACATTGGTTAACATACACAACAATATTTTTCCATATTTTTCCAGTAATAACATGTACGAAGAAGTTTTTGCACTAGAGTTTTTGCACCAAAATGACCGCCACAAATTCTGGCATGAGCCTACTCAAGTTCCATATTAATTTCAGAATCCTTAAGGCATTTGAGTAAAATGCCATCAAAGGAACATCGATATAACACATCAGAAAGGATGATGTACTTGGTGGCTAATTTTTTTAGATGAGCGTGGGTGTTACTTGCGACAGGTTTGAGAAGGGTACCATCTTTGATATAGTTATAAATAACATCATACCATTCACTCAAATTAGTTTTAGTCGTAACTAATGTGATGATAGCAATATCAGTGATGGAAGGTTTCATGATGGGATGAATAGTGAATATGATATCTTATGAAGGATTAGAGGGGGATATAAGAGAAGCGACATTGGCCATTGCGTCCACATGTCGATTGTCTTTTTGTGAGATGTTATCAATGGTAAAGGAGTTAAAATTCACTAACAAGGGCATTGTGAGATCTTTATATTTGGAAAATTTATCATGTTTAGCTTGATAGTCACCATTGATTTGTTTGATTATTAATTGTGAGTCACCAAAGATCCCGATCTTAGTAATTCCCATAATTAAAGCAACACATATTCAAGTGATTAAGGCCTCATATTCAACAGTGTTATTTGTACATAAGAAATTTAAATGATATGACAAGGGAATAGGTTTTCCCTCAGGTGGAATTAATATTATTCCAGCACTAGAACCTGTTCTACACTTAGACCCATCAAAATATAATGTCCATGTAGAAACACTTGTTGTGAATACACTGTCATCAATAAAAGAATCATTACCGAGTAACGCCAGAGGAGGAGCATCAACTAAATGCTCGGTGAAGGCTTGTCCTTTAATTGATTTTTGCAAAACAAACTTAAGGTCAAACTTAGTTAACATCATAACCCGTTTAGCTAAACATCCTAATAGGTTTTTTTTATTGAAAAGATGTTTGAGACGATCAAATTTTCTCATGACTTGTATTTCTGCATTTAGTAAATAGTGTCGCAATTTACTAGTAGCGAATACAAGAGCTAAACATTGATTTTTGATAGGTGTATATTGGGTTTCATAATTGATTAGAGTGTGAATAATGTAATAAATAGGGTGTTCTTTTCCATTATCTTCTTTCTGGGATAACAATGTTGCAAGAGCATGAGAAGATACAACAACGTAGAGTATGAATGGTTTGTTTGGCATGACAGGCTATAAAATAGGTGGAGTGACAAGGTATTCCTTCAAACTCTCAAAGGACTATTTATAATCCTCATTCCAATAAAAGGGAACATCCTTCTTAAGGAGATGCGTGAAAGGTAATTTCCTATTAGCTAAAGAGGTGATAAAATGATGGATGGCTTGTATTTGTCCTTGTAGCGTGCATAATTGAAAAATATTGTGAGGAGGTGGCATGTTAATGATAGTATCAATTTTCTTTGTATCTACTTCAATGCCTCTGTGAGATATGATAAACCCTAAAAAAATTTCACTATCTACTCCAAAGATACTTTTTCGGATTGAGTCTCATATTGTATTGACACATTTGTTCAAAGATCTGGCAAAGGACAATCACAATGTCTTGTTTTCATAAGGATTTGGCAAGGATGTCATCAACATAATCTTCCAATATTTTATGTATGTAATCATGAAATATCAATGTCATTTCTCTTTGATATGTTGCACCTGCATTCTTAAGTCCAAAAGCATCATAATCCAATAGAACATCCCCCAAACAATGGTGAATGTTGTCTTCTATTGATCTTGTGGGTTGATGAAGATTTGATTATAACCAGAAAATCCATCCATGAATGATAAAAAAGCATGTCCAATAGTTGAATCCACAATCATGTCAATATTAGGAAGTGGAAAATTGTCTTTTAAGGATGCTTTATTCAAATCATGAAAAATTTGTACATATCCTAATACTATTATCTGGTTTAGCAACTACAACAATATTTGAGATCTAAGGAGAATAATCAATAGGGTGAATGAAACCTGCATCGAGGAGTTTTTCAAGCTCTGATTTAACAAGCAAAGCCATCTTAGGATTCATTTTGTGTATCTTATGTTGAACAGGCTTACTATCATTTGCAAGACCAATGTTATGTGTGACAATTTTTGGGTCTATACCTGGCATATCAGAATATTTCCAAGCAAAAATTTCAAGAAAATCATGGAGTAAAAGTGTAGTATCCTCTTGTTCATCATCATCAAGGAACTTCCCAATCTTAATGACCTTTTATGTATCATTGATTTCCATTGGTATGTCAATTGTATCTCCTAGAGGGAGTGCATTTGATTTAGGAAACTCAAGATCGTATGGTTCCATGGTTTTCTCATGATCATTGGTATTTTGTGGCTTGGAACTTATCATAGCATAGGTAACATTGCGCTTAGGGGAAGATATTTTATCAATGGCAGCTAACATGTGTTTCAAGGCTTCATCATTTTCAACATACTCCCAAGACAGTGGAGAATTCAAATCAAGAAATTAAGAATGTTTAAGCATAAGTGTAGTTCGGGGTTTACATGTGATAGTATTGATATTTAATGAGGGTCGTTGAGTTGATTTTGTTGTCTTAGAAAAGGAATATTCTAAACTAGTATTTATGTCTTACATATTAGGCTCAATAGGGATAAAAATTCCTTGTTCATTTTTTCCACATACTTTACCATTGTACCCCAACTGTTTCACAAGCTCGTAACCATAACCATAAAGTTTTTCCATTTTCTTGGGATTAGGGGGTTGTTGGTAATCTATCTCATCAAAATTTGTTGTGTAAGACGTGTTTTCATCCAAAGGAGGTGAAATAGAGGAAGAGGAATAGTTTTGTGAGTTTTAAGTGGACATAACTATTGGTTGTTCGTGTTGTTCTGTCTCTTTGTGAGTAATTGTGTATTCATCCATGAATGGAGTAAATTCCAATGTTCCCCAATCATCATCAAGAAAATTAGACACAGATTTGGTTTCTTGCTTATTAGTCTGAAGAGGGTCAATATGAGAGGTTGGAATTAAAGTATACAAAGGACTTCTAGTTCCCTTTTCAAGGTGCAAACAACTCTCAGGCTCTGGGTCTATCTCAACTTGATATACCTTGTTGTTATAGACATATTTCATTATGCGATGAAGAGTCAAAGGGACCACATGCATCTCATGAATCCATGGCCTACCCAAGAGAAGATTATATTCAAGATCATAGGGCATGACATGAATAGGAATTTGCAAGGTAACCACTATGACTATGATAGGTAGAGTAATTATAACGAGTGGTTGTTTGGTTGTGTTATCAAATGCTCTAATGGATAAGGAATCAGGTTTAATTTGCGATTTATCCACACGTAACTGATTTAGAAGTTTCACACTACAAACATTGAGGGAAGAGCCATTGTCAATGAGGGTTCACTTAATACCTATGGTGTTATATTGGGAAATGATCATAAAATCCTCATTTTGTCTCCTTAATTCTAACGGAAGGAGCTCATGCTGATGAAAGGTAATGTCTACATTAAGTGTATGCATTCTCTCTACAAGAGCTGCCACATCACTTGCATTTGTACTAGGAGGAGCAACTATTTGTTGCAAGGTTGTTTGAAGCATTGAATGATAATTGGGTGAATTTTGAAGAAGATCTCAAAGGGATATCTTAGCAATAGTATTCTTAAGTTGTTCAATGAGATCATACTCCCTAAGATGTGAGTTTAGGAGAGGGGCACTAGGAAAAATAGGATTTGGTAAAGGTAAGGATGTTGGAGGAGGTTGTTGAGGTTAGGGATTATTTCTAGTGTAGTGTGTGTGTGCAACAACATCATGTTGTGGTATATAAAGGGTAAATTCAGGTTTAGGTGGGGGTTGAGGTTAATGTGAAGGTGGGTAAAAAACAAGTTGAGGTTGAATAATATTAACATATTTTTTCATTTGTTGCTCACAACAAACCTTTGTGGATGGCTTGTGTGAGATGAAGTCCTAAAGGGCTTCAACTAACATATGCAAGTCATCATGACTAAAAGGTTTGGGAGAGAGGTTGTCATTAAATGTTTTAGGTTTGTCATCACAAGTCTTAGTTGATGAACTTAGTGAGAGAAAACCTTGAAAGGTTTCATCTAATCTATCCAAGTCATCACTACTAAGAGGTTTGGATGATATGGTTGCCCTAAAATGAAGCAACATTTTAATTGGGTCATTTGATGTTTTGAGGTTTTTGGTTTTTTTTTCTTTTGGTGTATCTAATATAAATGAGCTAGGAATGAATGTTGAAAGTGAAAATTGTAAAAATTTAATGCTATCTATGATTTCCATTAAAGTAAATAATGTAAATGCAAATAATTCAAAGAAAATAGTAAATAATTGTACAGAAACATAATAATGACATAATCTAACAATAATTATAGAAATGGGAAACATAATGCAAGAAACAAAAATGCAAAATTGGTAGTGGGACTAAGTTGCGCAAGGTTGAAATTTAGTCCAATTAGGGTTATTTTTAAAAAAAATCTGAAATTTCTGATGAATATTAATGTGTTTAGGATTGTGTAATGCAAGTCTAGACTGTAAATGTAGAATTTCACTATTATGCTATGAAATGAGATGCAATAATGCAAGAACAATGATATTTTTCACTAATGCAATTGAAAACCCTAGGATGTACTTTAAATAATGCAAGATGCAATGCAATTGAAACCTAGGATGCACTTTAAAATTAGAAAGGAAGAATGTTCAAAAAGATACAAATTCACCAAAAAGTAAATGGTGATTTTGGTTTACCCTTTCACAATGCTTTGCTCCTCCTAGGGTTTTTCACCTAAAAGGAGAAAGGAGATCGGATGGGGGATCAAAATGCAAGATTTTACACTCAAGACTATGTTAATGAAATGTAATTATGTCCAATTAAGATGTACAAATGCACTAGTCTAAAATTGAAGTAATCTAATGATGCAAAAATTAATAAAAGTAAAGTGTTAGAAAACACAATGTGATATGCAAAAAGATGAAATAAATGCATTAAATGATCAAATGAGGATGTAAAACAGGAACTATGCACATGGAAACTAAAGATGAACATATTGGAAGTTGCAGGAACCACATAAATCCTAGAAATTTTGACTTTTTAGGCAACTGGGACACTTAGGCCAGTCTAGGTGACTTAGTCCCATAACAGGGAATTTTCTCAAAAAATTTGTTTGTACAAATCTGAAAGTGGAAATGAAAGCCCACAATCTGCAAGTGGAAACGAAATCCCATAATCTGCACTCTGCTCTTTGGTAAAAATCCGGATCTGAATCTTCGAAAAACCCTACAAAACAAAAGATAAATTTGTTTTAATGGGGGGTTTCCCTTGGTCAAACCCCTAGTTGGTATTTAAACTTTGTAGAAAATAAAATCTGCATAAATGGATTTTCTACAAATCCAAAAGTGGAAACAAAAGCCCACAATCTACACTCTACTCTTTGACAGAAATCCGGATCTGAATCTTTGAAAAACCTTGCAAAACCAAAGATAAATTTGTTTCTAATGGGGGGTTTTCCTTGGTCAAACCCCTAGTTGGTATTTAAATTTTGTAGGAAATAAAATATGCATAAACCCTAGCCTTAATTGTGTCTAAGACTAGGAAAAGCTGAAATTGAGATAAAACCCTATTCTAATGTGCTAGAATGCGGTGAATAAATGGAATTTGAGAGATGCAAGATTTCAATGCAAGAAACCCTACAACCTTCAAATGAATGTAAATGACATGAAGAAATGTAATGCAAACCTTAAGTTTTAAGATAAGAAGAACATGGAAGATGGAATCACTTCAAAAACAAGTCATTAGGTGTGATTTGATGGCTAGTTGCATCTCTTCAACCTAAATTTCTCCATGATTCACCATAGGCATCCATGATCAATATTTTGCAATGTGATATCTTGAATAGGAAGTGAGCTTGAAGACCTGCAAAACCCTCATTTGCTGCCCTAAAGCTTCAACTTTGCTGCAAAATGCTATTGAATCTTCTTGTGTAAGACACTTTTGCTCTTGACTTTTATTTTTTGCTTTGTGAAAATGACTAGGAGATGTGAAAAATGACTTAAAATGTGTATTTATAAGCATCAACACCTAATTTTCCTGTTATTTAGACCTAAGAGGCTGACATCCATTGAAAAATTGATTTGAATTAATGAAATTTGTGCTCAAAAGTGGAAAATACCCCAAAAGGGACTAAATCACCACCTTGGGCAACTTAGTCCCACCAAGAATATTTTTGGTGGGTTTTACAAAATTTGAGTGATTTTAATGATATTTGTCAGGATTTAAGTGGTTTCATGGGTGAATTAGGCCTCAAAGTCCAAAATTATGAGTATTAGGGGCCTATAAATGCAATTTTAAGAGATGATTTATGGAAGGTACCTAAAGCAGGACTTAGTTTTACTGCAAAATTGTCTCTTTCTCCAAGAGTATAGAATTTTTGGAAATACACAACTCTTCCTCCACAAGCCATATTTTAAATATCAAAATCCACCTAATTGCATTTTTCATGCACATTGATCAAAATGTGCTCCACCTCTCTTCAATAGCATGTTGACAAGTGGCACATTGTTATTGGTTCATCTTTAGTCCCACAATCTCCCTATTTCTAATTCTTCAATCCTTCTCCATTATAAATAGAGGCCTCCTCTATTGTATTTGGCATCCAAAATCCATGTAAGATCATGATGCTCATTTGAATCCATAGTCATTCACAAGTTTATGCAAGGTTATTATAGTCATTTTGAATTCAAGGTATCCATTTTCATCCACATTTCATCCATGTTAGCATGAGATTTCATCAATCATAGCAAGGTTATTGTCATTCTTCATCAAGGATCAATCAATCATCAAGCTTATCAAGGAATTGGGAAAGGCCTTCTTTCCACATCAAAGAAGTACCGATTCTCCCATGGGATGCTGGTTTGAGTATTATAATAGGATTTCATTAGCTTGTATTTGTTATTTTGCTTTGATTTCAATGTTCTTGTATTTGAATGAATTTCATGGGGAATGCTTGTTTGTGACTTGTTTATTGACTAATGTTGGATTATTTGTTCATGTTTGAGTAGGTCTAGACTAGGCATTCACATTTTGGTGCTAGAAGGAGGGTAATCTTTTAAAATTAACACATTTTTTGGTCAATTCCATTGTTTTTTCTCTTTTCTAATCTTCCCAAGACAAACAGTGATGTTGGAGGAAATAGTGACACAATCATGGTCTCTATTTTTCCACAGAGTGACATTGGTTTCCAAAGAGCAATGCTAAAATCCTCAAATAATGATGCAATTGTTTCAAGCGTCGCTATATGGCAAAACTGCATCTGAGTTCAAATGGTGACGCTATTGTTTTTTTTTTTTATATTCAATTTTAAAATGACCATATCTTGGTCCTACGAGGTTATTTTCAAAGCTTTTTTTTTTTAAATGGAGTAGAATTTCATAAGCTATCCAACGGTGTAGGTGTTTCTCAACTTTGATAGAGTTAAAATTTTCAAATTTTCACCTAAAGTCAAATCACATTGTAACTTGGTCTAAGTTTTAGGGTTTCTATGCTTAATCATTTATCTAACCCTCATATCTTCTTGTTTCTTAATTTCATCTAACATTTGGAGCTTGGATTACAGGTTTTAAAGGATCATGGAGCATGAAAGTGAAAGAAAAAGAATTTGATACTCATTGTAACAAGTGTTTTTAAACACTTTGGGAGCATTTATAATCCCATCTTTAGGATCTTGTTATCTTTGGTTTTAGGACTCCAATACATTTTGTTTGGGCTTTAAAAAGAACAATAAAAGTGTTAAAAATAATATTAGAAACTCACTAGATTTAGTTTTGGGTTTTTAAGAATTGAACAAAACAACGTCAAACACTTGATTTGGTGCTATAAAAAGAATCCATTTACTACTTTTGAGGTTTAAAATGAACATGTGCTTATCTTGTTTTGTAATCTTTTCTACAAACTAATATCATTTAAAGGTGTATGCACTTCTCTCATGCTTCACGATGATCTTGAGAATAAAAAGTCTTTTGGTGATGTTAGGTTTTCTAAAAGATTGCCTCCACACTTCAATTTGGGCTTAAAATTTGAAAAAATCTTGCTAGTGTGAGAAAATACATTATGTGTGTTCTCTCTTTTTTCGCACAAACAAAGATTGATCGAACTACAGATGTACTTACTCACTTTTGTTCACCTTTAGAGGGTCTACATTGGTGGGAAAAAGTACTCACCCCAAGGGAACGACCCAAGCAGTAATGAGCATAAGCCAATCTCTTCCAAACCACTATATAAATTTGTGGTTGTGATGAAAATCGTAAACAATGGGAAGTGGTGCACGATAACTCTCCCCAAGTGACTTTATGAGGTGTAAAGCCCTTGTTCTAAGGGTTGGGAGATCTCTCACAAGGATTTTATCATTGCACCCCCTAAACTATATGCCCTTATTATGAACCTTTGTTTAGAATCCAAAATCCCAATATTTGTTGGTGTCAAGAGGTCAAACCTCCGGATCCATCCCACATATTTGTGATTCTTTGTAGAGATGAAAAGTTTGTCATGGGAGATTCATGAGAACTGAAGCTTGGCTGACCCGAGAAGTGTGTGTTGTGGAGGGGAGCTAGTGTGGTCAAGCTTCTATTCATCCACTCTGAATAAGCGCAACTAGATTTATCCAAGTGGGAACTCAACAAATATTTTCTCTTCTATCCTAGGGTTGTGCACTCTTTGAGTCAGTTAAACACATTGCTTGGATCCAAAATCTTAAAAAAAAACATTTAACAAGGACATCAAATTTCAAACATTTAGAAGGAGAAAATACCTTTGAAAAATCCAAGTGCTACTGCTTGTCCTAGGGATTTCATCCTTAGAGGCTTCTAAGTATTTGGATTTATATCTCAATTTTCTCTCACTAAAGTCAATATTAGGGAACTATTTCCTTGATTCTCTTGATTTCCACATAATGGACCTTGTGGGATGAAAAGAAATTGAGACATATACATTCAATTTGAAACTTAAGCAAGACATTGGATGTGGTAAAAGCAATTCATTAATCAAGATGAAATCAATTGAACCCCAAACATATGCTTTTTTATCTTTTGTCTTATGGTCTTTTGAGCAAACATTGATCTTTTGGTTTGAAGTACTCTTATAGAAAAGCATGTTCTTCAAAACCTTGGTCTTGTAAACAAGTCCCTCTTAGGTTCATTTAGGATCAAAACAACCAATCATTTCATCCATCTCAAACATCAATCAAATCCCATCTCACAAACAACTTTTGAACCATTGGGAAAATCATTCATGCTAGAATTTTGGAAAATCCTTCTAAATCAACATCAAAAATCACCTTGTTTGGCTAAGTGTGTGTGGATGAATCCTTCCTCATACATCTAGTTAAGTTATCATCTTTGTGGAAAAGTTTATTCCAAGATAACATCCAACATCTTGGGGTTTATAAGTCCATTATCCAAATCAAATAAAATCCAATCCAAATCAAAAAAATCCAAAGAATCCTAAAGTATAGTATTCCTCCAAGGATCTTAAAAGTTCAACGCCCATATCATTCACCCCTTTCATCCTTCATCTCATCATTGGTCCTAAATCCCTTAGAGGTCAACAAGGTCAAAACACAAGAGGAACATGGAATATAAAATTTCTCCATACATTATGAGTGATCTAAGTCAACCAAACTATAAAATCCTTACAAAACCAATGGATTATCAAAACTCACATTTATACAATCTATACATGGAATCATTATCTCCTACAAACCTCAATGGTACAAAAAATATGAGTATTCCCAATCTAAATTTTGGAGCACCTTTCCCTAGGGAAGATGTAAATCAAAGTCCAAACCTACAAATCTATCAACCAAACACTCAATGCATGAGTCTTCAACAAAGCAACATTATCCCACCAAATCCATACATGCCAAATGTTAATATACCAAGTACAAGTTTACTAAACATGAACATTTCAAATCCAAACTTGGTAAAATTTGGGATAGATATGTATTTGAATCATACAAATGTTGTTCAAAGTCCAAACAATATGTTAACAACTCCATGTATTGATCCAATTCAAGGTAACACCATGCAAAATAAAAGTTACCTAAATCAAGGAAATGTGATTCCCAACCACAAAAATGTTCAATTTCAATCTATCATGCTAAATCTAAGCATCATCCCAAATCAAAACATTGTCCAAAATCAATTTGTCCATGATCCCATACAAACACCACAAGTATACATTCCAAATCTGCTTGAACAAAAACCAAATCAACTATATCAAGGGTGTCAATATCAAAATCAAGATCAAATTTTGTGAGATCAAATTGATACACTTACCAAAATAGTTGATTCATTGTGCCAAGAGACATATCCTCCCCAAAATCAGTACACTCTTCCATTAGTTAAACCATGTCATCAAAGCATTGAGTTCTGTCCACAACCACATCAAGAACAATATCTCCAATGTCAAGAGGTTGGATATAAAGATCAACAACAAACCCAACCTCCACATCTTGAAGATCAATCACCACATCTCAAATATCAATCACCACATCTCCAAAATCAATCACCACAAGGTCAATTTAAAGTACACATCTCACAAGGTAACAAACCAAAATACACACCACTTGGGAAACTAATCGAATCAGTCATGCAAAAGTTGGTACAACCAAATTTCATCAAAATCCCCATTTATGAAAATTATCAAGAGCCTCAAGTTAAACCACCATGGTATAACAAGAAGAAAATTTGTGATTTTCACAAAATAAAGGGACACACAACATCAAATTGTCTTCGACTTAAAAATATCATCCAAGACCTTATTGATCAAAAAATAATAACTATTGAGGACAATGATGAAGATTCAACCACTAGTGATAGCATTGACAATCTCCCCACCACAATTGTTGAAAAAAATGATCAAGATCTATCCATCAAGGAGCACCTTGAAGATGTTTCTACCTCATCCAAAGATCAACTCAACATACATCAACAGTCACTTTTTGATCATGATAAAAAAACCCCCAACAATATCCAATAATGATCTATTTCAAGGAGTATTAACATTAATTGATCCTATAATCAATGATCCTTCCACCAATGATCATTTTGACAATACCTCTGGGTATGTGTAGGATCATCATGGAAAAAATAAGCCCTTAAGTGGCAAAAAAATTAGAAAAATCAGAGTTAGGCAACTTGATGTAAAAATTTGAATAAGTTATCTATATTATTTTGAAAATATGTAAGAATAGAATCTATAGCAAATTGAATGTAGTTTCTAAACTACTAGGTTTTTTTTTTTTTAAATCTATTTGGTGAAAATTTAAAATTTCAATGTAGTAGCACTTAAATTTCAGGGAAAAAATAAGAATTGTTTGTCTGACCACCCTAACTGATGAGCCTAGTTTTTGGTCCAATTTTTGGTAGAATCTATAGTTTATTTGTTGATAGATTTCATGGAATTTAATGTTAAATGTTGGTATTTTCATAATATTTCCCTCAAACTATTGACAGTGGACTTAATCCTATCTTTGCAAGCTTTAATGACATTTGGCATAATATGTGGATTATCTATATTGATTTTGCATGTGGTTAATGAATGTAGCTTAGAGTGGTTCTGATTAGGATTAATGCATGTGGTCTGTGGTTAATCCATAGACCAGAAGAAGAAGAAGAAGATCCACACCCCTTTGCTAATGCATATCCTGATCTGACTAGTTCTGAAATCTCCTATGAAGATCAAAATTAGCTTGATAACCCCATTGTTTTGGAACAAAATCAAGCAGGCATGGGTTATGCAAATAGGAACAGACCTAACCAACCAACTTTTCCTTTCCCCATTTCCCATCAGAATGAAGTTGACAAGATCAAGAACATTCCTGTCTCAACACTCCCAAAGTTTTATGGACTTTTCATAGAAGATCCAGACACCTTTCTATTTGAGTTTGACATAATTTGCAGGAGTTATGATTATACTACTGATGCCCATAGGCTTAAGCTATTTCCTACCACTTTGAAAGAGGCTACATTAAGATGTTTCATGATCCTAGGCAGAGATACTGTGAAAACTTGGGAAGACATGAAGACACAATTCATTGAGAAATATAAGGAATATTGTAGAGGAAGTGACATGAGAGGAGGTGACATTTTTATGATGCAACAAAAGGAAGATGAGAGCCTAGAAGATTACATTGCAAGGTTTTTGTTTTTCCTACAAAAATCTCCACACCATATACTTAATGAAGACTCACAAAAGTTTTTTTTCTTAAGAGGAATCAATGATAGCTGCACTAATGCCTTGTACCTCATGGGAGAAGGAGATATTTCCCAAGTCCCTTGGGAAGATATCAAGAAAATATGCCAGAACTACTCTAGGGAAGCTTCAAAGAAAGGGAGAGCTTACCAATCTTCCATGGGTAAGTCAACTACCAGTGGAGTCTCAAGAATGGAGATTACTCATTTGATGGTAGACTTCAAGAAAGACATTATCAATAACATAGTTACTTAGCTAGATACACTTCAGGCCAAGAAGAAGTAAGAGGAAACAGAGGAAATTTTGATAGAATATTGCCCCCACTGCAGACAAAAGGACTGTAAATGCAAGATGGTAGCTAACCTTGAAAGTAAGCAATTTTCACCTGAGTTCAAGCCAATCTAGATTGAAGAAGACAAGGTATGCCACTAGATCCACTATCCTATGCCAAGGTATGCCACCGGATCCACTATCTTATGTTGGGCCATATTTTAATTCATATTCCTCTGGCAACCAATGACAATCCCCATATCCACCTAATTATGGAGGATATCCACCACATCCTTGGAGTAACCCTCCAAATGTCTGGTCCAATCATCAAAGTTCTCCACCCCAGTGGTAGCAACCTTAGTGGAATTGGAAATAATTTCAAGGACATTAGCAGCCACCTCCAAGAAATTGGTAGCAAACAAATCAATGGAGAGGAGGGCAAGAATGGCCTACTTAGACAACCAATTACATGCAACCACTTTATTAGCCCCAACAACCTGGTATAATGCCTCCACTTGCTAATCCCAGCTCAAATGCATCTAAACCTACTCAATTACCACCTCATCCCACACCCAATCCAAATAACAAACCACAATAGCAGCCTTCCTACTCTATTGATTCAAATCAATTTCTTGCATATGTTGTGAGTGTGAGTGATATCCACTTGCGTTCAGGTACTACTCTACCATCCCCTTCCAAGCCCATTTTCACTAAGATCCCTATGGAAGAGGAAGAGGGACCGTTGAATGATCCCATTCAACCTAGTGTACCTAAAAATCATGAACTATTCCAAGTCAAGTAGACTGAACAAGAGCCACCATTTCCTCAGAGATTGGAAGTTGCCAAGAAGAAGGAAGAAAAGGAGGATACAACCTTTAATATCTTGGACCAGCTGAAGTATATATGTGTCCAGATACCTCTATTTCAGGCCATAAAGGATGTTCCAATCTATGACAAAGCAATCAAGGAAGCCTGCCTTAAGAAGCTAGGCAAGAAAAATAAAGACCCAACTATAGTTCATGTGGTGGGCCAACTAGCCAACATCATGCTGGGAAAAGTGACTATTCCCAAGCATAATGACCCAAGAAGTCCTATGGTAGTAGTTGTCATAAATGGGATCCAAGTGAAGAATTCTCTGATTGATTTAGGAGCAACAATCAATGTAATGACCAAAGACATCCTATAGTAACTAAATATCGCAAGTATGAGGTCCATTCCTACTGTCCTGCAGCTTGCTGATAGCTCTACTATTAAGTTTGATGGTGTAGTAGAGGATATTGTGGTACTTTTAGACTCATGGGAGTACCCAATAGACTTTATGATTCTTTCTCCTAAAGCCACACTAGGCGGGTATCCCATTATTCTTGGAAGGCCATGGTTAGCAACTATAGATGCATACATTGGATGTTGGTTAGGTGACATGACCATTTTAGATTGGGAGGATTCTATTGGAATCTTGATTCATGCACTGTAGCCATTGATGTTGGACAACTATTAGTTGCAAACTTTAGAGCTTTGACCAAGCAGAAGAACAACCCTTCCCCTACTGGAGGACCAACAAAACATTAGGTTGGGGGGAGTGATGAGCCTAGTTTTTGGTCCAATTTTGGGTAGAATTTATAGTTTATTTGTTGATAGATGTCATGGAATTTAATGTTAAATTTTGGTATTTTCATAATATTTCCCTCAAACTATTGATAGTGGACTTAATCCTATCTCTGCAAGCTTTAATGACATTTGGCATGATATGTGGATTATCTATATTGATTTTGCATGCGGTTAATGCATGTTTCTTAGAGTGGTTATAGATGTGCAATTATTATGTGTACTGACCTTGCCATGCAGATTTAATATGCCAAGTTGAGGAAGACACCACCAGTTGGGTATGCACCATAACATCCATTTGAGGAATCGCTCCAAGTCAAAGGTAGTCGACGACAAAAGATTCTTCATGCAACTGAACGTAACTACCTTGTAGTGGAATTTAATGATCAAGCATGCATAGGAATTACTATTGTGTTGGATATGCGTTTGGACCTGCATGTCTAACCAGATTATATGTATGCATAACTGCCATCGGTCCACTTTCCCTATTTTCCCTAAATGGAATCCTCCTAGTTGTGGAGTTGACTGCCACATTTAGCTGATTAGTATAAATAATGATTTGATGCTCCTTCTTCGGAGGTTGCACAATTTGATATTGTACTCTCATTCTCTAGTTTTCAATAATACAGATACATTACTCTCTTGTATACATTATTCATAGTGAATAAAATAAAGTTCTGAGTTTGAGCATATGAGTTTCATTAGTTCTAGAGGATACTTATCCAAGGGGGGCCACTTGGTGAGTAATCCATCTTCTTAGTTTAGCATTAGTTTAGTATCATTTGTTGTTTAGTACTTAGTTAGAAATATGGCATTGACTATTCCTGTAGCCACTAGAATTTCATTATGTGACTGTTCTTGCAGCCAAAGCAGGTAGAGTAGTTTCATATTTGTTGCTCATATTTTCATTCCTGTTATTCATTTCCGGTTAGCATAGTCATCAATTGATGTTCAACATTTTTTTCATTCCTTTTCAAGAAATTTACTTTCAGTATTGTGTGTTTCTTTGCTATAGAATAGAATGGCTACTTTGAGTTCCTAGTGCACATACTGTACTGACCCATTTCAAGTTCACATCCTTGGGTTTACAAGTTAAATGCACCTTCATGATGGTTGAAATGGCTATTCAGGTTAGATGTCCAATCTCTGAATCATGTTTGTAAAGGCTTAGTTATTGAGATCATTGTAGGAGGCCAACACTAACCACAATAAAATGATAATATTTATTTATAAGTAGAAGACTCATGTCCCGATGTGATGTATATTTTTTGTAATTTTTTCTCAAGTAGATAATTAGTTATGAATTTTTTATTACAACTTTTTAAAAATATAAAAAAGCATATGTCTGACCAACTTAACTTGGTCAAAACTTCATGAAATTCAATTTTTTTTCTAATCCTATAGTATGCAAAGCATAGAATGTGACACATGTTTTGGATTCAAAAAATGTGATACCATTTGAAAGCTATAGATGTTTTTCAATCAACCTATGAATAAGGACTTTAGTCATAATTCAAATAGAAAATGAATAATAATTATTTATTAAATTCAAAGTAAAACATAATTTATATTGGTGGAAAGTTGAGAATCTCCTTTAAAAACCCATTTCGTTTCATCAAATTTGGGTAAAAAAAAAGTTGTCAGCCACATACCCATCATATCACCACTTTTTGGCCCATCATGATCCTATGCATACCCCTCTACATCATCCAATGAGTTAGAGGACATATCTCAAGAATTCATTCCAAAGCATGATTAACATCTTTTACCAAAGCCTAGCAATGGTCCTTTCCAATACATATTGACATCCTTTGACCTCATGGTTGCAGATATTTAAGGAATCTTCAACTCAACATTTGATCCAAGTCTACTCAAAGATCAAGAGGATATTGAGCCACTTCCCATTCCTAATGAAGATATCTAAGAACCCTTTATAAGCAATCCATCCTTTGAAACTAACCCATGTCGAAAGTAATTCCAAAATTAATCAAGATAAAGAATTCATATCTCCAAGATACTACAATGATCTAATGGGCACTCTCCTATCTATACAAGATGTCATAGATGATGATCATATCCAAATAGCACATATTCCTCCATCTACCCATGAGATACTTACTACTAATGGACATGTAGATGATCTTCATTCAAAACAAGAGTCTCATACTCTTGATATCATTACCAAGTAACAAGAGTCTCCTACTCTTAACATTTGTACACATAATCAAGATATAGAAAAATCTAGAGACATATCAGAAATGGGTCATGAAGAGAGATTCTACAGAAGTTGTGAATCAGAAACATCATGTGAAGGAATATCAAAAATGAATCATGAGGAAGAATTTTATGTGGGAAATGAATCATCAACACCTCTTGAAGAAGCGTTAAAATATGATATTTCACAAGATCAAGCCAAAGATATGAATCAGGAAGTTATCCCACTTATGGAGGATCCTATCACTTATAAACTTGGATCACTTACATTTTTTAGGGAAATCTATCTTATCAATGAAGAAGCTATCACCTTTGAAGATCCACAATAGAGAAGAGAAGGATTAGCACCTTGTTTCCAAGGTAAATCATATCTTATTGCAAATAAAATGTTTCAACGGATGAATTATCAAGGTAGAGGATTAGGCCTACATGAATAGGGTATCCTAGAACCAATGTAGATTATTAGCAATCCTAAGCATCAAGGTCTTGGTTATTTGACAATTAATGGATCTAAACATATCAGTGATACCTCTATAATACTAGGGGAAATTTTATCTAGTGCAAGTGTCAACATAGGAAGCACGGTGAATCCTTATGATGAAACTGATGCCAATACTACAACCAGCCACATCACGAATTGTCATGTCTCAAACTCTGATGCTCCTTTTTTTGGCTTTGTGTGGATTTGACCTTTAATTGAATGTGTGTGGTAGACTACATAATGAATACTATGGTATTTTTGGTGTGATGAAGTATGAAATGTGCTTTAATTTAAGTTGAATGCCTAGAACGCAATTTATTTTGAACATGATGGAAAATGGAAAATGTTATTTCAATTCATGAGTTTTATTGTTTTTGAGTATATCTTTATGTGGATACTAAGTTATAGATGTGTACCTAAGGGTATTGAGATGTAGGTCGTCGAAGACCAAGGGTGTGGCTAAGGAGAGGTGTTTAGCTTCTTGGAAGGGTACCGCAGGAATGGATCTCTCGCATACACACACGTGCACGTAGTGTTATTTAAATGCATGTAGTTTTAATTTAATTGGATACATAATTGTATGTTTTTCTGAGTGTTTATTTAATTTTATGAAGCGGAAATAAAAGCATAGTAAAATAGAAGAATTAATTAAATGCATAATGTTGTGTTTTCATAATGCTTATTTTTAATTTGTGAAGTAGAAATAAAAATGTGAGATGGAAATAATAGACAATAACTTAGCTTAAATAATTTTATTATGCAAATAAATGCACTTGCTTTGTTGAATGAATTTTTTTTACTGAAGTTGTTTATTAGTCAGTAAATTATTATTTATATTAGAAAGGTAATATTTTATTTACAATAAAGTGGTACTCATTTACTTATTTATTTGGAAATAAATAAATATAGTGAAATTAAAAGTAATTTTGGGGTAAAGAAAGGAAGCATCGGGAAATTGAATTTAATTGGAATTTCAAGATTAGGTTTTGGGAAAACTAAAAATAAACTTTAAAAGAGAAAAGATAAACGAAAAAAAACAATGATTCTTGAACACATTTTCCATATTTTATGCTCGGAAAATTATCAAAAATGGCTGCAAAATAGATTACCTTCTAGATTTTAGTGGATTTTAAATCAGGGGGATTAAGAAGAAAATACATTGAAAAGAAAAGAAGAAGGAGAATAAGACTTCCCAAGAGCAAGCTCCAGGAAAGGAAGAAGCAGGAGGGATTTGTTTCAACTAGAGGAAACTCTTTTCCAGGTATTTAACTCTTTCCATTGCATTTAAATTCCAACATATGAAAAAGAATTGTTGTATTGTTCAAAGGTTTTACTCCTTTGAAACCATTGTGAAAAATCACTATATTCAAAGTATTAGCTATGCAAATTTAATAGTGATGTCTAAACAACCTTTTCAAATTATTTATCTATTTAAGTATAATTTTTGCATCCTCTCTGCATTGAATATCTTATTTCTAGATTATCTTTCCTTTCCGTGTGAATTTTCTAATGACTCTTGTTCTAGAATGTGTTGACATATTATATATGTTTATATATACACACATATATATATTTATATACATACATCAATCTATATATGTATATAAATATATATGTATTTAAAAGATACAAATTTTTTGCATATGATATACTGAGCACCAACCTCAGCCATTTGAATTTTGGTTTGAATTGAGTCTTTATAGCAAACTGTGAGCATATATACAAAGGAGGGAATGAGACTCACCCCAGTCAAGTCCTCCCCATATGGGAAGGACTGCGCTATGGGGGCGGTGCCTTCTCCCATAGGTGGGGGCACCGGCCATAGAATGCCTATCATTACCTTTCAAAAATCTACATTGAACTTAGAAACCTTTGTTTGTACTGTGATTTTCTGATACGAATTTTTTCCCTGTCTTTACTGCGAGTGTGAATAAATGGCTATAATATATATTAATTATAAATGTATATATATATACATGTATATATATGTATATATATATGTATATATATATATATATATATGTATATATATATATATATATTATATATATATATAAATAAATATCACGATATGTATATATATTTCATTTACAACAGTATATCTATATATACAAATGTTGTAGGTTATTTTGAATTAAAACAATAACCATGCTTGAACCATATTTTATCTTGGGATTGATAATTTCAGGAATGTGCATAAATATAAATACATCTATTTATTTTATTCGAGAATAAACAAATTCTTAAACCCGAATGAGTAGATTTGAATCTGGTAGGGAAATACTAAAATTTATGTGCTATGCTAATGAATTTTTGTGTAAAGTGTTGGTTAGATGTAAATATTTATATTTTGAGTGTAATGTAATTTTATTATATATAAGTATTTATATATGTATATATGGATATATATAAATGCTTATATATATATATGTGAATGTACATTAGAATAGTATATGTGCAAAAGAAAATGAAATTTATGAGAATACTTATATTGTTGTTTAGAGAGGTTTTTCTTTTCTTTTTACACCAAAAACGTGTCATGTAGACTAAACCATTCAATTGAATATGCATGTACTTGTGTTAATGGAATGTAATAGAAGTTTAGAAAAGAAATCATAATGATCTATTAAAACTATTTGCGAAATTCACTCTATTTGAATTAATGATTTTATGCAATACAAATTGAGAACTTATACCTTTAAATCGCTAAATAGTTGAGTATATGAAAAGATACACGAGAGAACATTACCATAAGAGTATAGGAAAACTGAAAACCTCTAGAAGTAGACATAATGCTGATTGGGGTTTATTTTTATTTCAATTATTCAATAGATTAAATTTTTCAATTAGGGATATCTTGCATGTATGTGAAATGAACTCATTGCTTAAACTTGTTTTAATTCATTATTGATAGTTAATTTGAAAAATGATATACTTAGTGAAAATTGTAGGATCATTCGTGAGTTACGTTATTGCATTTAAGTATATCATATTGTGAACTAGTCCATGAAACATGTTTATGATGAAATGCTTGTGTGAGAAAATGTTATTAAACTGATTGGAATTTTTATGTGGAAAATGCATTATTTATTTCATTTATGAGTAGACTTCCAGGACAGGATGCTGAAGGTGGACCCATAGAGACGATAGTTTTACCTTTTCTAAAACTATCATTTATTTTTCTTTATGCTTGGCCAAGCAATGTACCATTGAAATCAATGGAATAAAAGTCTAGAATTAAATGTTATGTAGGTCTTTGCCACCTCCTGTTTGCAAGAAATATGTTATTCTTAGTATAGGAATGCATATAGGCATCATGCTTGCATCCAAAGTTCCCTCTTGTTGTGTTGTTCTAGGTTACTAAGCTCCTCATGCAGGGTCGGGGATTTCTTTGAGATGGGAAGAAACCCGGGGAAGTCATGTGCATTGTGGTTGGGTGGAAAGGGCACCTTAAACACACTCTTGGACTCAACACAAGAAGACTAGTGGAGTCAAAGCGGATGAGGATCAAAGCTTCACCTTGTCATGGATATATCTCTTATATTATTTCTTTATTGCTTGCATAGTCCATTTGTACATTGTAACTTTATTTCATGAATATAACATTTATGTAAACTTTTTTATGTATCATTGAAATAGATGATTTGTAACACCCTTAATGGTGTATGTACATTGATAATGTTATATGAAATTGCTTGAGCATTTATGGATAACTCATGGTATACATGTTATGGATATATCATGTTATAGATGTACCGCTATCACCTTACATGAAATGAATGTTACTCTTTTACTGCATTTTGTATGGAGTGGAAATCTTTCGGCCTTTCCATTTTGGTATCAGAGCAGGAAATTTCAACTTTAGGACCTATGCCTAATTATGCTTGATGTTATGCTTTTCCAGGGTAACTCCCAATGGATGTTAGATACTATCAATAGGGAGGAGGATCTCGTGGTGATCCCAGTGATAAGTTGGATCCGATTTTGACCATATTGAGTAGACAAGAGTCTAGGATCGATAACCTAGAATAGGAAAGATAGACTGGGCCATTAGGGTCAAATCTTGGTGAAATTGAAAACAACAGGAATCAACCAAATGGAGAAAACCCTAAGGCTAAAAGAAATCAAAGTAAGCTAGGGAAGGTAGCTAAAGAATTGGGTAAGGACCTCAAGAAGTTCGTGCCACCAAAGTTTGATGGTAAATCTTTTGGGGATGGAGTAGAGGTTTGGATCATAGAAATGGAAAGGTGACTTGGGAGAAATTCTTGCAGATATTCAGAATGAGGTGGCTTCCAAAATCCTATTTTGATAAAAAGATGATAGAATTCCAGGTACTCATCCAAGGAGGAATGATGGTGACACAATATTGGGAGAAATTCTCACTTGCTTAAGTACGTACCCAAGTAACAGCATGATGAGAGGTTTCAGATTTGAAAATTCATTATGGGGCTTAGGCCTCAAATTGGAAATGAGGTGGACAAGCATAATCCTACCACCATGGATGAGACCTTTGAATTGGCACTTAAGCATTTGTTCTAAAATGCAGCATGTTGCAAACTACAGGAAAATAAGAGATGCTAAATATGGTAAAAAGAAACCCCAAGGTAACCGCTAGGGTAATTAGGATAATTAGAATAACTAGAGAAATTAGGGTAATCAGGGCAATAATAGCAGGCATATCAAAAATCTAAAAAGGGGAAATAATTCTTAGGGATGGAATGATGGGAATTAGGGCAGCAATAAGAAGGCTAATTATAACAAAAACAAAAATAATAGGAAGGATTTTTCAGATAGGCCTAAGGCACCCCATGGAGGTTGTTATACTTGTGGTGGTGAGAATTACACCATTGTGTTCCCTCAGAGGGTGAATAGGTAGAATAACAAGAATCAACATCATATTCATGTAGCAGTTAATAACCACCAAGCCGATTATCAAGCTACACGTATCTAGCTATCGAGTAAAATTTTTGGATGCCTTGTTTCTATTTTAATTGATACTGGTGCCACTGATAGTTTTTTGGATCCTCATTTTGTATCTAAATTATATGTTAAGTCAGGCTATATGGTAAATTCATGGAAAGTTTAGTATGGGAACTAGGTAGAGAGGAAGGTAGATCAATGCCTATTTTGTAGTGAACTTGAACTCCCTAGTCTTAGAATGCAAGTCAATTTATATGTAGCACCTTTGAGGTCTTATGATGTAATTTTAGGGATAAACTGGCTTACCGAACATAAGGCTCTTGTTGATTGTGAGGAGAAAATAGTAAAGTGTTTTGATGATCAAGGGAATCATGTTGAAATTTGTGGTGTAAAAAGGCGTTTCGAGCTCAGGTAGGTCTCCTCCATGCAGTTAAAGAAGGAAAGTCGGAAGGGATGCACTATTTATGCAATAAAGGTCAAGGACCTTGAAGAGACAAAGTCATCAGTCAATGATCATCCCATTCTAAAAGAATTTTAGGATGTTTTTCCTAACAAGCTGACCGAGCTACCGCCTAAGCGTGTATTTGAATTTTCTATAGACTTGCTACCTGGAGCAAAACCTTAGTCTAAAGCACCATATAGAATGAACATCATGGAGTTATATGAATTTAAGGACCAATTAGAGGAATTGTTAAAATAGGGTTTCATTAGGCCAAGTGTGTCCCCATGGGGAGCTCCTATTATATTTGTGAAAAAGAAGGATGGAACCTTAAGGTTATGCATTGATTATAGGATGCTTAACAAGGTTACTATCAAGAAAAAATACACGCTCCCTTGTATTGATGATTTGTTTGATCAATTAAAAGATGCCAAGGTATTCTCAAAAATTGATTTGAGATTGGGATACCATCAGTTGAGAATAAAAGATGAAGATATCCACAAGATTGTTTTTAGGACAAGATATGGGCACTGCAAATTTATAGTGTTATTGTTTGGGCTAACCAATGCCCCTACAACCTTCATGAATTTAATGAATAGTGTCTTTTGGGACTGTTTGGATAATTTTGTCTTAATCTTTCTTGATGATATCTTGATATATTCTAAGTCAGAAGGAGAGCATGAAAGGAACTTGAGGATTGTGTTGCAAAGACTAATAGATCATAAGTTATATGGAAAAATGTCCAAATGCACCTTTTATCAATCTGAGGTGCACTATCTGGGGCACATTATTTCAATAGATGGGATAGACATGGACCTAGATAAAATCAAGGCAATATTGGAGTGGCCAACACTATATAATGTTTCTGAAGTCTGTAGCTTCATGGGAATTTTTGGTTACTACAAGAGGTTTTTCCAAGGGTTCTCATCAATTGCAGCACCCATTATAGCACTCCAGAGAAAGGGAAGGAAAATTGAGTGAAGCGACAAATGTGAAAAAGCCTTTCAATTGCTCAAAGAGAAACTCACTTCTGCACCTATTCTAGTTGTACCTGACCTGAATGGGCATTTCACAGTGATTACAGATGCATCAGGGGATGGAGTAGGAGTAGTCCTCATGCAAGAAGGACAATTGGTGGCATATGAGTCTAGAAATTTGAAAAAAACATGAACTAAACTATACACCACATGATTTAGAGCTTGCGGCCATAGTACATGCTCTCTAGATGTAGAGGCACTACCTCTTGGGAAAGCCTTATGAGTTAAAAATAGATCATGCTGGATTACATTATATCTTTACTTAGCCCAACCTAAATGCTCATCAAAGGCGATGGTTGGAATTTCTGAGTGAGTATGACTTTGGCATCGAGTATATTAAGGGAAAATCAAATAGGGTAGCAGATGCCTTGAGTAGAAGAAGACATATTGCAGCCATGGTTACAATACAATCCAATTTCAGGCAACAGGTGATTTAGGCCTTACTAGGGGATGAGCATTTTGAAAGGGTAAAACAAGCCCTAGGACAGGATCCTTCGAATCATAGATTTGTGGGTTATGTGTTTGAGTTGGATGGACTCTTGAGGTTCCAGGGTCGTATGTATATTCCTAATTCCATAAGATTGAGAGAGTTGGTGTTGGAGGAGTTCCATAATGCACCATATTCAGGGCACCCCAGTGTTACTAAAATGGTAGAGGGACTCAGGCCACTATACTTTTGTCCAAGACTCAAGAGAGATGTAACTGCATTTGTTGCCTGACGCTTGGAATGCTAGCATGTTAAGGCTGAACATGCGCATCTGGCAGGAATTTTATACCCACATAGGGTGCTAGAATATAAGTGGCAGGTGATAACTATGGACTTTATTCAGGGGTTGTTGATGTCTAGGAATAAACATGATACTATCTTAGTTGTGGTGGACAAGTTGAAAAAAGTGGCTCATTTCATCCCTGGAAATCTCAAAGATGGTTTATTGGTTTTGGCAAGAAAATTTGTGCAGGAAATTTTTCAACTGCACGGAGTGCCTGAGATGATCATTTCTGATCGTCACACTCGTATGACTTCTAGGTTTTGGACTACACTAAACTCTTCCCTAGGAACCAAACTGAATTTTAGTTCTGCATATCATCCTCAGACCGATGGTCAGTCAAAGAGGGTGAATTAGGTTGTGGAGGTTATCCTTCAAATGTATTGTATGGAATAGTAGCATAAGTGGGAGGAGTATTTTCCTTTAGTGGAGTTTTCCTACAACAACTTGTACCATGCCTCTTTGGGTATGGCACCATTTGAGGCTCTGTATGGTTGTAAATTCTAGAAACCCATCAATTGGGATAGGGTAGAAGACATGATTGTGATTGGACCTGAAATGTTAAGAGAAATGGAAGATCAGATGAAGCTCATCAAAGAAAAGTTGAAGCAAGCTTCAGATCGACATAATAGTCTTATAGATAAGAACATGACTTTCAGATGGTTTTTTGTGGGATACAAGGTCTTTTTGAGAGTTTGGCCACAAAAGAGTTCAATCTCTTTCACCAAGAACTCAAAGATAGCCCCTAGATTTGTTGGACCCTTTGAGGTCTTGGAGTTTGTTAATCCAGTTGCTTATAGGCTTGCTCTACCGCTAGCTCTATCCCAGATCCATAATGTCTTTCATGTCTTAGTGCTTAATCCCTATCATCCAGATGTTGCTCATATCCTTGACTAGCATGCCTTGCAGGTACAGGACCCAGAAGTGATGCTAGTCAAACCCATCAGGATACTGGAAGAGTGCAACGTTAAGTTGTAAAATTGAGATATTATGCAGTATAGGGTCCAGTGGGACCAATATTTGGTGGATAATGCCACCTAGGAGAATGCTGAGGAAATTGACAGATCTTTTCCTCATTTGATTTTCTAGTATAGTTTTTCTTTTATGCATATTGAGACTTATGATACACTGATACTTTAGACTCTATTGTGTGGATGTTTGTAATAAGACATTGAGATGATGTATCTTCCAATTGGGAAAGGATGTCATGTCTCGAACTCTGATGCTCCTTGTTTTTGGATTTGTGTGGATTTGAACTTTGATTGGATGTGTGTAGTATAATACATAATGAATACTATGGTATTTTTGGTGTGATGAAGTATGAAATGTGCTTTAATTTAAGTTGAATTCTTAGAACGCAATTTATTTTGAACATGATGGAAAATAGAAAATGTTATTTCAATTCATGATTTTTATTTTTTTTGAGTATATCTTTATGTGGATACTAATTTATTGATGTGTACCTGAGGGTATTGAGATGTAGGTCGTCGAAGACCAAGGGTGTAGCTAAGGAGAGGTGGTTAGCTTCTTGGAAGGGTACCACAAGAATGGATCTCTTGCATATACACATGTGAACGTAGTGTCATTTAAATGCACGTAGTTTTAATTTAATTGGATGCATAATTGTACGTTTTTATGAGTGTTTATTTAATTTTATGAAGCGGAAATAAAAGCATAGTAAAATAGAAGAATTAATTAAATGCATAATGGTGTGTTTTTAAAATGCTTATTTTTAATTTATGAAGTAGAAATAAAAAGGTGAGATGGAAATGATAGTTAGTAACTTAGCTTAAAGAATTTTATTATGCAAATAAATGCATTTTACTAAAGTTGTTTATTAGTCGATAAATTATTATTTATATTAGAAAGGTAATATTTTATTTACAATAAAGTGGTATTCATTTACTTATTTATTTGGAAATAAATAAATATAGTGAAATTAAAAGTAATTTTGGGGTAAAGAAAGGAAGCATCGGGAAATTGAATTTAATTGGAATTTCAAGATTAGGTTTTGGGAAAACTGAAAAGAAACTTGAAAAGAGAAAAGATAAACAAAAACAAACAATGGTTGTTGAACACATTTTCTTGATTTTATGCTCTGCAAAATATAAAAAATGGCTGCAAAATAGATTACTTTTTAGATTTTAGTGGATTCTAAATTAGGGGGATTAAGAATAAAATACAGTGAAAAGAGAAGAAGAAGGAGAAGAAGACTTCCCGAGAGCAAGCTCCAAGAAAGGAAGAAGAAGGAGGAGGGATTTGTTTCAACTGGAGGCAACTCTTTTCTAGGTATTTAACTCTTTCCATTGCATTTAAATTCCAACATATGAAAAAGAATTGTTGTATTGTTCAAAGGTTTTACTCCTTTGAAACCATTGTGAAAAATCATTGTATTCAAAGTATTGGTTGTGCAAATTCAATAGTGATTTCTGAACAACATTTTTCAAATTCTTTATATATTTAAGTATAATTTTTGCAGCCTCTCTACATTGAATATCTTATTTCTAGATTATCTTTCCTTTCTGGGTGGATTTTTGAATGACTCTTGTTCCATAATGTGTTGACATATTATATATGTCTAAATATACATATATATATATATATATATACATACATCAATCTGTATATGTATATAAATATATATATATATTTAAAAGATACATTTTTTTTGCATATGATATACCGAGCACTAACCGCAATGATTTGAATTTTGGTTTGAATTTAGTCTTTATAGAAAACTATGAACATATATACAAAGGAGGGAAGGGGGCTCACCCCAGTTGAGCCCTCCCCATATGGGAAGGGTTGCGCTATGGGGGCAGCACCCTCCACAGGCCGCGACATGTGGAGGGAGTGATGCCCTCCTAGACAGTGCCTTCTCCCATAGTTGGGGGCGCCGGCCATAGAACCCCTATCATTACCTTTCAAAAATCTACATTGAACTTAAAAACCTTTGTCTATACTACGATTTTCTAATACAAATTATTTCCCCGTGTCTTTACTGCAAGTGCAAATAAATGGCTAAAATATATGTAAATTATAAATGTAAATATATATATATATATGTATATATACATATATGTATTATATATAAATAAATATAATGATATGTATATATATTTCATTTACAACAGTATATATATATATACAAATGTTGTAGGTTATTTTGAATTAAAAAAATAACCATGCTTGAACCATATTTTATCTTGGGATTGATAATTTCGGGAATGTATGTGCATAAATATAAATACATCTATTTATTTTATTGGAGCATAAACAAGTTCTCAAACCTGAATGAGTAGATTTGAATTTGGCTAGGAAATACTAAAATTTATGTGCTATGTTGATGAATTTTTGTGTAAAGTGTTGGTTAGATGTAAATATTTATATTTTGAGTGTAATGTACTTTAATTAGATATAAGTATTTATATATGTATATATGGATATATATATATATATATATATATATATAAATGATTATATATATGTGAATGTACATTAGAATAGTATACTTGCTAAAGAAAATGAAATTTCTGAGAATACTTATATTGTTGTTTAGAGAGGTTTTTCTTTTCTTTTTACACTAAAAACATGTCACATAGACTAAACCATTCAATTGAATATGCATGTACTTGTGTTAATGGAATGTAATAAAATTTTAGAAAAGAAATCATAAAGGTCTGTTAAAACTATTTGTGAAATGCACTCTATTTGAATTAATGATTTTATGCAATACAAATTGAGAACTTATACCTTTAAATAGCTAAATAGTTGAGTATATGAAAAGATACATGAGAGAACATTACTATAAGAGTATAGGCAAACTGAAAACCTCTAGAAGTAGACATAATGATGATTGGGGTTTATTTTTATTTCAATTATTCAATAGATTAATTTTTTCAATTAGGGATATCTTGCATGTATGTGAAATGAACTCATTTCTTAAACTTGTTTTAATTCATTAATGATAGTTAATTTGAAAAATTATATACTTAGTGAAAATTGTAGGATCATTCGTGAGTTACATTATTGCATTTAAGTATATCATATTGTGAACTAGTCTATGAAACACGTTTATGATGAAATTCTTGTGTAAGCAAATGTTATTAAATTGATTGGAATTTTTATGTGGAAAATGCATTATTTATTTCCTTTATGAGTAGACTTCTAGGACAGGATGCCGAAGGTGGACCCACAGAGAGGATAGTTTTACCTTTCCTAAAACTATCATTTATTTTTTTCTATGCTTGGCCAAGCAATGTACCATTGGAATAGATGGAATAAAAGCCTAGAATTAAATGTTATGTAGGTCTCTACCACCTCTTGTTTGCAAGAAATATGTTATTCTTAGTATAGGAATGCATATAGGCATCACGCTTGCATCCAGAGTTCCCTCCTGTTGTGTTGTTCTAGGTTGCTAGGCTCCTCGTGTAGGGTTGGGGATTTCTTTGAGATAGGAAGAAACCCAGGGAAGTCATGTGCATTGTGGTTGGGTGGAAAAGGCCCCTTAATCACACTCTTGGCCTCAGCACAAGAAAAATAATGGAGTCAAGACGGATGAGGATCAAAGCTTCAATTTTTCATGGATATATCTCTTATACTATTTCTTTATGGCTTGCATAGCCCATTTGTACATTGTAACTTTATTTTATGAATATAACATTTATGTAAACTTTTTTATGTATCATTGAAATAGATGATTTGTAACACCCTTAATGGTGTATGTACATTGATAATGTTATATGAAATTTCTTGAGAATTTATGGATAACTCATGGTATACATGTTATGGATATATCATGTTATAGATGTACCACTATCTCCTTACATGAAATGAATGTTACTCTTTTACTGCATTTTGTATGGAATGGAAATATTTTAGCCTTTACATGAATCTTCATCCACCCATCACCCCATCCACAAATTGGGACCAACATCAAAAGAAGGATGTAAATGAAAGAAAGAAGAACATCATCAAAGGAAAAGAAGTAGCAAAGCATGAAGGACATATCAAATACAAGTGGATACCAAAGAATACAAAGAAAGATTATCCCTATCAAACTCCATCAATCAAAGAAACTATGGGGAAAAATAAAAAAGGGAAAAGTATCCATCAAAGATGTCCACAAAGGAAAAAGGAAGCTTCTCAAGCAACATACAAAGTATATCAAGTAGTTGGTCCTAATTCCAAGCACGCTTTTGTATCCACCCATCATTGCTCATCTTCCCAAGTTTGGAGAGCTAAGGGTTCCAAACTTCCAACCAATTCATCAACTATTCCTAAACACACTTCATCCACTCCTCCACACATGATATCCAATACTCACATTGACCATGTATTGGAAGCAACCCTTCATCATAAGGATTCATAAGGCACTCTATTGCGATGTGCGCATAAAGACATAGTTAACTCTAGTATCAACAAAGTAGATCAGAAATCTCAAAAGTTGCATTGAAATGTATGTATCTTAGCAAAGCAACTTCTTTAAGTAGGCTATCAGTGGCACATCATGATAGAAGCATCTACATCAACACTACTAGGTGGTTCAGAATGAGCTTAGAATATTTCACAGAGAAATATAAAAAAAATCAAAAAAAGGATTGAAAACAGTAAAGAAAAAAATCATCCTCCAGTGAAAACCACTATGGTGGCACTTTGGGTAGGTACCATTATGAAACATGGCAAACAAGCATCATGTGTAGAATTGAGCATCTACATATGTGACTTCAGGTAGAAGCATCTCATCCCATCCATAATAAATCCAACATTCCATCCATCTTATCCATAATAAATCCATTCATCCATGAACCATTTATCCAACCCATTGCTATCTATCTACATTATCTTGGTCTTGAAAAAGTTTGGTGTAAACTTTACATTTTCTTATGGTAAACATCTTGAAATAAGTCATTTTCATTGATCGTATCTTACTAGATAAGCCATGAAGCATTATCCAAATGACCATCCTCTATTTGAACCTGTTATCTTATCATAAGATAATCCTCGGCATCCTTTTTGTGCTTACCATATCCCTCCATCCATACATCTATCGAAGCATCCACCCATGACATTCGATACATTGCTAGACACTGGGGGAAGATATTTACATCCCACTTTGGGAATAAATATTGATCTATATCTTCCAACTTATGTAGTGATCTGAACATTGGAAAACATAAAATAAAATTGGTCAAAACATTTGTGAGCCAAAATCCAAATCACTAGCCCATGGCATATTTTGACAAGATGTTCCTTATCAACATCAATCCAAACAATCAATATCAATTGCATCTAACGTGTGCTTCAACATCACATCAAATCATCCAAAACCAACTTTTGTTCCAAACCACACTTCACAAAATCCTGATCAATCAAATCCAATCAATCCATCATCATCTTGGGATATCTTTCCCAGTTCTCATGTTACTTAACACTATCTTTACATTGTTGTGTATCCTCAACAATGTTATCATCAGAAATCCATCAATCAAATCCAATCAATCCCTCATCATGTTGGGATATCCATCCTAATCCTCATGTTTCTTAAACACTATCCTTGCATTATTGTGTATCCTCAAAAATGTTATCATCATCAATCCATCGATCCGATCAATCATCCTTGGCTTGGTTTTCAACAAAATCCAAAACTAGAGCATGATATCATCACACATATCCATATCCAAATCCTTAAAATCATGCAAAAAATCCAAAAACATCCAAAACATGTCAAAATCCCAAAAATAGATCAAAAAGTAAAGAAAATAATTAGAAACATAGTCGTCTTGTTGAACTACGCATCTCTAAGCTCTGAACGTAGGCAAGGTTGATCTTTGATCATCCCCTAAGACACTTAGGTCAGTCCTTTAAGAGTCTGTCATAATAAACTGACAAACCATTTATTTATATATCATCAATAATCTAGTCTATGTCAGTTGAACTACATGGTCTCTATGTGTATAATGTAGGTAAGGCTAATCTTTGATCAGTCCTTGAGACCCCTAGGATAGGTCTTTAGGTTAGGTTCTTGGTCAAAATCTTGGAAAACACAAAAACATTGGAAAATTCAAAAATCATAACATTTGCAAAACACCTAGAAACACCAAAAACAGCCTCAAAATATTTCAAAACATCAAAAACATCCAAATATTTGGAGAAAAACCATTTGTCCCATCTTTCTTTCACTCGCAATAAGCATTCACTCATAATAAATCATCGTCATCCTTAACCTTTGGTAAAACAATCAGAAAAAAAGTCTAGCGGATTAAGAGTGAAAACTCAAAATGTCAAGGTCTCAAGTCTAGGTTAGTAGGTAAACAAGTTGGTCAACTCTTGGTACTAATAGACCATCATCCATTCAATCCCAAATCATCTAATAACATCATGTCCTAGGATGCATCCTTCCTACAATAGACATCAACATCAAGCATCACCGTAGTTTAGTCTCGGCTAGCAACATGAAGAAGATTAGCTTGCTTGTTTACTTGATCTTTTTCTTTTGATTTATCTTACTGCACTCATTCTACTCGATGATGTCCAAACAAAGGGATTTAGAGAAAAAAGGAATGGGGCAATGATCATTATCTTTCTATATGTTGTGCTTGTTGGATGTTCTTGTAATATAACCTTGGTCACATACTTTGTTTGGGTGCAAGGAGGGTGTTTTAGGTGTCTTATTGACCACATAGGAAGGCTTGTCTTCATTTGTATTGGTCTAAGATATTTGAAATATCTGAACATTTTAAATAAGGTTTTGTATACTAGGTGTGAAGAGGAGTACTCCTATCTAATTTTTGACTCAAAGTCCATCACACTAGGTGCAACACCATCCTAGTTCTTTATACCTTGATGCATTTTTCCTCTGTGTTTTATCAAACATAAGGTAAGTAAGCCCTTTTCAAATCCCAATTCTTGATAAGAAATACATCATCATCATCATCATCATCATCTCTAATAATTTCTTGTAGATCATGGACTTATTGGATCCTCTTGTCATCATCTCATTTCTTCTTTCTTTCTTCTCTTTGCGCTAACATGGTACCATGACAGTTAATCAAAACATCACCAATGCATCCATCCTACATCCACAAACCATTAGCATGTTCCATATCATCCACATCATATATATAATAGGAAACATTGATCATATCACGTGCATTGCATTTCCATCATTTGCTTCATAATATAGATTAGTTATTCTAAGAATTTTAAAACCATCTCATTTGCATCATCATCATAACCATCCATACATCCATCTTGAACCTCTTTGTCATGAGATTGACCCTCAAATCAAACTTTTTGCTCGATCTCTCGAGGGAGCAATGTACCAATATACTTCTTTCCACTAGGGCATCTAAAAAAGTTTTAAAAAAATTGAATTTTGATCCTAGCAAGTTTATTCTTTGAACCAATGCAGTAGGTACATTGCTTCAAAGAGGGGCAAAATGTAGACGTTCAAATTATCCTGATTAATATCATGCACTCGATCCTGATTCACTAACATCAATTCTTCCTGAATCACTTATTTACTAACCAGTTAAATAAATAATCCTTATTTAATTAATTCATCATAATTCCTCTGTTAATTAAATAAATCAACTTTATTTGATTAAATCATTATCTTCTTTTAATTAAATAAATCATTTTATTTGATTAATCATAATGTTCCTCTTTTAATTAAATAAATCACTTTATTTAATTAAATCATATTTCCTCTTTTGATTAAATAAATCATTTTATTTAATTAAATCCTAAGGTCATCTCCTTTTAATTAAATAAATTAACCTTTATTTGATTAAATCTAACATCATCCCTTCTAATTAAATAAATCAAAATTTATTTAATTAAATCTAATGTCCATTATTTCTCTCATTTGATTTAAATAAATCCAAAAATCTAAATCAAATGTCATATCAACTAATTTTATCTAAGTTAATTAAATTCTAATTAACTCTAACTCTAATCCTCAAATCCTCTAGATTTTGCAACTTGCACATGTAAATCAATTTAATTGATTTATTAATTCTTCTATTTCATTCAAAAATGATATCTCTTTGGAATATTCCTCCAATTTGAAATCTCCCTCCTAAAAGGACTTGTCCTCCAACATGACATTTATAACTCTTACATGTCCTTTTTCTTGAGCCAAGTGGCATTAACTCATCTTTCAACTCTTCCTCCATAAGCCATCTTTTGAATTTCAAATTGCACCTAATTGCATTTATCATGCACATTGATCAAAATGTGCTCCACTTCTCTTCAACAACATGTTGACAAGTGGCACATTGTTATTGGTTCATCTTTAGTCCCACATTCTCCCTATTTCTAATTCTTCAATCCTTCTCCATTATAAATAGAGTCCTCCTCTATTGTATTTGGCATCCACAATCCATGTAAGATCATGATGCTCATTTGAATCCATAGTCATTCACAAGTTTATGCAAGGTTATTATAGTCATTTTGAATTCAAGGTATCCATTTTCATCCACATTTCATCCATGTTAGCATGAGATTTCATCAATCATAGCAAGGTTATTGTCATTCTTCATCAAGGATCAATCAATCATCATCAAGCTTATCAAGGAATTGGGAAAGGGCTTCTTTCCACAGCAAAAAAACACCAATTCCCCCATGGGATGCTGGTTTGAGTATTAAAATAGGATTTCATTATCTTGTATTTGTTATTTTTCTTTGATTTTAATGTTCTTGTATTTGAATGAATTTCATGGGGAATGTGTATTTGTAACTTGTTTATTGACTATTGTTGGATTTCTTGTTCATGTTTGAGAAGGTCTAGACCAGACATTCACAATCATTATTAAGCACTCTATTTCTCAAGTTGAAACTACTCCTAACTTGAACAATTGTAATAGCTATTAGATATCTTAGCTCTTCTTTAGAAGGTATTCTAAGTCTAACATCAGAGCCTAATATTTCAACATTAAGAGTGTTTATACAATCTTCCTCTTCATCATCAAAAAAGACTTGTTGATGGTATACATTTGAATTACATCTTTTGTCATCAACATCAGCTTATGTACAAAGGAATGATCGATCAATTGATCCATGCTCTTCTTACCCACCCCTCCTCCTATTCTCGTTCATGCCTTGTCCAGTTGAGAAGACTGACTATTGAGCTTGATGAACGATCACCCTTCCATATATATATATATATATATATATATATATATATATTCGCTTCCAAAGGATTTATCTCCCTCATTAGAAGAATATTCATCATAATTTATGGAAAATCTATGAGACTTCATTTTTACCTCATTATCTTCATCACGTGGCATATCACATTCATCACAAGGGTCATGCTCTTATTATAAAGATTGTATAACCATACATTATTGTGGTGAATGAGACAATTGAAAAACCATGCACCAAGGACTATCCTCAACAAAATTGTATTATTTTTATTTAAAGGGTCAAGTGTTTCTTTATTTGGAACTTCTCTTTGGTCATTTTTCTATTGGATTTCCATTATGCTAGTTTATATAATAAGGCTGGTCAAACAATTTGGGCATTCTTTCCTTCTTTTGATAATTTGGCTTGTCTTGAGCCAAACCTTTCTCATTATTAGCTACCTTGTAGCTCAAATCCTTTAGTGCATTCATGAATTTTTCAAACTTATCCTCAAAAGGAACTACCTTAGATGTGTTTCCTTTATGATTCTACAATATTTTCATACCATCCCTCTTGTTGACCTTCCCAGATGCTTTTTTGTTGTTCTTAATATGCAATAAAATCTTAAAAGCATCTCTTAAAGAATGAGGATCTATATCCCTCAACTGATATCCCATCTTAGGCTCATAAGCATTACAATACAATTCTAGACACATAGGCTCAATAGGCCTAATGTATTGTGGAATTTTGTTCATGACTTTAATGAACCTAGTATTGAAATTAGAGACCATTTATTTATGTCCTTTGGTAATGCTGGTGAATTCATTGATTATGAACCTTGGATCATTTTTCTCACTATAGTGATCTTTGAAAACCCTTTTGAACTCTTCCCAAGACCCAATACTAGACTGAGACAGACTTCTATGCCAATCCCTAGCATCACTTGTTAGCTATTATAAAAAAAATTCATAACATCTTCATCCTCAACTTCAAAATCATCAATCAGATTCAGAAATGATCACAAGTGATCTTCACCTGAAATTACATTATTTCTTGAGAACTTGAATAAGACATTGCTTATCTCATTGGGGATAGGGTTAGGGTATTTAGGGATACCATTGAAATACAATTATCTATACCTTTCCAAATGCAAAGGCCTTCTTGCAAGAAAATTCCTTACAACAAGATTTATTTGAGGATTTCCTTGACCATCAGGTTGTTGACCTATAACATTTAGTCCTCATAAGGATTTGTGTTATGTCCACCCAAATGAGTACTCACATTGTGATTATATTGTTGTTAATTTCCATATTATCCATAACCTCCAAGTTTTTATGGTGGAACACTCACTTGTGGTTGTGAGTTGGGTTGAGGTATGATTTGACCTATTTGAGGGAATATTTATACATTAGACACTTGGGCAGAACTTTTTTGTGAGGTTAATGTTGTGGGATCAATCAGTGGGAAACTTTGATTATAAATAACATGCAGGATGCTAAAATTAGAACCAAAAGCAAAAGAATTATCAGACACATAAGATGCTTTTAAGAATTTTATCCTTCTTTACATGTCATCTCTAACCCTTATATCTTCCAACCTCTCTAATTCTACTCTGAGATACTCAACCTCCTATTGTAACTCAAACTCTTCTTGATCATGATTTTTAGAGGTAGATTATTTTTGAGATGAAACACCTACATGAGGGATTGTTTCCATGGTAGAATTTATATTTTGAAGGATTTTCCTTTACATGAATCTCAAGATACAACATTAGACTATGAATTAACTGGTAGTGTACTAACCACTATAGGATTGGCCCATGTTCTTTCATTAGATTTACCAAGTGGGACATTCAAGGTATTACTATTTGTTGCAAGTATGAAGGTGTTTTCATTGATGATATACAAAAATTAGGGTAAAGAATAAACTAGCTTTAGCTTGGTCTAAGTGTTAATTTGGGGATCGTAAGCTTATGAGAGGTATTGTAGTAGTATACCTAAGGGAGGAAAGCAGTGGATTAAGTGGGGATGAGTGCAACTAGAACACACAAAGAAGCACCTATGATGAAAATATAGTTCAAACTTATATTTTTGTTCTACTCTATTATGTGACAGAAGTGATAGGAGTTGTGATATGAACTATTATAATAATAGCAACAAGCTCTCTTATAAATCCAAAATATAACTCACACTTTACACTTTAAATAAACACACCAACCTTGATAGAATATCAATAGCTAAAATGATTTTTCAATGGAAATCAATATTATACTAGATTAATAACCATAAGACAATTACACATGGAAAGAAAATGCTGCAAAAAATTAAATCACATAGAATGTAAATTCTAACTAATTCAAAAACACAAAAACAATCTCACCAAGTGTCCCGAGAGTGGTCCCTTCCTCTAGTTCACAAGGCGAGTGGAAATAAAATGTGTTTCTACATTGGACTGATCAATAGAATGATGTTTTATTTATCAAATATAATACAAAATAATAATCATCCCCCAAAAGTCTGCTTACACTGCTTATATATACGCAGCCTATAAAAACTACACACAAGAATAGATAGTTTGTTTTGGCCTACAACCAACAAATTAGAAGAAACAAAATTTGAATTGCTACTCACACATCTAAAATGGGTTCTAAAAACAAATTATAAACTGGAAATGTATAATATTCTCATAGGTTCTCCTTATTTAGTTCCATGGGTTTTTCTCTAGCTACCAAACATGTCCCCTTTCACAAACTAATATTTATAGTTTCCTCAAGAAAGCACATCCACCATACAGCTAGCAGTGCATCCTCCATCATAGGTTTCCACATGGGATACAATGATGCTGAAGTGGCCACTATGACATGGAATTATTGGGTTACAAAGATCTTAGCATGAAATATATTCATGTGGATGAAGAATACATGTGTCAAGTGCCACAAATAACCAAAGGAAGGTCATTGTTAGATAAAACAATGCACAGTCATCTCTAAACAGGTAATTGATGCCACCTTAGAAGCTGACATCATCTTTTGAAAAGATGATAGAACTAAATTACTGGTCTAAAAGTAATACACAGAAGTTCCTAACCAGAAAGTGACAGGAAAGTTTGCACCCTTAAATTTGCAACATAAAATGGTAAAATGGTATAATATGGAATGAAAATGGAATGTGGAAGTGGATATGAAGGTATATGAAATAGGCTAAAATGTGGCATAAATTGGTACATAAATGGCTCTCATCAATTGATGTCAGCAGGATGTCTGAAAGTTGCTGTTGTCATTGATGTTAACTATGTGTTAAGGAAGTTTGTTGCATGATGAAGATATCGAGGATATTGAGAAAATTATAGATGTTATGAGCATGTGTAGTTGAGAAAATGAGGAAGTGTTGTGAGTGCATGGAGCTATCTTTATGATGTTGTGTCTAGAGATGTGTTGGAATCTAGTAATGAGATGAGATGATGCCTCTAGTACTTGGTTTCCAAGTGCTTTTGAGAAAATTTGATAAACAAAGAAAATAGTGTTGTGCAAGTGTTCTGAATGTGTTCTAGGATTTACTCTATGTTTCTTTTGTGTTGATGTTATTCCTATGCAGATCTAGTAGGTTATTCAAGGTTGTTAGTAGGTGGTATATCCAAAATTTGGGCTTTTGGATCGCTATGAAGTGTGAGATATCTTCACTAGTGTATGGACCAATTTTTCAGTAGTATTTTCTATGGTTTGGGAGAAATGTATTTGCTTTGAATTTCTCCACAGTTTGGATTTAGGTTGTGTGGATCTAGGAAGTTTCTTATAATGCTTGTATCCTTTTGTATTCAAGGTTTCACTTGAATTGGTACAATATAGTGTGTGTTTCATACGTCAATATGTGAATAAGGTTAACTGGATGTTATGGGTTGAAGTTTTTGATGGATCTCAGATGGTTCAAGTATTATTCTAGATAGTGTTCAAGTAAACATAATTTCTAGAATTTTTGGATTAACTTAAGGAAGCGTGTACTTAATGTTTATGGTGTTTTCATGGGTAATGACCGACCTGGTGTTAACACTACATGCGAGGCTTGTGGAAGATGTTGAGGTTTGTTGGAATCTATTTGGGTCATAATTAACAATTTGTATGGATCACCTTCATTCCTAATCCACCGCAAGAATGTTTGGATGCCAACCTAATTTGAAATTTTGAATATAACGGTTAGATTCTAACCTTGGAGAAGGTTTTCAAGGATGAAGTTGATATAAATAAGTGTGGTGTTGTTGTGTTATGAAAGAAAGAAGCAATATATATGTGAGATTAATGTGAGTGATGTGTGTGATGTGAATTTGAGCAGAGTAGTGCGAATTTCAAGTGTTGAATTCTCGAAAGCAGTGAGCTAAAGGTGTCTGCAATCATTCAAGTAGGATGCAAGAGTGTTGGAGCATTAGTGGTGGATTCCTTGTTGCATTGAGAATTTCATCTATGTGTATCATTTATATTCTATCTTCTTGTATTTCTTTTTGTGGTAGTTAGCCCTCGTTGTGAGTCTTTCTGGATAGTGTGTCATATTCTCGCAGTGAGCCCTTGTACCGATTTTTCAATTACTTATATTATTAGCTAATCCTCATCATGTTTTTTGCCTCATTAGGTTTTCCATGTAAATGTGGTGTTCTCTTGTGTATAGTGTTGTTATTTTAGTTTCTATTATATGCATTTGATGATTAATCACTTTAAAAGAATAAGGGTTTAATGAATGCATGTGGATCTATTTACTATTGAGGGTTTTGATATTTTATTTTTCTACAACTGATTCACCCCCCTCTCAGTTGTCTTGTCCATTCAACAAGATTTTGACATTGAGGTAAAGATATTACTATAATGGTAAGTAGTTTTCATACTTTAAATTTTCTCTTTTATTTCATCTCTTAACTTTATAGCATCCCTAATTTTCATTTCTTCAAGCTTATTTAGTTCTTGTATGTCATTGACTTCCTTCAACAATTCAGATCTTTAAATTCAAGTGTATCTTCAGATTCTAAATTTCGTGGGATAAATTGGGTTGTATCTATGGAAAAATTTAACAAGGATTTCTATAAGAGAAATTAGTTTTATCTTGAGGATAGGTGATGAAGAGCTAGGAGGATTCACAAAACATCTCACAAACCTTCAACAATAATCCAAAACAATATTTATATAACACATGTTATTAGGCATTGTATATCACATTGGAAACATAACTATGGCAGCCCACAATTTATTGCCATGAACAGTCATTAATAACTTCTACAAAACAAATAATGAATCCAATCTGTCTGGTGAGATTGAAGAAAACATAGTTTTAGACTTTTCCTCAAATTCTTATGAAGATCCAATGGTTGAAATGAATGTTATTGTATTTTTCCCAAAACTGCAAACCCTAGGTAGGGTTCAGACCTTCCCTCACAAAAATGTTCATAGCTTATTCAAATATTAATTAAATTTGATGAGACTTAAACCAAATGAAAGTAGATTCACATGGAAAAAAAATCCAATTTATTTCAGATTCAAATTATAGACTTTACATTCTGTACCATCACACTTCTTTAGACTGTAAATTCTGCACAATATTGTTAGAATAGGCAGTCTCACCAAAATAATCATATCTTCCACAAAACTTGATAAAATTCAATGAGACAAAAGGAATTGAAAACTAGAAATAGAGATATTTCCATACATATATGATACTCTATCATTTGAGTCCATTCCAGGCCGTACAAAGCACAACTTCAATCTGGTAACAATGTAAAAATCAGGAAATGCATACCAAACTTGAGGTTGCCATTCATTTAACTTCAAAAATAATGTCTCCCACCCCAAATTCGAGTTTTGGAGGGTTTATTTATACATTTTCAACCCAAACCAACTATTTTCAACCACCTTTTGATTAGTGTGTTGACAAAACACCTTAATGACATTTCATCTACCTAATTTTGCACTTTTGACAATTTTTACAATCTATGAGAAATGAACAAACATCCTAGGACCTATAACACCACAAAGGTGGCCTCTTGGACCTTATTACAATATCAAAACATAAAAATGGAACAAATGAATCAATATGGCCTCATGGAGGCATGTGATCAAATAGGTGCTCCTGCACCAATAGGGCTTGAAAATTTATTTGCTACTTGAGAAATTGGCTCAGAAGCATTGGGATTATCAACTTGGTTATATATTTTTTTTCTCAAATCATAATCTCTTTGGTATTGTTCTATTTCTCTTCTAGTGTTCTACATGAAAACCTTATGTGCTACTAAACTTTCACAGAGCTCTCTATTCTTTATACTTTCCACATTCAACTCAAGTACATCAAGGGCCACAAATATAATAGGTAATTTAGTTACATTACTCTAGAAGTATTACAAGTAGCATGAGGAGGAACTGACTTACTTGAATCCTTGAATTTCAATGCTTGTCTTTTTAGAGGGAGTTTTGTTTCCAATCTATTTTCAAGATGATCTTTATACATATATATTGTGATGTCCATTTCTTCTTGATATATCTTCTTTTCACTTTTCCTTTCATTGCACCCACAAGGAGACTTTCAAAGTCACCACCCACTTAAGGGAAATAAGATCTATAGACCTTTCCTTACAGAAATTTGTAAGGGTAGAAACAATGAACAAGATTTAACATAATAGAAAGGAACTTCACACAAATATGAAAATTATAACTAGAAATTTTCAAGAACTCTTCTAGAATAACAACTCAAGTCCCTGGCAGAGTCACTAATCTATTGGTGGCTCAAATGGGAAAAGTAGAGTCCATAATTATCAATCTCTAGGTTTACCAAGATTTAAAACTCTTATAATTCTTTAGTAGTATAACTTTCAACCATGGATTTTTGCTTTGATCCTTAGTAGAATTGCCAATCTATTGGTGTTTTAATTTTCCCAACTAGATCTCAAAATAACCTAAATAATAGCCAATTCAAATGATTAACTTCCTTAAGGGGTTGGAAAATGAATAGGAAAAGATAATAAAATATATTCCTCTATAATTTGAGGCTCTACAAAGCCTAGAAGGGTGATCCTATACAATATCACTTGAGGTTCCTTGCCATTATCTTCAGATATTGTGTTAATCAAATATGTTCTCACTAATCAGTCAAGAATGGTAGATAAAGTTACTTGATGGGCTAGATCCTTGATATTTTCATATATTCAATGCTTGGGAAAGAACATATAAATGAGATCATGTAATAAATTACTACAATAAAGGAAATTCATTTTGATATTCATGACCATGGAGCTACATTTAAACACATTCAATAGACTAGTGCCTTAAACCTAGGCAACAAAATCAAGAAATATGTAATTGAAAACCCTCTATAACATATATATTTCCACATCAAAGCTTGATGATAATGAATTACATTTCCATCTCTTAGAATTTTACAAATGATTATTATTACAAATCCTTGTAAAAACCTAAAATATTCAAAAAATTTAATAAAGCATATTTAATTTACTGCTTGAGTAAAAGCTATAAAAGAAACATTCATACATAGGAAAGACTATGAAGATGAATAGAATAGATCCTTGATCAATTTTATTCATAAACATTGAAGATAAGTACATGTAGGAGATAATGGGCTTGTAAAAATATTCATTGTATAGATTCTTAATGCTAGTACTATTATATAAAATGGAAAATTACATCAAAATTTATTTTTTAGAAAACCTAGACTAGAAACACAAGATTAACTATAAAATGTTCTACATACAAAATTTCTCCAAGATCCTTGTTCAATGGCCCTAAATACCCTTTTATAGAGAAAGGGAAAAAACAAGCTTCAAGCCTATGGACAAATGTCACATTTACATTTGACAACTCTTTCCATATATGATCAAGATAAAAATACAAGTACAATTGTCTCATGAGGGAACAAACATGCTTCATTAAAGAAAAATTTAGTTGCATGTGCAGTTGTAGAAGATCCTTGTTGATTCCAAAATGTGCTTGAAGAAGAATGTGGTTGTACAAGTACTAGTGTGTTTCATTACCCTCTTTATCCTTTAAAATTCTTAGGGGACACTAACTAAGCCACAAGAGATAAAAAATAGGCCCCGCCTCTATAGAAGAATAAGAAAACAATAGAAAATGACTTATTTCACATATTTTTCAAACCATGAACTAGAATCATCCTCAGATGGCCAATTGAAAGCCAAAAAATTCTACACCTTGTTGTTGTGTGCATGCTACCTAAAATATGTGATTGCTTTGGCTTCCTTTGTGAAACTATCTAAATTAGACTCCAATCTAAATAAATCATAAATTAAATTATTAAGGAGAGCCAACTTAGGTTTTCCATCACTATAGATAAATGATGATAGAGAAGGAATAATTCCTAAAAATTCAGCCTTCCACTTATCCAAAGGAATGATTAATCATGCTTCATCCACAATCCTTGGCATTATCCCCTTCTCCATATCTTCAAAAAAAATTAATTTTTCCTTGAATTGAATATCTAATTTTGTTTGGAAGGTAGAGATATCCCCTAATAACTCAATTCTTTCAAGAACTTGAGGAAAATTATTTTGGGCTTCTATATTAGAATTTTCCACTTTTATTATATCTTTTGTTGTATAAGCCCTAAGGCTCCATTTTCTTAGAACTTCCTGGAATATTTTTTGCACTTCTTGATGATTAGCATAGGCTTTATTTATCCCATCAAAATCTATCCATGATACCTCAATTTTATGTAAAACACATGAAAGCCTATGACCTAGAATATCATCAATCATATCAGTGGCTATGTTATTAGCTTCCTTCTTTACTTTCTTATCATTTTCCTTACTCTTCCTCATCTCTTATTTCAATTTTTTTATTCTTAGAGACAAAGTATCTATATCCTGAGCTAAAATTTTTTATGATGAAGATGAAGGAGTTACAATCTAAGGAATGTAAATTTTTGGAGGTGGTAGTCTTCAACCACTTTATTTTATTCATCTTGCAACTTCACATACTTTTTTTGTAACACATCATAAAACTCATCTACCCTCTTTGTAGTATCAACACTAAACATTAGAGTATGCACTACCAAATTTGATTATTTATATTCAATGGTGTTAGATTTCCTTTTGATTATCACATTTTTTGTGATATCTCCCACTATCTTGACTACCTTTGGCTTCTTAGTTGTGGGGTTCAATTTTGATATTTCCAATATCTACAAGTTGGGACTAAAGCATAACTCAAAGTAAACATGATCCACTTGGTCCTTTGAAGTGAAGGCTTGTTTATCCTAGTTTTTATAGTATCTAATACTATTGCAAAAGTCAAATCGCAACCTAACAATAAAATAATGCCACTTTCCTTCACCATTCTCCTCCTTTTGCAAGAGTGATATTAGAAGTATCATAATCCATCTCTTGAATTACCTTCTAAGTAATCTATTTATGTGTTGATGGATCAACTCCTTCTTTAGCCTTTTAAATCTTTCCCATACTTTATTTTTCTTAAATTTGATGATGAACTCCTTAAATTCTATTGTTGAGACAAAAGTATCATCATCCATGAATTTAGTGCAAGCCTTGTACCTCACATTATCAGTAATTTTCCTACTCTCAAGCACTTTCTCTTCACCTTCTTGGTTGACCTAAGGAGATGGGAAGCAGCAATTAACTTACTCATCTATCGGGACATGCTCAACAAACTCCTTATATATTATATCTCTTTCTTCAGGCTACTCAAAATACTCAACCAATGGTTGATCACGTACTTGCATAGGTTGTATGGAGGCTACAGGGGTTGATGACTCAGCTGGTAGGGATTTCTATTGAATATGTTGTTCAAATTCTATCTTCCTAGCCTCCTCTTTAGTTAATCTCATGAAATTTAAGAAATTCCCATCCTTATAAGCAGTCAAAAAAATTCCACCTTTTCTATGGGATTGGTGTATTTAGAAAATAGACTAACATATGTAGAATTAACCTGCATCCTATTTTCTTCTGTTTGCTATATAAATGTCCAGTCCTTTTTTGTTTGCTTCACTTCATCATCCTTAATATTTTTTATCACATCATCTAACATATAGAAATTATGTTAGTATTGTGATCTTCTTCTCTCCACCCTTTCTTTACTAATAAAATCCTCAGGGTCACTATTTCTAGCAGGGTGTACTTTTATCTGAAGATTATTCAAATCTATGGAAATTTTCTCTAGACCTTCCTTAGCAGTGGAAGAAAAATGATAAAACCTCATATAGCTAGGGATGGATGATCCCTTTTTCATAAATGTGAAATTTTCCTTATCAAATTCATTCAACTACCATATTATCTCCATGAAATCTAATCTATCTAATACATAAATTGGTAGGTAGTGGAGTTGCACTGGGGTTCCATATACTTTGAATATTGTGGAGTTGGTGTGTAGATACCAGTTTCTTCATTTGTGAGAAACCCCCTTTTTAGGATTATATTATAGTGGCCTTAGTAACTTCATTCTATTCATATAAATCCCTTTTTTTGGCTTACAACCCATATTATCTAGTATACTTAATGCAAGAACATTTTCAAAGGTTAGGAAATTATAATTATTGCAATGTTGGTCCCATATATGCATCCACAAATCAACTAGAAACTTTCTTCCTTTCTCATTGTGGGTCCTCAAATACAATACCTTTTTCCATGCCTTTCCCCACTGAACATAACCACGCACAAGAACAATGAGTATCATCTAAATAATAGACCAACCTTGGGGTATTTTAAAGTTGTCAATTTCTTATAAATGCATTTTGTAATAAATACACCATAATAAAAAATCATTTTGGCATCCCTGTGCTGTATATTTGCTATTAATATCATCATGAAAATGGGAATTCTTATCTCATAGTCCTTTCCAAGGACTTGGCATAGGGAAAAATATGTGTTGATAAAATAATATTCAAACTCATCATAGTTGAAAGGCTCAACTTCCTTCAGAGTAAACGCCACATGTTTTTTTGAGTATCCCACCTTTTGTGCTTTGGAAGCCATGTGCTTATTATTTTCATATTCTTAGAATAATAAGCAAAAATAAAATGTGAAACTGGTAGAAGGGTTTAAGCCAAATGTCTCAATGATTTATTTCCTTGAGATCTCTAGCAGAGGTGATCCTTTCAAACTTCTAATAATTTTGTTTTGATCATCATAGCACCATGCCAATTCTTTGACCAAGTCCACATTGACAAACACATTTGGCACTACTAGTTTACCCAGGTTTGAAGTCCACAAATTTGATACTAGCCTTGGCATCTGACTCCTTTTATAGGTGTATTCAAATAGAATCCATTATTACATTTGGATGAGAGCATCCCCAATCTTCTTAGCCATATCTTGTAATCTATCTATAACCACCCCAATCCCTTGAGCATGTTTTCCTCTTTTTGTTAACCAGGGATTTTTTCATGAGGTCATCTTCCATGAACCTCCTTTTACCATTAGATTTACACGCGTTTCACTCATTTTTAGGGTTTAATTTCAACTAGGGTTTATATAATAACTTCTAAAAATACTAGATTTTTATATTTTCTTTTGAAGATTCAAACAAATAAATTTAACACCTTAGGAACCCTTCCAAATATAATTCATTTATTAATTTTGACAAACATTGTAATTATAGGTAGAAAAGGCCACTTACTTGAGAGTTTGGATGAAACCCTAGTTTTCTTTGCTTGAATTTCACCTTTTGAGTCCTTCATTTTCTAGATTGCTTGAGTAGAGTTGCAAATGTGACAAAAATAAAGTAATTCAATGTTTTATTGGTCTTCAAAAAGTAGTAGAAGTTCCTTAATTGTAGCATGATGACCCATGCACATGAAAAAAATCATTCACTGGTTAGCCATTCTAGTTTGAATGCTTATCATTGATTCAAATGATTTTAATCAAGATTGACTACCATTGCATGTTTCATTTTCAATTTGAAAGATCTTTTAAGAAAATGTGATGCAAATAACCTTTGTGCTAAATACTGAAGATTCCATTTGTCCTCCCCTTTCCTTTTAGAACCAAGCATACTTTGGTTTTAAGCTAAAGGAAAATAAATGTGTTATACTAAGATCATGTGATGCAATCAAATGAAGCCATTTGTTTACCTTTGATGTCATCCTCCCATCACACTTTTCATTTACACTACCAAGGAGAAAATGTGCTATAAAGGAATTGAGCACTACAATGAAATTTAGACACATATCCTCCTGTTATGGCCCATAGAATAGTGTACTTTTACTATGTGCTAAGAAAATGAAAGAACACTCTAAAGGAGCTTTGTGAAGAAATAAGGTGATGGCACCTATCCCTCATTATGTAATATACCTAGTGCACTTTGGTTCTTCTCTTTAACAATGAGAATGCACTCTAAAGAGGGATCACAGTGCAATGATATGATGCCACCTATTTGAAGGATGATGAGCATCACCAAGTGTAGTTTCATGTTGAAATTTTAATATTACAAAATGTTCTCTAAGAGGATAGAATGATGCAATCAAAAATTTCCACCTGTCCCTTTGTTATTAACCCTGGCCTAACACAATCTCACTATGTACTCTCTTTATAATAATGTGATGCATTGAGGAAATAGGTTGTAGTACTATGCCAACATGTGTCTCACTTTTATCAATACCACCAAATGCATTTTGGCTATGCACTAGAAAAATGAGAACATGATGCGAAGGTAGAAAGTGATGTATTTTGGGTAAGAAATGTGTCTCAGGTAGGCTGATTCTTTGGAGCTTAAGTGATTAATTTGGTCACATGCACTTAAAGTTGTTTTAAAGGGAAAATTCCTAGGGGGGAAGGGATATGGGGTCATTTAAGACTTTGAGACAAGATTTTTTTTAAAATATTTTGACCAAATAATAAAAGGTAATGGATCAATAGGTGATCCTAGGTTGATGTGTCTAGTAAGTATATGTGACTTATGCAAATAAGTTGTCACTTGAATGACTAGAAAATGGCAACAAGGGTGTCAACATGCAAACATAGCAAAAGTGCAAAAACATAACTTAGACTTAGGCTTTTAGGGTTTCATATTAGAACAAAAGACTAAATTGTTGAACAAGACAATTGAGAGGGGGGGTGAATCAATTAATTCATTAACCGAAACTAATCCTTAACACTACTTAACTAATTAAACATTAAATACTAATGAAAAAACTTAAAACCATCACATAAACACAACAAACACCAAATTTATGTGAAAAACCCAATAAGGGAAAAAACATGGTGAGGATTAACTCACACTATAAAGAATATCAAAACCAATTACAAGAGGCTCACTACCAAGACAAGGACTCACTGTTTGAATTAGGACTAACTATCCAACAGAGCTAACAACCCAGAGGGCTCACTACCACATATATACAAAGAAGATAGAAGAGACACATTACATAGAGAAGACAATCTCAATGCAATGGAGAAACCCACCACAATTTTCTCAACCACTTGCAGACATGCATGAATGATAGAGTACACATTCAGCTCACTACATTCAAAAAATTAGCATTTAGGCTTCACACTGATCTTCCACACTTGCATCACACACACTCATTGATTCACATCAATCTTGCATCTATTTGCTCTATTTATTTGCACTTATCTCTCTCTCCTCTTTTTCTATCTTACCACTAACTCATCCTATATTTATAGCATCTTCAAGTTTGAAACATATCCAAAGTTGGCCATCAAAATTCAAATTTAAATTAGTTTGGAACCAAAAAATCCTAGGGTGGAATTAGAATGAGGGCAGCCCAAACACATGCTTCATAAGGACCCAAATAGATCCAACATGCTTCATCAACTCTGAAGATAGTGTAAAACACAAGGTCGGCCAAACCAGTGTAAAACACATAGAAAAATTAAGTACAAACCTTCCAAATACTTAAATTATCTTCAATACAATCAAAACAACTCAACTCTAGAACCACAAGTCATAAGACTTTAAAAAAGAGAAATTCAGACCAACATAATTTATCCCAAACCTCAACCAAAAACATAGAAAACCATAGTTCACAATTGGTGAACATAAGTTTCACTATACAATGAATTAACAAACAAAAATATGGATATAGCAACTTCCAACAACCATGGTCAACATATCTGAACCACACAAACATAGGAGAAAATCCTGAAGCAAAACTCAGAGCAACCACTGAACACCTGTAGCATATCTTCATTACAATTTTCTCAATATCCTCGACATATATAGCCAATGACCTATATCCATGACACTAATGACAACAACAATGAGTTGATAGCTAATTGACCAGTTGACATCAATGAAAATGCCTTCATTCTTTCCATTCTTGCAACAATTTCCCCATTTTTCATTGATGGCAACACATGATGTGAAAAACCATCAAAGACACCATACTAGCTCTGAATACACTTCTCAAGATTTTTCTTTTTGTTCCTTTATGTTTCTCCCACTTAGTAGATAGTCTTTTATATTCTTCTTCTTTTGTTTGTTTTCTTCCTCTCTTTTTTATATACTTCCTCTCCTTTTTCACATGCTTCCTCCCCCCCTTTGACATCAATGGAAAAGGCAAAAGATATTTTACATTGATTTCCCCTTTAACATAAGAAAATAGAATGCTCTTAATGACAACACTTGACACTACTTGCTCCCCCTAAGAGGGAGCCACTAAAAAATCAGTCCAAAAGAAAGATAGATCCATAGATCCACCAAAATGATGCATCTCCATATGCATCTAGTTCAAGAAAGGGCAAGAAATGACCCCTAACTTCTCCCAAAGATACTCAAAAGTATCTTTAGGACGAGCCTTCATAAATATATCAGCAATTTGATCCTTCATCAGAACATAGTCAAACTTTACTTCATTCTCCATGACCTTCTCTCTTAAGAAATGATACTTGATAGATATTTGCTTTATTCTCCAGTGCATCACAGGATTCTTTGAAATGTTAATTGTACTTGTATTATCATAGAAGATAGAGATAGGATCATCATACACCACTATGATATCTTTCAATGTCTATTTCATCCATAGAACTTGTGTACAACAAGATACAACAACAATATATTTCGTTTCAATAGTAGACAAGAAGACTGAATCTTGCTTTTTACTCAACCATGCCACCAATCTGCAACCAAGAAATAATGCACCACCACTTGTACTATTTCTATCATCTACACATCCATCCCAGTCTGCATCTGTATAGGAACTTAGAGTAAAATCAATATCTCTAGGATACCATAATCCATATTTTGGAGTGCCATTCAAATATCTGAATATTCTTTTAACAACAGTAATTTGTGTTTCCTTAGGATCTTCTTGAAATATAGCCACAAGATAGACATCATGCATAATATCTAGTCTAGTAGTAGTCAAATACAATAGTCCAACAATCATATATCTATACTTGCTTTGATCATCCTTAGGTGAATCATCAACTTTACCTAATTTGCAACCAGTCACCATAGGAGTACATACTGGTTTGGAACTGTCCATCCCAAACTTCTTCAATATCTCTTTCACATATTTAGACTATGAAATAAAAATTCATTTCTCTGTTTGACTAATCTATAGCCCAAGAAAGAAATTCATCTCTCCAAACATAGAAATTTCAAATTCTTTCTACATCTCTTCTACAAACATCTTGCACATATTTTCATTTCCTCCAAAAATGATGTCATCAACATATATAACTATAATCAATATTTTATCATTTTCAATCTTAAAGTATAAATTACTATCTTTCATACCTTTGTTGAAACCTTGTTGAATCAAATACTTGTCTAACCTTGCATACCAAGCTCTAGGAGCTTGCTTCAGTCCATATAAGGATTTTTTCAATCTTCACACCATATCTGGTTGTTTTGATAACTAAAATCCTTTTGGTTTTTCCAAGTAAACCTCTTCTTCTAGCTCACCATTCAAAAATGTTGACTTGACATCCATCTGGTAGACTTTGAAGTCTTTATGAGCAAAAAATACTAAGAATATCCTTATAGCTTCCATTCTTGCTACCAGAGCAAAAGTTTCCTGAAAATCTATTCCTTCTACTTGTGAGCAACCTTTACACACAAGCCTTGCTTTGTTTCTAACCACTTCTCCATTCTCATTCAACTTATTTTTGAGTACCCACTTCGATCCAATAATGTTTTTATTTGTCAGTCTTGGGACCAATTCCCAAGTTTGATTCTTCTCAATTTGCATAAGTTCTTCTTTCATGGCTTCCATCCAATGTTCATCTTTACATGATTCACTTATAGTCTTCAATTCAATCTTAGAAAATAAGCACAAATTAACTTCAGCAGCAACTTTGCTTCTAATTAATACTCCTTTAGTCTTATCTCTAATAATCTGACTCTGAATGATTCTTCTGCACATATCTAGGTGTCTTAGGTGACACCACTGGAACTTCTTCTTCTCTTTCATTCTATTCATTCTTCTTCTCTTTCTCATCCTTTTCCTGTTCTTCCACAATCTCTTCAATTCTTACACAATTAAGTTCATTAGATACATATCCACCAATGTCAATTGAATTCTTCATTATCTCATCAACCTTGACATTTGCACTTTCTACAATATTTCTCAGTGTTTTATCGAAACATCTGTATGCTTTTCTTTTAGTAGAATATCCAAGAAAAATTACTTCATCACTTCTTGCATCAAACTTACCTAACGTTTCTTTTTTATATGTTGTGGTTGTGTTATTGATATGTGGTTGTCATTGATGTCAACACTATTAGCATTGATGCATTATAAGTTGTATATGTCGAGGATATTGAGAAAATTGTAAAAGAAAGGTGTAGGTTGATAGTAGAATGGTGAAGGTCATGAAGGTGTCTTGCTTAGCACATTAAAGATCAGCTATTGTGGACTAAAGGGTTTCTTCCTGAGTGTATCTAGTTTATCCACCAGAAGTTTTAGAAGTTCGCATGAAGATTTGATCGTGTTATGAACATTTTTGTTCAAATAGTCTTTTTGTGGCTTCAGGTTGTGTTCCTGTTTGAAGATCAAGTGATTTCTATAAGTTCAGTTGTTGTGGATGATTTTCCGGTGTTTTATGGTGCTTGTGGATGCTTCTAGATCATACTCTATCTTTGTTGCACATCCACGTTGATCGATGTGTTCGTGGTCGGTGATTTTTCTCTTGTGTGTTTGGGTTTTTATATTCTTGGCCGACATGGTGGTTATAACATGTTGTGGATCCTTGGAGTTTAAAATTTGAATGTTTGGTGCACTCAAGGAGGTTGTTTTAAGTCTTCATTACATTGTGGCTGATAGTGTTTGATTCACATTGAAAATTTACTTGTAAATTTGGGTTGACATTGTGTATATGTTTTATATTTCATATTTTATTATGGCCGACGAAGTTGTTGATGCAAATCCATGTTGCAGATATATAAGAATGGTTGTTTGTGAAAAGTTAAAGTGTGTGTGAGAGTAGAGGAAGAGAAAATGTGTGAATAGTGATCTAATCATTTGATTGTAGAGAAAAGTGTGAAGAAGTTTGAGCGAAGTGTGAAGGAATGTTTTTGTGCTTAATCAGAACTGTAATTAGGCTTTTGTAGAAGCTATTTTCTCAGTTCATACCCTACGGATCTAATCCAAATTTTTGTAAGACCGTGTTTCTTCTTTGGGTAGTGAGCCATCTTATATTTGAGCAGTGAGCTCTAGGCAGTGTGCTTGAATGCATGTGCATTCCCATTATTCTTCTTTATACTTTTAACAAGGTATAATATTGTGGACTAACATCCACCGTGGTTTTTCCCCTAACAGGGTTTCCATGTAAAAAATCTTGGTGTTCTTTGTGTTTTTGATGTGCTAATGGTTTATGGTTTATTATTCATTCATCAGATCTGAGATTAAATTAAGTTAAGTTTGAAAAGTTTAAATATTTTGTGACAATTGAATCACCCCCCCTCTCAATTATCTATCCTTTTTTTTCCAATAATTGGTATCAAAGTTGGTTCCTCTAAAGAAGTTTAAAAGCTTGAGGTGATTTGAGATGGCATCATACAAGAAAGACAATCCTAGATTCGATGGAAAAAATTACCCTCTATGGAAAGCAAGAATGTAATGTCATTTGAGATGTATTGGTGAACCATTCTGAAAGATTACAAAGAACAAATATGTTATTCCTCATAATGGTCCTTCCACTCCTAATGAGGTTAAAGAGGCTAAGACTAATATCAGGGCTATTGAAGCTTTGCTAAGTGCTTTGACAGATTCAAAAATGAAAAATGTGATGGATCTGAAGACAACTCATGAGATCTAGAGGAAGCTTGAGACTTTGTATGAAGGAGATACACTTGTAAAGGTTGCTAAGCTAACAATTTTGAAAGGAAAGTATGAAACTTTGAAGATGTGTGAAGATGAAAATATTTCTTATTTTATGCAAAAAGTAAATGAACTTGTGATGGGTACTAGATGTGTCGGTGGTACCTTGGATGAACAATAAATTGTAGCTAAAGTGCTCAAATCATTTCCTCCCTCTTACAAATCAAAGGCACATGTTATTGAAGAGCTTAGAATAGTGACAAATGGGACAAGAGATATGTTGATTGGTAAACTTGCTGCTTTTGAGTTGAGTGAATTTGATGATTCTGCCCCTAAGATTGAATCTACATTTAAGGCTTTTGTATCTGGAAGAAACATGCAAAGATATGATCTGGTAGAAAGTTCTAGAAATGCATTCAAGTATGAGGAAGAGATGAAACAACTTGAAGAAGAAGAAATAGAGGTAGAAGAGCTAGAAGCACTAATTGTGAAGAAAGAAGGAAGAGGACAAGGTAAGTATAAAGGAAAGTTGCCTCTTAAATGTTTCTCTTGTAGCAAGATAGGTCATTTTGCTTCAAGGTGTCCTGAAAGAGTTCCTAGGTCCAAGCCTTACAAACCTAGATTTCAAAAGAAATGTTATTATGTTGAAGAAGGTGTGACTGATGAGGAATATGATAAAGAAAATGGAGGTGAATGGGCTTTCATTTCTATCAAGGAAAATGGTCCAGTGAAAACTAAAAAAGCTAATGTTGAGAAAGATCTTGCAGCCCAAATTGAAGAAAAGGATGAGTGGGTTATTGATAGCGGATGCTCACATCATATGATTGGTGACAAAATAAAATTTGTAAATCTAAAGAAATATGATGGTGGGGTTGTAAGATTCAGAGATAACAATGCTAGTGTGATTCGTGGTAGAGGATCTATTTGTCTTGGCGGTAAACATAACACTGATGATGTCCTTTATGTTGAAGTCTTGAAGCATAACCTGTTGAGTGTTGGACATATGGTGGACAAGGGTTACAATCTTCAATTCAAAAATGGAAGATGCGGGATACTTGGAAGTTCTGGAAATGAAATTGCTTTACATACAAAGACAAAAGGTAATATTTTTCACTTGAGTGTTGATGTAAGTTGTTTGATTGCTCAAGTGGATGAAAGCTGGTTATGGCATAGGAGGTTGTGTCATGTGAATTTTGATAACATTGTCAAGGTAAGCTCTACTCAAGGAATAAGAGATATACCTAAGCTAGTAAAACCTACTAACACAATATGCAAGGAATGTCAGATGGGAGAATAGACTAGAGTTTCTTTTCAGAGTAAACAACATCATACTAATGGAATACTGGAGTTTGTGCATACTGATCTGTGCGGTCCCTCCAGAATCATAAGTCTACAAGGAGAAAGGTACTTTATGACGCTTATTGATGATTACTCTAGGATGATATGGGTTGCTTTCTTAAGAGAAAAATGTGAAGCATTAGAGAAGTTCAAAAGTTTCAAAGCTATGGTAGAGAATGAGACAGGTCTAAACATCAAATTTCTAAGGTCAAAGAAAGGTGGTGAGTTCACTTCCTAGGAGTTCAATTCTTTCTACGAAGATCATGGAATCAAAAGACAGTTATCTACTCCCCGAACCCCTTAACAAAATGGAGTTGTAGAGAGAAAGAATAGAATAATTATGGATGCTACTAGAACAATGATGTTGGAAGGAAATGTGCCTCACATCTATTGGATAGAAGCTATAAACACTATTGTGTACACTCTAAAGTGGGTAAATGTCAATGGTATTTTTGGTAAGACTCCTTTTGAGCTATGGTTTGGTTATAATCCTACTATTAAATATTTCAAGATCTTTGGAAGCATGTGTTATATTAAGAGAGATGAGGACATAGGAAAGTTTGATGCAAGGAGAGATGAAGGAATATTTCTAGGTTACTCTACTAAAAGCAAGGATTACCAGTGCTATAATAGAAGATTGAGGAAAATGGTTGAAAGTGCAAATGTCAGAGTTGATGAGGGCTCTGCTAGATCATCCAGCTATTGTGGATATGATTCAAATGACCAGAAAGATAGTACAAACAAAGGGAAGAATTATTAGACACAAAATCAAGCTCAAATTGTTCCAGTGAATCAAGAAAGTTAGGAAGGAGAGACAAGTGGAAGTGTAGAAGAAAGAACAGAAGAACCAGAGAATCCTAAAATTCTGAGGTATGTAAAGCTAAATCATTCTGAAGATCAAATTATAGGAGATAAGAATAAAGGTTTGCAAACTAGACAAAGAATTACAAAAGAGTATTGTTTGGTTTCCAAGATTGAGCCTAACAATGTCAATGAAGCCTGTAATGATGAACACTTGATGGAAGCTATGAAGAAAGAATTGATGTAGATTGAAAAGAATGATACATGGATTCTTGTTCCTAGACCTAAAAACAAAAATGTGATTGGTACTAAGTGGGTCTTTCAGAATAAGCTGAATAAACAAGGTGAAGTGGTCTGGAATAAAGCAAGACTGGTATGTAAAGGGTATTCACAAATGGAAGGTATTGATTTTGAAGAAATATTTTCCATTGTTTCCAAAATTGAAGCTATAAGATTATTTCTTGCTTATGTCGCATATAAGAACTATAAATTCTATCGAATGGATGTGAAGTCAACATTTTTGAATGGTGAGTTAGAAGAAGAGGTATATGTTCAACAACCGGATGGATTTCAACTGACTGATAAGGAAGACATGGTTTGTCGATTGAAGAAAGCTCTGTATGGACTCAAGAAAGCCCCCAAAGCCTGGTATGCTAGACTGGATAAATACTTACTAAAGCTTGGAGACAATAAAGGTACTGTTGAAAACAACTTGTATTTTAAGTTGGATCATGATAAAGAATTGATTATTGAAGTCTTTGTTGATGACATTATTTTTGGAGGAGATGATGATCTATGTATGAAGTTTGCTGATGAAATGAAAAGTGAATTTGAAATGAGTATGACTGGAGAGATGAAGTTCTTTTTGGGATTGCAAGTCACTAAATTGGACAATGGGATTTTCATATCTCAGTCCAAATATGTGAGAGAGTTGTTGAAGAAGTTTGGCATGGAAGACTCAAATCTTGTTGGTACACCCATGTTAACTAGATGCAAGTTAACATAGAATGGTGATTCTCCTAAGGAAAATCAAACAAGATACAGGTCAATGATTGGAGGATTTCTCTACTTAACTCAGACCAGACCAAACATCATGAATGTTGGGTGTATAGTTGCTAGATTTCAAGCTGACCCAAAAGAATCTCATGTGACTGTTGTAAAGAGAATTTTTAGATATCTAAAAGGAACAGTTGATTTTGGGCTTTGGTATCCTAAAGATGATGATATTATCTTAAGTGCCTATATTGATGCAGACTAGATAGGAGATGTAGATGACATGAAAAGTACTAGTGGTGGTGCCTTCTTGCTAGGGAAGAAGCTAGTGTCTTGGTTGAGAAAAAAGCATAATTCTATTTCCCTATCTACTGCTAAGGTAGAGTATATTGTTGCTACAAATAATTGTACTCAAGTGTTGTGGATGAAACAACTACTAAAAGATATCAGAGTTGTATACGATGAACCTACTACCATATACTGTGACAACTCAAGTGCAATAAACATATCGAAGAATTCAGTGCTACACTCTAAGACCAAACATATATCAATCAAGTTTCACTTCTTGAGGGAGAAAGTAAGTGAGAAAGAAGTCAGACTGGAGTATGTTCCCACCAAAGAACAGATTGTAGAAATTTTCACCAAGCCATTACCAAAAGATATCTTTGAGTATCTCATAGGGATGCTAGGGGTGATTACCCCTTCTGATATGAACTAGAGATGAATTGGTTTGCATCAATTTGTGTACTTCATGATCATATTTTGATCTGGATTGATGTTGTGGTGCCTGCTACTCAGGGGGAGTAGTCAGGTGTGCAGATATGTGGTTCAAATCTTGTATAGAAGAGATATTTTACATTGATGTCAAAGGGGGAGAAGTGTAATGTGAAAAAATTTTCTGGAAGAGAAGAGTTAATGAGAAGAGTCAGAACCTAAGGAAGAGTAAGTGTTGTTTTGTTGATGGTATTTTTCACATCATGTGTTGCCATCAATGCCAAAGGGGGAGATTGTTGGATGTTGTGGTTGTCTTGCTGATATGTGGTTGTCGTTGATGTGAACACTATTAGCACTGATGCATTATAAGCTATATATGTCGAAGATATTGAGAAAATTGTAAAACAAAGAGGTGCAGGTTGACAGTGGAATAGTCAAGGTCATGAAGGTTTCTTGTTTAGTACATTGATGATTAGATGTTTTGTACTAAATGGTTTCTTGCTTAGTGTATCTAGTTTATCCACTGGAAGTTTGAGAAGTCTGCATGAAGATTTGATCATGTTATGAATAGTTGTGTTCTGACAGTCTTTTTGTGGCTTCAGGTTGTGTTCCTGTTTGAAGATCAAGTGATTTCTATAAGTTCAGTTGTTGTGGATGATTTTTTGGTGCTTTATGGTGCTTGTGGATGGTTCTAGATCATGCTCTACCTTTGTTACACGTCCGTGTTGATTGGTGTGTTCGTGGTCGGTCATTTTTTGCTTGTGTGTTCAGGTTTTTTATGTTCTTGGATGACATGGTGGTTGTAACGTGTTATAGATCCTTGGAGGTTAAAATTTGAATGTTTGGTGCACTTGAGAAGGTTGATTTAAGTCTTCATTACATTGTGGCCAATGGTGTTTGATTCACATTGAAAATTTACTTGTAAATTTGGGATGACATTGTGTATATGTTTTATATTTCATATTTTATTATGGCTGACAAAGTTGTTGATGCAAATCCATGTTACGAATATATAAGAATGGTTGTTTGTGCAAAGTTAAAGTGTGTGTGAGAGCAGAGGAAGAGAAAATGTGTGAATAGTGATATAATCATTCAATTACAGAGAAAAATGTGAAGAAGGTTGAGCGAAGTGAAGGAGTGTTTGTTGGTGTAATTAATTATTTAATTACACTTTAGCATAAGTTTACTTAGGCATATTTTATTTCGTAGGTTAATTCTTATCCTTATCTTGTTGAGCTGTCTTTTTGCTCAAGATATGATTAGGGTTGTTTTTTCTTTCTTTATTGCTTTATTTCCTTTTTGAAGGATTTTGTATTATTTGTAAAACAATTACTTTCAATAATCATTATTCTAGTTTTTGCTTGCACAAATTTGCTCTGAGGGTTTACAGAACATCTTTCTTTTTTGTTTTGAATATTTGTTGCATGTGATAGGTTATTGCTTGTAGGTGATTCTTGGGGACTGTGAACTTGGTTTTTCAACTTCTACATGGTATCAAAGCTCTAGAATTGTTTTTTCATGTTCGTGATTTGAAGATATTCTCTCACTGTGTATTTTTTTGTGCAAGGGTTTGAAGCTAGGCCTTTTTTTGTGGATCTGGGGGTACACATTTTTTCTATACATTTTTGGGCCAAACAAATGTTGTCGTCATGATCAGAGCATCCAAAAACCCAAGAAATGCCTTTCGTTTCATCAATTTTGGTGAAAGTTGAAAAAAAGGGAAAAAAATTTATCCAGAGAGGTCGTATGGCCTCCCCAACTCGCTTCTGGAGGCACAAATTTCAAAAAAATCAAAAAAAAAAATCAAAAATCAAAGTTTTTAATTGAAAACCTGCGCTCATTGTTTAAAAGAATCGCGCCACCCTAACACTGCCAAGCGGCCACCAGGGTGCCACCCGCCACTGGTGGTAGCAGCCACAGCGCCACCTGCCCACCGATTAGCCCCCACGGGCTTTGAAGCCCCCGCTAGGTCCTTTGGAGGACCGGGAGCTCCGCTGTTAAGCCCCCCCACTAAACTCAGTCCCCGCCAGGGTCACATCCAACCCACAGGCAGACTTTACCTACAACGGGCGATCATATGTAGGACCGAGGGCTAGTGTTGGAGGTGGTAAAATTTTGACCTTGTTTAGTGCTGAAAGGTCCTAAAATAGGCCTTTTTTTTCATTTTGGCATAACTTTTACAAACGGAGGCCTTTTTTCAAAAATGAGATATTGTTGGAAAGCTGGTTCGTAGTGGTGGAGGTTTTATTTTCTTATTTTTCCATTTTGATGCCTTTTTCACCTATTAAATCCAGAAGTTGTTGTTTTCACTTTGGGAGGCATAACTTTTGCGTCCTGACTCCGTTTTTCAAAAAAAAAAAAGGCGTCGAAAAGCTACTTCTGACCTCTTCTTAGATCTAAGACCTAATTTTTGCAAAATTTTCTCTAGGTATCTGATTTTTTTATTAGAACTCAGCCTTTGTTTTTTGGGTTATTTCTTGAGAAGCGTGCAAATCAGGAGTTTTTTCTAGATCAACGAGCATTATTTTTTTATTTGAGAGTATATACTAATTTTTTTGTCATGGATTTACATAATATTGCACCCCTTACTCCATTCAACTATTTTGCTTGGAAAAAATAAATGGAGATTCACTTGAAACACAAAGGGTTATATAGGGTAACCATGGGTACAAAAATTGAACCTACAGGTGCTACTGAAAAGAGAAAATGGTTTAATAGGTGTGATGAAGCTTATGGTACATTATGTCCATCTCTTTCATCTAACCTTCTTTTTCACATTGAGTCTTGCACTACACCAAATGAGATATGGACTACTTTGGAGTCTTTGTTTGGGAAGCATGATACTATGAGAGGGTTTCAGTTAGAGAATGAGTTTATTGGCTTAAATCCTAGGGATTTTGACAGCATCCAGGAGTTTTTCACTAAACTCAAGTCTCTTAGATTGCAGTTGTCATAATGTGGTGTTCAAAAAGAAGACTCTCAGTTGATATTGTCCATTCTTTCTAAGCTTGGACCAGATTATTTAGTTTTTGTATCTACCTTTTATGCCACTATGGATGCACTTGGTATGAGATTCACTATGCCATCTCTTGATGACTTTGCTTCATCTCTCACTCAAGAGAAAGCTAAGTTAGCTAGCATGGGCATGGTGAAACCTTCTTCCTCATCACAGGCACTTAATGCATCACAAGAGCCCAGAGATTATAAGGCTTCTACAGGAAAAGGAAAGAAACAAAAAAAAAAGGATTCCAAACCTCATGAGTAGTAGGAGTCCTCAGATTCATCCTCCTTTTCTAAGGGGAAATCATCTAGGAAGGAGAAGACTACATGTGCATATTACAAGAAGGAAGGACATGCAGAACATAATTGTTACAAGAAGTACATTGATGAGCTGAAACATCTTCTTCAAAAACATCATATTGATTTTCCTTCTAGGATGTCTGCATCATCTTCTTCTCCTCATTCTTCTTCTTCAGAACAACATAACATAGGAACAACTAGTTTACATACTTCATCATATATGAAGGGACATGCTCTTTGTGCTTTCCAGGTATTAGATCAGGGAGATGGCTTCTAGATTCAGGAGCATCTCATCATATGGCGTCTTCATAGTCTATGTTTGCTTCCTTTAAGCCTTGCACTATGTCTCCCATTTTGATGGGAAACAACACTTACATGAGTGTTACAGGGAAGGGGTCTATTAGTTTTGGGGGTCACTCCTTTTAGGATGTCTTGTGTGTCCCTCACTTGACAAACAACCTTCTTTCCATTTATCAAATCACACATGGAGGCACTGGGAGATCTATGGAGTTCACACTTGATTCAGTTATCATCAGAGACTTGGAGAGTAGAGCAGTTATTGCTACTGGGATAGTGGATCATTCATCTCGGTTGTACTCCTTCACCGATTTTGTTACTGATGGTGCTTATGTTCCTACAACTATTCCTCACACTTCTAGTATTCATCATCATTTAGAGGAGAGATTTGGCTTCTTGAACATTGGTGTTCTCACTTCGGATCCTGTTCTCAATCCTTCCATTCCATCTTCTCCCCCTCATGTTGCTATTGTTGTGGCTACCAATGTGGCTTCTTCTATTTCAGTGCAGTAGGATCCTATTGATCATCCATCTCTGGAGGTTTCTATTGAGTCTTCACCTACTTTGACTTCTTCATTGGTTGAGGTCACACCTGATTCTGTGGAGACATCTTGGGCTACACCTATTCCACCTTCAGAGATTGCATTCATTCAGCCTCTTCCCTCTCACTTCTTTTAGGAGATGCAGTTTCTTCAATTATTTTGGAGTTACTTCATTCTGGGGGGATCTATGGTCTCTTTCTTCCTCTCTTATGGGGGGATTCATTTATGTATCTTTGTGATGGATGGTGTCCTTGGGGGGTCTTATGGAGTCCTCCATCTTTCATCACTTAGTTTGCATTCTATTTTGGGGAGGATTTTTGTTCCCATGTGGTTTTCTCCTTTACCCCGTTTGATTTAGTTTGCATTGCATTTGTAAATGAGTACCTGATCAGGCCTTGTTGTCGGGACTCATCTTTGCATAATAATTTTCTTCTCCCTAAGTTGCACTTATTGGGGGGTGTTGGTGTAATTAATTATTTAATTACACATTAGCATAAGTTTACTTAGGCATATTTTATTTCCTAGGTTAATTCTTATCCTTATCTTGTTGAGCTATCTTTTTGCTCAAGATAAGATTAGGGTTGTTTTTTCTTGCTTTATTTCTTGATTTCCTTTTTGAAGGCTTTTGTATTATTTGTAAAAAAATTACTTTCAATAATCATTATTCTAGTTTTTGCTTGCACAAACTTGCTTTGAGGGTTTACAGAACATCTTTCTTTTTTGTTCTAAATATTTGTTGAATGTGATAGGTGATTGCTTGCAGGTGATTCTTGGGGACTATGAAGTTGGTTTTTCAACTTCTACAGTGTTCCTGTGCTTAACCAGAACTGTAATTGGGCTTTTGTAGAAGCTATTTTCTCAATTCATACCCTGAGGATCTAATCCAACTTTTTGTAAGATAGTGTGTCTTCTTTGGGAAGTGAGCCCTCTTGTATTTGAGCAGTGAGCTCTAGGTAGTGTGCTTAAATGCATGTGCATTCCCATTATTCTTCTTTATACTTTTAACAGGGTATAATATTGTGGACATACATCCACTGTGGTTTTTCCCCTAATAAGGTTTCCACGTAAAAAATATTGGTGTTCTCTATGTTTCTGATGTGCTGATGGTTTGTGGTTTATTGTTCATTCATCGGATCTGAGATTAAATTAAGTTAAGTTCAAAAAGTTTAAATATTTTGTGACAACTGATTCACCCCCCCCCTCAGTTGTCTGTCCTTTTTTTTCCAACATTCTTCATCTCTTCTAATATAACATTTGCTTCTTAATAATTTGAAATACTTGACAGTAGGAATTCTTCCAAACCATAGCTCATAGGGGTCTTCGTATTGTTTTCTCTTCCTTGAACTTGATTGAATACATACACAATAGTATGAATAGCTTCTCTCTAGTAAACTTTCGGTAAATCAACCTCAACCTCAGTAATCATTGATCTAGTAGCCTCTTGAACTATTTTTTTTTTCTTTCAACAACTCCATTCTGCTGAGGAGTCCTCAGTGAAGATAACTATCTTCTTATTCCATGCACTTCACAAAATATATTAAACTCATGGGAGGTGAATTCTCCACCTCTTTTATATTTTAAGCATTTTATCTTCAATTTTACTTTATTTTCAACCATAGCTTTGAATGTCTCGAATCTATCTAATGCATTTAATTTCTCTCTAAGAAATGTAACCCATGTATATCTAGAATAATCATCAATCAAAAGCAAAAAGTACCTTTCACCTTGTAGACTTCTCACTCTTGTTGGACCATAGAAATATATATGAATTAAATCCAATAGTCCAATAGTAAACTATTCCTTTGATCTATAATGACTTCTTACTTGCTTTCCAAACTAACAATTCCTACAAATAGCATTAGCATGCTTTGTAATTCTTGGTAAATATCTCATAGCCTAAATTGCACTAATCCTAGCCAAGTTATCAAAATTCATGTGACACTCTCTCCTATGCCATAACCAATTATCATTAATCTGAGTCATAAAGCATTGTCCATCAACACCCTTAACTTGATAGATATTTCCTTTAGATTTCTTTCCTACAACAATCAATGTTTTGGATCTTTTCCAGATTTCACATATCTCATCCTTGGAACACAAGATCATATCATTTACTACACATCTTTCTAACGCTCAAAATATTATGCCTTAAACCATTAACATAGTAGACATCATCAGTATTATTCTTGCCACTAAAACTTATTGAACCTATCCCACATATTTTAGCACCAATATCATCTCCAAACATAACCAAGTCTCCATCATAATTTTCAAGTTTTAAAAACTTACTTTTATCACTATTCATGTGATGTGAACAACCACTATCAACAACCCAATAGTTTTTTTCTTGTTTAGAATGTAGGGAAGAGATAAAAATACCTTCATTTTTCTCCTTCTCCAGAGGGCTTTCCTTTACCTATTTTTTAGAATTAGCAGAAGTAGGTTCATCCTTTATAGCCAAGAACAAGAATTCATTGTCATCAGGATCTTCATAATCAGAATATTCATCAGATATACTAGCATTTGCATTCACATAATATGCTTTGTTGATCTTTCCTTTCTTTTCTTTCTCATATCTTTGTTTATTCATCTTATCTCTTTCCAAAAACTTTGCAGCATAATGACCTATTTCTCCACAACTAAATAATTTAAAGGGTATCTTACCTTCATACTTACCACAACCTTTTCTCTTCCTTCTCACAAAGTTAGCTTCTATTTCATCAAAATTTTCATCTGGATCTTCAACTTTTGTAGCCTTAAAAGCAGTTTTTGATTTGCATCCATTCCTCATCTCATAAGATGTCAGAAATCCCAACAATAGATATTTAGTGTAGGTCTTATAATCTATACTTTGTTCAATGGAACACACCTTCTCACTATAAGCATCAAGAAGAGTTCTAAGAATTCTCTTTACAATTCTAGTTTCATCTATAGTAGCACCAAGTCCTTTCATTCTAGCCACTATCTCATCCAATCTCTATACATAAGCTTTAGCATTCTCATCTGCAAACATGTGTAGAAGCTCAAACCGTGTCTCCAAATTCTATAATTTTTCCTCTTTAACTCATTCATCACCTTCATGCGCCTTTTCCAAATCATCCCAGACTTCCTTATGTTGGAATCGAGGAACACTAAGAGGGGGGGTGAATCAATAGTTTGCAAAATTTAACTTTATTAACTTGATCTTTATACCACTTATAGCATTGAACCAAAAGAAAGATGAAAGAACACAAAGCAATCAACCACAACACCATAACACAAGGATTTTTTGTGGAAACCCTATTAGGGGAAAAACCATGGTGGAGGTCAATCCACAATATGAGTATACTCAAAATAAGTGTTTACAAATAGGGAATGCACATGTATTCAGGCACACTGCCTAGAGCTCACTGCTCAAATACAAAAAGGATTACTACCCAAAAGAAGAATCACAAATAGACAACTGGAGTGGATGAACTATGAGATAGAATCTGCTAATTCCTAAGTATAGTTTTGGTTAAGCATATTAATCGCATTCTTCACTCTATCTGATATTGCTCTTGAAACTTTATCTGCTTAAATTCAGATCACCAATCCTTTTTTGCACAAGTGAAACTATGCACAATCAATCTATAATCCTTCTAAATTTTGCAACACATTGTAACACATTGCAACACACCTCAAAATGATAGAAGTAATCAATTATATATATCCATGAATAGGAATTACATCAACTACATGTCAACTTCAACAAAATATAAAACATGTACAAACTGTTAGCTCAATCCATAAAAAATTATTAATGTGAATCATACAATGTTAGCCAAAACATAGTGAGGACCCAAAAAAAAATCCTCGAACATGAAACACCTTCAAAATTATCCCTCGAAGATACACAACACACTACAATCACATTGTTGATCTTTCTAAACTGTTAGACTGAAAAATTGATAAACCAGATCTTCTAACTTGCACACCAATCAATACGAGGCTCTATGATTCAAGGATAAGAAAGTTCATACATCAAACGACCTTCCCTAAGATCCACAACTCAAAATTATAATAGGAAATTACGTATGAATCAATGTACACAACTCTGTTAGATGCCCTATTTTATCTTTGAAAGTTAACACATTTCTTCAATCTGACTTCCAGTGTGAGAAAATACTGAAGTGCAAATAGGATTACTGAATAGGGTTCCCATCAATGACAACACTAGATGACTTGTGCAGTGTCTCTTTCCAAAACCTTAGCAGTCTTTAGATTCTAACCTTAATCAACTTGAAATGTACCAAACTGTTCTTCAAAATGTACTTCACCTTATTGTTTTCTTCATGTGCTTTGATCTCATTAGTTGTACTCGAACCATTAGCTAGAGGAGTGTAAGCATTCTTGTAAGCTTTCTCCACATCATATCCACAATACTCCAGATATTCTTCCATCAATATTTTCCATATAGCATAATTAACTCCATCAAACCTCGAATAATCATAAGTCATTTCACTAGCCATCTAGGACCTTCCTCAAGCAATTAAGCTCTTCACCAAGGAACCAAGATCTGATACCAATTGTTGAACAAGACTACTGAGAGGGGAGGGTGAATTAGTTGTCATAGATTTAAACTTTAATTCATTCACCAAAACTAATCCTTAACACTACTTAACTAATTAAACACTAAATACTAGTGCAAAAATTGAAAATCATCACATAAACACAATAACACCAGATTTACGTGGAAAACCCAATAAGGGAAAAACCACAATGAGAATTAAATCACACTGTAGAGAATATCAAAACCAATTACAAGAGGCTCACTACCAAAGAAACAAATCTCACTGCCAAGATAAGGACTTGGTGTTTGAATCAAGTTTCATAGTCTGGTAGGGCTACTGCCATAGAGATACAAAGAAGATAGAAGAGACACATTAGGAAGAGAAGAAAATCTCAATGCAACGAAGAAATCCACAAAAAAAATTTCAACCACTTGCAGACATGCATGAATGATAGAGTATACCTTCATCTCACTGCATCTAGAAACTCAACATTTAGGCTTCATGCTAATCTTCCACACTCACATCACACACACTCAATAGTTTGTATCAATTTGATATCTATCTACTCTATTTCTTTGCAACTTTGAAACATATCCAAAGTCATCCATCCAAATTCAAATTCAAATTAGGTTAGCGCCAAAACATCCTAGGGTGGAATTAGAATGAGGGTGACCCAAACACATGCTTCATAAGGACCCAAATAGATCCAACACACTTCATCAACTTTGAAGATAGTGTTAAACACAAGGTCAACCAAACCCGTGTAAAACACAGAAAAATTAAGCACGAACCTTCTAGATACCAAAATTATCTTCAATACAATCAAAACAACTCAGCTCTAGAACTGCAAGTCATAAGACTTTAACAAAGAGAAATCTGGACCAGCAACATTTCTCCCCTGAACCTCAACCTAAAACATAGAAAACCATAGTTCACAACTGGTGAGCATAACTCGCACTGGGCAATGAATTAACAACCAAAAATCTGGATATAGCAACTTCTAATAGCCATGATCAACATATCTGAACCACACAAACATAGGAGAAAATCCTGGAGCAAAACCCAGAGCAACCATTGAACACCTACAACATATCTTCATTACAATTTTCTCAATATCCTTGACATATATAGCTAATGACCTGTATCCATGACACTAATGACAACAACAATCTGTTGATAACTGTGTATATGCTTAATTGTTAATCTAAATGAAAACATAAAACACTAAATGAAACCTTAATCTAAAGAAATTTAAATAAAATTTGAACAAACAAAATTCCTTCAGAGCTGTCCCATTTTTCTCTATCTACAGAGATTCTTTTGAAGCTTGTGGCTCTCAGATTGTGTAAGCTTAGCTTCTCCAAATGGCTGCTGTAGAATGAGAATGCAAATGAAGATGAAAATCTATTCTATATGCTGGTGGAGTAAAACTGTTAACGGATATGAACAGGGGCTGTGATTATGCACAGGGGCTGTGAATGAAAGATAACATGATTCTATTGCTACTATGCTATGATTTTATGCTATTGCTATGAAAATACTCTATGAATGCTGGGAATACTATGCAATTTACCTATAGTTTACTTGCTTAAAATTCTATATGATTTTGGAGCTCCCGGCAGCTGTATTTATAGATTTTTTGCAAGCTCAATCCCGGCTGGCAAGAATCTACGGCTGTGAGATTGTCTGGTAAGTTTGAATGGTGAGAGATTGAGAGGTTGAGAAGAAAATGGGGGAGGTTGAGAGGTTGGAGAGAAGGATGGATTCCTGTCTTCAACCCACAGGAACAGGCCTGCACAGAAACAGAGAAATTTAATTTTCTGTTTTGGCAGTTTGTTTCCCGGGAGTTGAAGATAAATCCCCAAATTAAATAAATAAAATTTATTTAATTTAATTTATTGCATTTTGATTTTTGATTTTTGAAAACTATGGAAGAATTAATTAAATATTTTTGGAATATTTAATTGTGATATAACTTTAGAAGAATATGAAATATTTAGAAGATTTAATTAAATATTTTTGGAATATTTAATTGTGATAGATATATGAAGAATTTAGAAATGATTTTAAGAATGAATAATTGAATTAGAGGAAATAATTAAATATTTTGGAATATTTAATTATAAATGATATTTAGAAGAAGAATAATAATTTAATCTTTATTTGAATAAAATATTCAAACGAAGATTATATGATAATTAATATAAATAAATTATAATATTTATTTAATTAATTAAGAAATGAAGAGGTGATTAAATATTTAATCGAAATAAAATCATGAACAATATAAATAAATTATTTAAATTTATTTATACGTAGATAGAATCAGAAGATTTAATTAAATATTAAAAATATTTAATTAATTACCAGACAATGTGATGTAACCATTTTTAAGTGTATACATTTTGCCCCTCTTTGAAGTGATGTGTTTTACGCATTACTTCAAAGAATTTTAAAATTTTTGCCCCAAATATTAACTGTTGAAATATTGATAGATATATGCCCCCGCGAACGATGAATTGATTTTTGAATGTTTTTGAATTTTTGAATTTTGAATTTTTATGAATTTTTATAATTTTTTTAATTTTTATGGATTTTTATGATTTTAAAGATATCGATTCATCGTTCGAAACTTATGATTTGAAGAATTTGTCCTGAAAATATATAAAAATGAAAATTTGATGAAGAAATTGCCCCTGCTATGTGAAAATATGATAAAATGCCCCAATTTTACCATTATATAGGTTAAAAATGTCATTTTCCATGTCATTTTCAATTTTAACCTAGTAAAATTTGCAAATATTGAGCTCTGAGTTGATAATCATGGCACTTCCAGTTCACCTGCACCGTTTTGAGCGTATCCGACGACATCAGCGACCAGCGCACTATGGACCTCCGGTATGTGTCTCGTAAATCCCTGTCTCTTGAAAATTTTGTTTTTGCGCACGTGTTTCAATGTTTATTGTTGAAAATTTTGAGTTTTAGCGCTCTTAAAGTGTTTCGTAGCGCATTCAACATTTTTCGTAGCGCATTTAATATTGTAGCGCCCTTAATAAATATTGTAGCGCATATGAATTATTTTCATAGCGCAATTGATATCGTAGCGCCCGTGATAGATTTCATAGCGCATTTGATGATTTTCATAGTGCATATGATATCGTAGCGCACCTGAGATGTATTGCAGCGCTCTTAACAAATCTTGTAGCACAAAATATTCCATAGCACTGTTGATAAAAATCATAGCGCTATTAATTGATTCTGTAGTGCAAAAAGTTACTTAGCGTCGATAAAATTTTTTGTAGCGACCATAACTAGTTCTGTAGCGCTTTTTGTTCCAAATGATAAATTTGTTTCCCAAGTTGTTGGAGAACAAATAGTAGCTGATAAATTTGCTTTTAAAGTTGTTAAAAACAAATAGGCGGATAAGTTTTTTTTCTAAAGTTGTTAGAAAGAAACTTGATATTGATTATTTGCGTTCCATGATGATGAAAAACAAATAGTTTGATTGATTTGTTTGCTTCTAAAGTTGTTAAAAACAAACATGATTTTGATATTATTTGCATTTCATAATGATAATGAAAAACAAATAGTTTGATTGATTTGTTTGTGGATTGACATGCTAAGATGATTTGATATTGATGTTGTTTTGATGATGTATTTGAACAGGAGAGACTAGGTGTCTTACAGTTATGAGAGACATTTCCGAGCACATGGACATTGATTCCACATTTATTACAGTCAGATAGAGATGTGATTGATGCATGTGGTTTGAGCTCATTACTTGATATGCCTGAGGTTCGCCTCAATAGGGCCCTATTGACAGCACTTGCAGAGAGGTGGCATAGCGACACCAACACTTTTCATTTACCGACAGGCGAGATTACAGTGACTCCCGAGGACGTATATCGCATCTTACGGATCCCAGTGATGGGAGAGATAGTTGTTTTTGACAGACGAGAGGTTGGAGGTACTCTTGCTTTGAGACGGATATTCAGAGATGATCAGATTGTTGGGTACTTCATCCCATGGGGTGAGATTACAGATACCTATCCACCTTTACCAGCTGTGCTTGCAGGATTCATTGGAGGTGTGTTATGCCCCGACCATAGATCGAAGTGGTTCGCGATCGGATGGGGTCGTGTCTTAGAGAGCATGGTGATGTAGGGGACACGGTATGCATGGGGTACTTGTATGCTAGCCCACCTATATGACGAGTTACATCATATCGTATATGGTAGAGGCCGGAGTTTTGCTATAGGGTGTTCATTATTACAGATATGGGCATGGGAGCATTTTGCAGTTTTACATCCATTGACTCGAGGAGAGTGACCAGCTGGTTGAGCATACAGATGGAGATATGCACATATTATTGCTCAGCCTAGACTAGGCAAACTAGTACATTGGCAGCGGTTATTGGATAGTTTGGATACAGTATGCTGGAGACCATATTTAGATTGTGAGCCATGGCCAGAGGATGCCAGAGAGATTCCTTTTGTATGCACTTCTAGATTTTTGATTGGGCGGATGACATGGATCCTCGAGAGATTTCTTGCTGGACGTGTATTGCGACAGTTTGGTCGGATTCAGGGTATGCTTATTGGTTCAGCTATTTATGCGTGGCGACAGCCAGAGCTTGCAGTGTGGGGTCCACGGATCTCTTATGATGCAGCAGTGGCAGAGTTTACCAGTTTAGGTGCACATATGTGGGACTACCGGGTGGATGTTCTTGATGCAGGGGCAACACCAGAGTATGTACAGTATGTTCTACAGCATCCACCTCCACGCATGTTTGATCCTAATGAGGCTGTTGCTCCTATCATTGCTCAGAGACGTCAATAGAGAGACTCGGAGTCAGGAGATGATGATTCAGTGGATAGTGATGACAAGGAGGATAGTGGAGATGATGACTCAGATGGAGATGATGATGGTGATGGTAGGGGTGGCAAGAGAGGCGGCAGGAGAGGTGGTAGAGGAGGTAGGGCAGGCAGAGGTGGACCACGGATGAGGCATACTGACCCATCATCGTCAGTGGATCCGATAGTAGCGAGTCAGATATCATCTCTGCAGAGCACAGTACAGAGCTTGCAGGCTCAGCTATCACAGGTACAGGCCTTGATTTCTCAGTTGCAGGGTTAGGTGACTTCGATTACTACTAAGAGAGACACAGCTAGACAGTGGGGTGAGCAGGCCATTGCCTTAGCAGATAGCCTATAGAGAGTAGCAGGTAGCACTTTGCCAGGTGATATGATGAGAGAGGTTACCAGAGCCACATGAGAGGCAGAGTTCTATCGGACTAGATATCATGATTCAGTTCCACCTGAGCAGAGAGAGAGCTACACTCAGTCTCGATCTACTCATGGTCGCTCTCGTACTACCAGCAGGGGTGTGACACAGCCATTACCTCCTAGAGGGCCACCAGGGACAGGCGGAGCAGGTCCATCAGGGGTAGGTGGTACAGGTCCATCAGGAGCAGTTGATATAGGTCCTAGGCCAGCTCCATCACAGGATAGTTCAGCCTAGTGCATTGTATATGATATTCTATTGAGACATTTTGTATACACCGTGAGATGATCACATTTTTGATGATATTATATCATTTGTAGTTGACATCCTTGTACATTTTGACATTCAATTTTGAGATATATGAAATGCAGTGATGATTTTATACGATATATGATGTGTATCCATATGATGTGTACTATATGATGGTTTCATGATTTATGATATTTATATACATTATTTTATGAGATGAAATTTATTTGATGAATGGATGTATATGGTAACAATGTATGTATGCTTTGATTTTATGATTTTCTAATGCAAATGTATGAAATGATGTTTTTATGAATGTCAAAATATACTCAGTCATAAGGATATAAACATTTGATTCTTTGCCAGCTTTTTAGAAATCTATAAATGCAAAATGCAAATTCTAACATGAATGCAATCTATACTAACCATGCAGGACATTCATACAATATTGCCATTTGGAGAGCTTATACATGCTTTTTGTATCATCATAGAGCTTTGAAATGTTGAAAGTTAATACAAGCATCAAAGGGTATGTTAGCACCAATGATGACCTGAGTATTGCTTTCATGATTTTTATATAGCAAGTTAATACAAGCATCTAGGTATAATTGAACTGAGATGACCTGAGTATTGCTTGCATAAACAGACAAGACTTAACCCGTTTCCCATGCAAATTCTGAAATGTCATCCATGATACATAGTAGAGCATGTCTTGCAACCAATTTTCATAGTACTAATGATTTCCTCGCAAACAACAGACAAAGAAAAATCATACTCCTTCCTTGCTTTTCTAGTTCAATACATCATCGAATCGCTCTAGAGATATGATAAAAAATCAAACAACCATTCAAATTCCTGCTTAAAGTATTTCAAACATTTATTCAGATTAAGATCATCCAATTTGGTCACCATCATTGATATTCTGCATGTCGATAGTTGTTTGGATCATTTTGTTTTGATTTTGATTGACATGAATATGTTTGTGATTGATTTGATATGACGAGGTTGCGTTTTGTCAAACTGTTATTTGCCTGTTTGTGATATTCTGAAAACTTGTTACCCCTCTCTTGTATGTTTCTGCATTTTGCCCCCAATGTAAACACAACCTAAAGATAAAAGATATGTACAAATTTCATCAAGCCACGGTGAAACCTAAAGATTCCCACTATATGGTATGGATAATGAAAAATATAGACATATGATAGACGTGGATGAATGATGTTGAAAGTGAAAATGAGACATAAACTAATAAATGGAGGAACCCATTTCGATCACAAGTAGCGCTTGTTTGCCAAGTTTTCACTACTTGTTTTTATTGCACTTTTTCAAGATTTTTCTTATTTTTTTATTTTTTTGATTTTTTTCAGGACTTTTTTATGATTTTTTTTTTTTTTCAGGACTTTTTATGCATAGAACTTCTTGAGATGAATACTATTGATTGGCTCTTCAAATAGCTCCCCCTCTGATGTGGATAACTGATATGCTCCAGAACCGTATGTTGCTACAATAACAAATGGACCAAGCCAGTTAGGTTCAAATTTACCTTTCTTTTCTCTGTCTTGCTGATTACGTGGATTTTCTCTTAAAACTAAGTCACCCACTTGAAATGCCCGTGGTTTAACTATGTGGTTATAACTACGAGACATGACTTGTTGATAACCTTTCATGTGATCAGCTGCATATTGGCGTCTTTCATCTAACAGTTTGAGCTCTTGAAGGCGAGAAACTCGGTAGTCTTCATCAGTTATCAATCCCTTGAGTGAAACCCTAAGCAAAGGTATTTCAACTTCTAATGGAAAAATCGCTTCTGCTCCATAGACTAAAGCATATGGTGTAGCTCCTGTTGGTGTGCAAACACTGGTTCTATATGCCCACAAAGTTGGGTTAAGTTGAACATGCCAATCACGTCCAGCATTATTTACTGTCTTCTTCAATATCTTCAAGATGGTTTTGTTAGAAGCTTCTGCTTGACCATTACCCTGTGGATAATAAGGTGTAGAGAACCTGTGTTGGATGTGAAATCTTTCACAAAGTTCATCAACATCTTGATTTTCAAAAGGTCTTCCATTATCCATAACAATAGAATTAGGAATTCCATATCTACAAATAATGTAATTCAGGATAAATGAAGATATCTGTTTACCAGTCACTGTTGTTAGAGGAACAACTTCAATCCATTTTGTAAAATATTCTGTAGCTGTGATGATAAACTTATGACCATTTGACGATGAAGGATGTATTTTACCAACAAGATCTAATCCCCACTGAGAAAAAGGCCATGTTGAAATGAAAGGTTGCAATTCTTGTGCAGGTGCATGAATAAGATTCCCATGGATCTGGCATTTAGAACACTTCTTAACAAAAGTAAAAGAATCTTGCTCCATGGTAGGCCAATAGTATCCCATTCTGACAAGTTTCTTCACTAAGGTCAAACCACTCGAATGAGTTCCACAAATACCACCGTGAACCTCTTGTAAGGCTTTTTCAGATTCGTCGCGTTCAAGACATCTAAGGAGTGTACCATCAAGACCACGTCTATAAAGGATATTGGAAATTAAGGTATAACGGGATGATTGGCGTATGAAATTCCATTTTTGGTTGCGGGATAAATCTAAAGGCAAGATGTTATCTTTCAAATAGGTATAAGTTTTGCCATATAAAGTTGAATCAGAACCAGTCAAATGACATATAACTTGATTTTCGGGATTATCATATGCAGGAGAAAACAATTGTTCCACCAAAAATTCATACTTGTTTTGATCTTCTGATATTTGTAATAAGGAAGCAACGATAGCCATTGCATCTACAGCTTTATTATCAATCCTTGATATTTGTGAAAACTTGATTGATACAAAATATTTCTTATAATCATCCACCATGTTTTTGTATGGTAGCAACTTATCATCTTTAGTTTGATAATCATCATTAATTTGATTAATGATAAGTTGTGAATCACCATAAACTTTCAGCTCTGTAATCTGCCATTCCAAAGCTATTTTCAATCCTATGAGTAATGCCTCATATTCGGCTATGTTATTTGTGCAAGGAAACATCAACCGATATGATCGTGAGATGGTATGTCCTTCAGGTGTAACAAAAAGAATCCCTGCCCCCGAGCCATATTGTGTATAAGATCCATCAAAGTACAATGCCCACGGTCTCTGAATTGTTGTTGTAAAGACATCTGCATCAGGAAACTCGATATGCATTGGATTGTCTTCTTGTAAAGGAGCTTTAGCTAACTGATCTGCAATGACCTGTCCTTTAATTGCTTTTCGATCTACATAGTGAATATCAAACTCACTTAAGATCATTACCCATTTTGCAAGTCTTCCTGTTAAAGTAGCTCTGCTTAATAGGTATTTCAATGGGTCTATCTTTGTTATCAGTTTAACTGTATGAGTCAACATATAATGTCACCACTTTTGAGAAGCAAACACTACTGCAAGACAAGCTTTTTCAATGAAACTGTAGTTTAACTCATGTCTTGTTAAGGTTCTGCTGATATAATATATTGCCCTTTCTTTACCTGTAGAATCTTCTTGTGCTAGCAATGCTCCCAAAGATACTTCTATTGCTGAAATATAAAGTATGAGTGGCTCTCCCAGAATAGGCGGAATTAGAACTGGTGGATGTGTAAGATATTGCTTAATCTGATTGAATGCTGCTTCACATTTGTCATCCCATTTAAATGGAACATTTTTATGTAATAAATGTGTAAATGGCAAGCTTTTGTCCGCCAGTTGAGCTATAAACCTTCTGATGGACTATAATCTTCCTTGCAAGGATCTTAATTGACTGATATTTCATGGTGGAGACATGTCCATTATAGCTCGTACTTTTTCTGGATCAATTTCTATACCCTTTTCTGAAACAATGTACCCTAGGAGTTTTCCAGATGTAACACCAAAGACACATTTCTTTGGATTCAGTCGAACATTGAATTTCTCCATTCTAATAAAGATTTTTGACAAGATTTCCAGGTGTTCATCTCGTGTATGAGATTTGGCAAGTAAATCATCAACATAATCTTCCATGAATGTATGCATCATATCATGAAAAATAGTTGTCATTGCTCTTTGATAAGTAGCTCCAACATTCTTTAACCCAAATGGCATTACATTCCAGCAATAGGTACCCCAAGGACATGTGAACTTTGTTTTATCTTGATCTTCTGGTGCAATTTTTATCTGATTGTATCCTGAAAATCCATCCATTAAGGAATACATTGCATGGCCAGCAGTTAAGTCAACAATCATGTCTATGTTAGGCAAAGGAAAATCATCTTTAGGGCATGCTTTATTTAAATCCCTGAAATCTATACAAACTCTGATCCTTCCATCTGGTTTTGAAACAGGTACAATATTGGAAATCCATTCTGCATAATCAATAGTTCGAATGAATCCAACATCCAGAAGCTTCTTTAATTCTTCTTTGACCAATAATGCAACATGTGGATGCATCTTTCTAAGCTTTTGTTTCACAGGCTTTGTCCCAGATTTGATAGATAAATGATGCATTATCAGATTAGGATCCAACCCTGGCATATCAGCATATGACCAAGCAAAGTTAATTTGATTATCCTTCAAGAATTGCATGAATTTCTGGACTTCTTCAACTGTTAATGATGCTGCAATTTGCAAAAATTTTGGCTGCTCTGCTGTATTTATGTTGATTGATTCCATTGGTTCAATCAAAATAGAAGATCTTTCATGATAATACTTGGGAAGAGTGTCAAGTTTCTCATCCTTCAGTGCCTCAGAAAGGTTTTCATTGTCAGATTCGCTCTTTATTTTTCTCTTGTTTTGATCTATTACTGCCATTTTTTGGTTTTCATCAATAGATCCATCTTTTATTTCATTTATTTTGCAGCTAAGAGACTTGACACTCTCCTTATCAAAATCATTAGTATAAGATTCTTGCATGAAACATTTGTTTTCTTCATTTGAAGAAAAAAGGAAAGTTATAATGTCTTCATCATTATTGAATGTAGGAATATGGATAGGTGCGTCAATGTCCCAATCTATAAGTTCTGGATAAACTAAAGGCATAGGATCATTAGGTTGGGTAAGGTCTTGAATTTTCAAAGTCATGATATGGTTATCATCCTCATGGTAGACAAGGTCTGTGATGGTATTCTCCTATTGATTATCAATCTCGTTAGAATCTGATTCTTCCTCATTTGAGTCATAATCGCTTTGTAAAACATAATTGAGTGGAGACCTTGAGCCTTCTCCATGTATAAGAATAGGTGCATATTTATGTATAGTATCAACTTGTTTATCCCTCCAGAATTCATCATTATAAATGGTGTCCCATTCATATTCATTAGAATCAGTATCTGAACTATTTTGCAATTGGAAAACTGATTCATGTGATTTATCTGACACAGATTCTCCTTCATGAACTAATGATGTCTGCTGTGAAGTAAGTTCTTCTTTATCTTTACCATATCCAAGTCCTGTTTTATCACTTGAATGCTTTGAAATAGGTTGAATTGGTTCTACAATTCCTTCTCTTCGTTTACCTATAGGACCATTCCCTTCATAACCCATATTTTGCATGATAGCGTACCCTTTACCATATTGTTCTTTAGGCAACTTAATGTGTAAGAGAGATTCATCTTCATCTTTGTATAGCCAATTTAGGATGTCCCTATCTTCAGCTTCTTCTTCAGTGGTATTAGCTCTAATGAATTTTCCATCAAACTTTGTGATTGGCACGGAAGCTTGAGATGTAGAAGTAGTCGCAATCTTTTGATTCGATAAAGTTGGCAAACCATGTGACCTTGGAGAAGGAGGTAAAGTAGAAAGAGATAGTGAATATTCACCTACCCCTTTGTCTTTAAATTTCAACTTAGTATCAAGATTCTTTGTCAATTCTCGCAATTGAACTTGTAGATTGGAAGAAGAAACAACAAGAGCTTCTCTATTGTGTGGCACAAAGACATCTGGAGTTACTCTAAGATTTGAACAAGTTTGGGTACTATTGTAATCAGCTTGTATAGTTATTTCTTGTCCATCATATGGAAACTTGATACATTGATGATATGTTGATGGTACAGCTTGCATATCATGGATCCACGGACGACCCAAAAGTATGTTATAAGACAAATCTCGATCTAGAACCTGACAAAATGTATTCTTCACAACAGGTCCCACTCTGATAGGTAGCAATATTAATCCCTTAGAAGCTCTTTCTTCATCATCATATGCCTTAATGGTTATTTTCCTCCGTGAGTCAATTTCATTTTCTGAAATTCCTAAGGCATTTATTAATTTTAAGGTACAAATATTCAAACCAGCTCCTCCATCTATTAAGACACGTCTAATTCGATGTTTATGGATCATGACTTCAAGATAGAGCGAGGAATTATGTGGATGTGTCATAGAGGCATCATCTTTATCGGAAAATGAAAGACAAGTGGGAGAAGATAAATGTCCCACCATGGCTTGAAATTTGTTTGCATCTAGATCAGTATCAACAGTTGTGTTTACAAGAGCTTCTTCTAAAATATTCTTGTGTATGGGGGATATTTTGAGAAGTTCAAGAATGGATATTTGAGCTGATGTTTTTCTCAATTGATCAACCAGATTATACTGAATTGGAGAAGAAATAGTTGTTTTAGATGAACTTCCTTTTAAAACAACCTTTGCTTGACCTCTTGTTGTTACATTAACCTGTTGATATTCTTGTTTTCCTTTGATTTTGATAACATTAATCCGATTATCATCTGTATAAATATGACGGATTATATTGTCTTCAACATTATGTATGCTTTTGGCTTTGGTATCCGATGTTTCCCCCTTTTGGTAGTTTGGCAAAGGATCTTTGAATGCTTGATGATCATCATTGGTATGATGTCCCTCAATTGTAATAGTACCATTGTCAATTAAATCTTGTACTAGATTTTTCAAAGCTTGACAATTGTTTGTTCTATGACCTTTACATCGATGATAATTGCAATAATACGAGTCATTCCATGATGGTGGTTTAACTCGTGGCTCATAATCTCTTTGTGGTGGTAAGGTGATAACCTTATTATCAAGAAGTTCCTTGAGAGAAAATTCAAGAGATTGACCCAAAGCAGTAAAAGTCCGTCGGTTGGAAAAAAATGAAGGTCTAGACGGATTTGATATTTGGGCATTGCCAAGATTATTATTCAAATTACCACGATTTTGATTGGTATTTTGATTGATCATGTTCTCTTGCTTGGAAATTTGTCCTTGTTGATTGTTGTTTCCTTGTTGAATTGTATTTCCTTGTGGATTGTTTCTTGGAGCACTTGATAGATTGAAAACGGATGGTCTTGTTCGTAAATTATTTGCATCCACTATACCATTATTAACAACATTTTTGTTTCTATTCCAAAACCTTGTTTTATCGTTGTTTTGATTTGATGTACTTGGATTATCAAGTTTTATCACTCCCCTTTTAACCAAAGCCCCTTCAATGGTGATTGCATTTTCAATCAATTTTTCAAAGTTATGAGGACAATGAAGGTTAAGCCTATAGCTTAATTCTGGATCAAGGCTATTAATAAAGATATCCATCTTTTCCTTTTCAGGAATAGGATGAGAATATCGTGCAAATAACCTTCTCCACCTTTGTAAAAATGTAGTAAAGGGTTCTCCTACTTTTTGTTTCACTTTACAAAGATCAAGCATTGTTATTTGATGTTGAATGTTGTAGGAGTATTGTGAAATAAACTGATTTATCAACTCCTCAAAAGTTTTGATAGGTGGAGTAATTTTTGAAAGCCACTCCATGGATTGTACACCTAAACTTCATGGAAATAATGGCATCAAGTAAGTATCATCATAGGCGAATTCAAGACTCATGTTTCGGAAATCCCTAACATGGTCTATGGGATCAGTTTTCCCATTATACCTATCATACTTAGGAATTTCACAATGTTTTGGAAATGGGATCATTTGAAGACTCCTATCAAATGGATAAGGAGATATGTCTTCCAAAACATATTTCTTTGTTGTACCTCCTTGCATTTCCTTTATTTTCCCTTGTAATTATTTTATCTGTTGGTTAAGAGCACTAAAGTCATTAGGAAGATTTTCAGGATTTTGTTTAATCCCCTCTATGTCAAAGGTGTGAGGTAATTTAGCTCCTTGATTAGCTAATGAAAGGAAGTATTTTTCTTTGTTACGTTCTAGGATTCTTTCCATAAGAGTATGGAATTGGGGATCTTGTTCTGCTTCCTGAAGCTTTTCTTCCATTAACTCATCAAGATTAAATGTTTCCTCTTCTTTTTCATTTCGGTCACCCATTTTGCTGGTTGTAGTTTCTCCCTCATCTTTTTCCATTTGTTTTTGAGATCTTGTGAGAACAGGCATAGATTTTACTCCAAATTTTACTTACTTTTGATCAAAAGAGTGAAATAGTGCAATTGATGTGGTATGTATGAAAGTCAAGATAGAATGAAAATTCTATGACTTACACGAAATTTTCTAATCTTGTAGCTTGTGTTGTTCCCTAAGTGAAAGGATGAAAATCCTGTTAGCGGGAATATAAGCAAAAGATCAAGAAAATGATGATTTTTGCACTTTATGAAGTTTTGATCATGATTTTGTAAAAGGATGGATTGTATAATAGATGCCTAATGTATTCTAAGTTCTCTATTGTAAAATTTGATTTGGACGAGTAGAATATTCGATTGCTGGTTGGGGAATATAACTAAAACGGATGCGTTGACTATGGTTATGCCATTGAGAAAGGGCTCTTCTTTGAAAGTAAGCTTGTGAATACAAGGGCTCTATAGCATAATCATCTGAAAGACCTCTAACACAATCATGATACCTATGAAGAAAAGTTCTATATTTGAGTAAAACCTTTCGACTTTGATATAAGAATCATTGTTTCTTCAATAACTTCTTGTGATTTATAGGTTTCTTTGGCTTCTTAATCCTTTTAGAAACGGATTTCTTTACAAACTTTGTAGATTTCCAATCTCGTAACATGAGATTGATCAATGTGATAATAAGTGTTTTGGATGATCTTATCTAAATTAATGTAATGAAAACACATCAAACAAGTTTAAAACAGTTGTTTTAAGTCCTATGCTAAACATCAAGTGTATAACCAAAATGTTTTTCAAAAAGTGTTTTAACGGGTTTTACACATGACAAGCACTTCAAACAGACTCACTCTTAATTCTCAAGTAGGTCATCATAGCAATCAACAGCCCACATCTTAGAACTGCGTCGACTCACACAGCCGTGTCACCCCCGAAAGGGCGCCCGTGTTTTTGTCTTTTCCAGGTGCGTACTCAGAGTGACGGAAGTGGATACCGGATCCCTGAGCAAACAATCCTTGGCAGTTATATGGTGAGTATCTTGGGGGTAGATTCTTCCCTCCCCTGCACTGTGATTGAGATGATGTTTGGATACTGACTCGGTAAGATACTACACTAGGTTCGTAATAAGGGTTTCCGTTCGGTGCGGCAAATGATAGACTCCCTCGAGAGACCTCCCTACCTTTAGAACAAAGGCTTTGGGGATGGTTATCAATGCACACTACCGTCAAAAGAGGGTTTCCCCAATTTTGCTTTAAATTTTAGAGTGGGGTGGAATAGCCTGGCTTTGGCTTGAACCCACTTGAGTCGTTCCTCTTGGGTGAGTACTTTTTCCCACAAGAGCAGGCTCTCTACAAGGTATTAATAAAACAGTAAATTGCATAAAAGAAAATTGATGAGTTTGACATTTTGATCACCCAATTAAGGGGAGAGCATAGGCCTATCACCGAGAACAAAGCAAACAAGGGTTCAATTATTAAGCACCAAAATAAAAAATTTCTAACTAAGTGAAGATGTTGCTTCACATAACAAGAAAATTCAATTTTAAACCTAAATTGAAAAATGAAGTGTCTATCCTAGGATTGCTTCATTTTGACCTTATATGACTACCCTAGGATTGGTTTTTTTTTTTTATCCTTAAAAATGACTACCCTAGGATTGGTTTTTTTTATCCTTTAGATGTCTACCCTAGGATTGGTTTTTTTTTTTTTTTTTAGAAATTAATAACTGTTCGCGGCTGCGTCGGAATCAGTTAGTTAAACTACAGTTACAGATTACAGATTACAGTCTAAAATTTGCGCTGCAAAATACATCATGGGCACTGCAAAATATCTTAAAGGCGCTGCAAAAAAACTTAAGGGCGCTACAAAAGAACTTAAGGGCACTGCAAAAAAAACTTAAGGGCGCTGCAAAAGTCGTCACGGGCACTGCAACAGTAGTCACGGGCACTGCAAAAGACTTTAAATGCGCTAAACTGGAAATGTTCTTCCGAAACATGTCGTCTGCGCTATTCCACTATTTTTCCTGTAATCGGTCAAAAGAAGCTACAAAAAGATGTTAAAAACGGGGCAAGAGCCCCACGGTGGGCGCCAAAAATGTGTATATGCTTAATTGTTAATCTAAATGAAAACATAAAACACTAAATGAAACCTTAATCTAAAGAAATTTAAATAAAATTTGAACAAACAAAATTCCTTCAGAGCTGTCCCATTTTTCTCTATCTACAGAGATTCTTTTGAAGCTTGTGGCTCTCAGATTGTGTAAGCTTAGCTTCTCCAAATGGCTGTTGTAGAATGAGAATGCAAATGAAGATGAAAATCTATTCTATATGCTGGTGGAGTAAAACTGTTAACGGATATGAACAGGGGCTGTGAATGAAAGATAGCATGATTCTATTGCTACTATGCTATGATTTTATGCTATTGCTATGAAAATACTCTATGAATGCTGGGAATACTATGCAATTTTCCTATAGTTTACTTGCTTAAAATTCTATATGATTTTGGAGCTCCCGGCAGCTGTATTTATAGATTTTTTGCAGGCTCAATCCCGGCTGGCAAGAATCTACGGCTGTGAGATTGTCTGGTAAGTTTGAATGGTGAGAGATTGAGAGGTTGAGAAGAAAATGGGGGAGGTTGAGAGGTTGGAGAGAAGGATGGATTCCTGTCTTCAACCCACGGGAACAGGCCTGCACAGAAACAGAGAAATTTAATTTTCTGTTTTGGCAGTTTGTTTCCGGGAGTTGAAGATAAATCCCCAAATTAAATAAATAAAATTTATTTAATTTAATTTATTGCATTTTGATTTTTGATTTTTGAAAACTATGGAAGAATTAATTAAATATTTTTGGAATATTTAATTGTGATATGACTTTAGAAGAATATGAAATATTTAGAAGATTTAATTAAATATTTTTGGAATATTTAATTGTGATAGATATATGAAGAATTTAGAAATGATTTTAAGAATGAATAATTGAATTAGAGGAAATAATTAAATATTTTGGAATATTTAATTATAAATGATATTTAGAAGAAGAATAATAATTTAATCTTTATTTGAATAAAATATTCAAATGAAGATTATATGATAATTAATATAAATAAATTATAATATTTATTTAATTAATTAAGAAATGAAGAGGTGATTAAATATTTAATCGAAATAAAATCATGAACAATATAAATAAATTATTTAAATTTATTTATACGTAGATAGAATCAGAAGATTTAATTAAATATTAAAAATATTTAATTAATTACCAGACAATGTGATGTAACCATTTTTAAGTGTATACAATAACCAATTGACCAATTGACATAAATGACAACACCTTTATTCTTTCCATTCTTGCAACATAAAGCAATATCTATACCAAACCCTAATAAAGAGATACCCATTCTAAAGCTTAGAGAAAGGTAAATATTAGGAGTCAAGGAAAATTTTGGGAGTTCCATCAGATCTTTTTATTTGTAAACATCATTTTTCTCTTGTTGATCCCCTTTAGTGGATGGAACAATTATGGAATGATGATCTATTATGTGTATGGGTGGAGTTTTGGTAGCAACCTTATGATAAGGACCATTCATAACACCTATTTTAATGTTTACTACAGTGTAGGAAAAAGTATCCCTTTTTCACACTTAACTTGGGAATAATTAATAATAACATGAGCCTAATGTTGACTTAATTTAGTGTTGTAATATGTTTTACATATTCACATTAAGTTTAGGGTTATTTTGAATAAAATGGACTTAATTGTGACTTGTTTTAGTGTTGTAAGGTGTAACTTTACACTTTCGCATTAATCTAGGGCTCTATTAATTAATTGAAGTTAATTTTCCTTAATTGGCCCCTTTAATTCAAATCCAAGCCTAATTAAATGTAAATTTTGAGGGATAAAACCCAACATTCATAAATTCCATTACACAACACATAACTTTGGATGATGTGTGTCCTAGGTAGGGGACCTAGGACCCATTTGCCATAGGGCGAATGGGTCCTCACTTTGATCTAGGACCCTATTTTTTCATAATGTTTAACATTATCTAATGTGTGTCCTAGGTAAGTGGCCTAGGACCCATTCACCCTGTGGTGAATGGGTCCTCACTTAGACCTAGGACCCATCTTTGAAATATGTTTTTGGTGGTATTTTAATGATTTGAAATCCACAATTCAATGTTAGCTTGTGATATTTAAATTTTGGGAATTAATGATAAGATATGTATAAGTACAAGGATATTTCACTATGTTTCATAACTAAGATCCTAAGACTTTCAAGAAACCAAGAAATTTTCACAAGAGCATTATAGGAGCACTTCAAGAGCACTTTCTAAGGAATTAAAGGACAAATTATTAAAGATTATTGCAACAATCAAGATTCCTTTCATCATGTCAAAGATTTAGTGCATCATGGATTTTTTTTGAGCTAATATGTTGATGTAGTGTTCAAGATCTATTCAAGCATTCAAAATAATTAGTTCACATCAAGTTTTATGATCAAGATCCTCATACATTGAAGCCAATACATGCTAATTGCAGATGTACAATCCAAGGTTCAAATAAGTTTTGGGGAGTTGTGATGTATATGTTCATTAATTATTCCTCCTTTCATGTTTCATTATTTCATTTCAAGGTTTAATTACCAAAATGAGGTTTTACCATTAAGAAAAACCCCCATTCACCTAATAAACAACATTTCTCTCTCTTTGTTGTGTGATTGCAGATTTTAGGTTGAAGATTCATTGAAGAGAAAAATTGGAGAAAGTTGCAAAGCTTTCAAAGTTGCAAGAAAAGTTTTCAAATCACAGAAACTCCTCTACAAGATTTATTTGTCTTTCTGACAGTGAACAATTGGAATTTGGAAGTGCAGACTAAGCAGAACAAAACCCAACAATTGATTTTTCAAAACCATAGCTAAGATCCATTCACCATAGGGTGAATGAGTCCTAAGTGAGGTCTAAAAAAGCATCTTTGGTGAAAGGTACACAGTATTTTACCCTTTCTATATTTTCCTTTTGACTATTGTTTGGGTCTAATTTGATTACTTTTATTCATTTGCACTTTATAACAAACATTTTGAATGAAAGAAGAGAAATGGATGCATCATAGTCTTCATCACAATTCACACACCTCTCTCTCTCTCTCTCCTATTTTTATATGCTTCATTATGGTGAACTCGACCTTTTGAGCATCGTAATTTTCTAATTTTGGCAGTCCATTTTGACCCTAGAATTAGATCTTGCATTCATTTGCATTGAATTGAGTCTCATTTAGGGTTGCTTAACTTACATTAGTTCGTACTTCATTTAGGGTTTTTACAATTTCATTTTTGAATTATTTAAATCTAAAAAATATAAAAAAATCAATCATCTTACATATCATTTACATAGCATTACACCACATTAACTTGCATTTGAAATTGAAATAAAATTGCATATCAAACTAGGTCTTCTAGGTTGTCATTTTATCATATTTCTCACTTGAATTTCACATTGAATTTCATAGAAAAATCAAATTAAAACTTGTTGTAACAAAATAGAATTTGGAAACCACTAAAAAGCACTCAAAAAATTGTAAAAAATTGTTTCAAAACCATAATCTATGACCCATTCACCCTAGGGTGAATGAGTCCCTAATCAGGCTTATATTCTAATTTTCTATGCATTAAAACATTCATCTTTGCATTTCTTTTTGTTGCTTTCAATTTTTTTTTACTGTCTCTTTCATTAATTTGATCATATCTAGCTTAATTTGATAAGTTGGTGCATGTGTGATTTGAAAATTGCATTTACAAGACTTCATTTTCCAATTTTTACATAGTGTAATAAAAAAAAATACCTTGTTTAGAATCTAAAAATTGCATTTATACATTGCATTCTAGGTCATTACATGCACTTTACGCTCTTTCCACTTTGGGGGTGTACACTAAGTTTGTGAAATCTTGTATGAGCTTTACAACTTGGTGTCCTATTAGCAATACTATTGTGAGACGTAGTTCGAGACTCATGTCATCCTACAATACACCATTCGTCATGGATCTTGGGTTTTCTAACTCTCTTTATAATAGTGTTGATAATCAACCCCCTATGGATCATAGCATGCATACCTCATTTCCAATGACTTCCATACCTACAACCAATGTGCATCATATTAACAATACCATCCCTACCATGACTAGTTGTACTCAAGATTTTGGGTGTACTCAAAGCCAAGGTGGAACTTTAATTCCTCTTTCCAAAATTCCCATCTCTATTCCTACATACACTAGTGCTCATGTTACCACAACCATTCAACCTACTAGCAATATCAACACTTCCTTAGGTATTTCCATAGGGAATCCTTCTAGCTTTGTGCATTCAAATACCATATCTCCTCAACCATACTCCCTCATGAATTTACAATTCACTTGCCCTCGGCATATGTACACCACTCCACCTTATTCGCCTTGATCTTACAACACTAATAATGATGCCATAATTAACACACTTTTGCAAAACATGTCAGCCCTTCAGCAACAAATCACCACCCTAAATCAAAACAACAATGGTAAACCTTCACAATACATCAAAACCAACCCATTATCCCTAGAGATATTGAGAATACAAATACCACAAGGTATAGAAGTTCTAATATTTGAGAAATATGGTGGGAAATGAGATCTTGTTAGCCATGTTTCTAGTTATACAACCCTATATAGTGACTTCATCTTTGAAGACAAACTCTTGGCTAAACTATTCCCTAGGTCATTGAAGGATGATGCTTTAGAGTGGTTTTTCTCTTTATCAAACAACTCAATAAACTCATTGAATGAGCTTATTGATTCCTTTTACAACCACTTCCACATTCACATGGGTCCCAAGATGACCCTAGTTGTTTTAATGACATGAAAACAAAAGGATGAAGAAAAGGTTACTGATTTTATAGTGCAGTATCAGATGCTTCATTCACAAATAAACATTAAGATTCCTGATACCAACCTTCATCGAATGTTTATTGCCAATTTACAAAATGAAATCCAAACCAAACTTGAGATGTTGAAATTCCCAGCCTTCACATAGTTATGTATAGTCCTTTATGATTATCATAATTTGGCTTATGGTCATGATGTGAAAAATCTCCCCAGCCATCCTAAAAAGTCTGAATTTGCACCTTAAAATAGTTACCAACCTTTCAAGAAATAGACTAGGGGATTTTTACAACTAAATTCCCCTAAACCAAATCAACAAGTTGATAACCAAGTAGTTGCTATAAAGATGAAAAATCCTTTTTCCTTTGGGGATAGGAATAGAAAATTTACCCCTCTACCTGATACCCTTCATAATATCATGCTACAACTCATGAATAAGAATATGCTTTCCTTGCCTCCTATCAGAGCTCCTGGTCCTAAAAAACAATTACCCTCAAATTATAGACCAAATGCTTATTTCCATTACCACAAACAAAATGGACATGATACAAAATATTATAAGTGTCTTAAAAATCTTGTGCAAGACCTCATTGATAATAATGAACTTCTAATTGGAGGTGTAAATGATCAAGGTAATAAGTCTATAGATCTTCCTAACTAAAACTTACAAATCTTTACCAATCCCATGTCGAAACACACTATTTCATTTGTTAAATCTAGTGAAATTGTTGGAAACAAGCAACACTAAGAGGGGGGGAGAATCGATGTCCTGCAAAAATTAACTTTATTATTTTGATCATTAACCCACTTTAAACATTCAACCAAAAGAAATATGTAGAAATAGAAATAAAATAAACACAACACCATAACACAAGGATTTTTACGTGGAAACCCTATTAGGGGGAAAACCACGGTGGATATCCAATCCATAATATAATCTGAGTATACTAAAAAAGAAGTTTACAAAATGGGAATGCACTTGCATTGAAGCTCACTGCCTAGAGCTCACTGCTCAAAATAGGATGGCACACTGCCTTATAGAGATTTGGATTAGATACAAGAGAATGAACTAAAATAATAGCATCTACAAATGCTTGAATATAGTTCCCTTTAGGCTCATTTGACGATCTTCTATCCTTTTGACTAATACTGCACTTCTGCTCTACTCTGCTCTGACTCACATTACACAATTTTTATGCACAAGTGAAATTTTGCATAAAATTTCTCTAACACTCTTTTTATATTTGAAATACACATTGACACACCATGCATACACATCAAAATGATATAATAGATCATACATATATATCTACGACTAACAATTTAATCGTAACAAGTCAACTTTAATAAAACTTAAAATATTAGCAACTGTCAGCTCAAAACTTAAGAATTATCCAATGTGCATCCACAACAGTCATCCACAACTTAGCTTGGACCCAAAACAAAATTATCAAACACAAAAAATATTCGAATAAACATTCCTTGAATATTCGCACCACATTTTATCAACTAAGTCGGCCCCAAAATAATGATAAACAAAAAAATATCAACCAGATCTCCAAAATTACACATGACTTGGTACGAGGCACTAAGATTTCTGGATAACACAAGAAATACACTGATGCGCCTTTCGTGAGATCCACAACTCGAGATAACAACTAGAAATATGCACGTGAATCATTGAATACCAAACTACCAGATGCTATATTCTTCCTGACTGTCCTCAATTTGACTGTCGGTATAAGCAAATGATGTCATGCAGATCCTATTACTGACTAGGGTTGCCATCAATGACAACACCAAAGCATAATTACAGTGTCTCTTGCCAAAAATATCCCCCTTTGGCATTGATGGCAACACTTAGTGAAAATTGACTAAGTGCCAGATCAAAACCAACATGAATTACACTACCACTTCAAAACTTCAAAAAGAAACTTCAATCTCAGCTCAAAAAAGAAACTCCCCCTATAATGACTATACATTTTTCACTGTACACTTCTCCCCATTTGAAATCAATGGCAAAAACTAGGGAAATGAAACAAAATTCCAAAATTGTACAAGCATGAACTTGTAACTTACAAAATTTTGAAAATATCTGCAAAATTTTGCTTCAACACTCTTAAATTATCGTTGCAAACCTTTTTGAGACTCTCCAAAACTGTTATGTTACCACACATTAAGTAATATTGAGCTTCTGTAGAATCAAGATTCTCTGGGTCACTAACTGCCACAATAGCTTTTGCTTCCTTCAAAGCACTCCCATTATCTCAATTTTCAGACTAATTAGTCCTCTGAGTTCACTTACTCTCCCAACAATCCTATCATTTTCACTCTTCAAGCATCTTATTTTTTCAAGTAGAGATGTTACTTGACCTTCTTGTTGAGCAAAATCACTAGCTAATGGATCAAAAGTATCAGAAATGATAGCCAATTGATTTTCAAGATCCTCCACCTTTTTCTCATTACCTTTAGTAAACTTGGACAAAACCAAACATGCCTTATAGGCCTTTCTAGCTTCAGATATAAAACCTTGAATGTTTGTCATGCAGGTGGCTAACAAATTCTTATCCTTTGCAATTACTTCCTTCAACCAACTAAGTCTTTTACCATTAAACTCTTTTTACACTTTATCCTCAATAGATTTCTCAAGAGACTCGAATTGAGTACTTACAACATTTATGAGCTTCTTTAGCTCACCAGAAGAGGAACCAGATGGATCCATGACATGAGTAGGCATTAATTTCTATAGAAATCTAGATGCAAGGCTTAGAAATTCACTATCCTCTATGTGGGACTTCAGAATCTTCTCACTGGCCTTAGCTTGAGAAATTGATGTGACCATCATTTGAATTGGGGAAAAAGTGGATAGATTGATTGAGCTTTCATCCAATTCAGGATCAAAATATTCTCGGTGCTCCATCAAAGATCTCTTTACTACCTTGGCAATGTCTCTTGCCTCCATTTTGATCTCCTTAACTTGAACTTTTTCTTCTTCAGTCTTGGGTTCTTCAGAGACTGTTTCTAGATTTCCTTTGGGTGCTTCAACCTCATCATTTTGCACCTCCTTCTCTTTAGCTAATACCACCTTAGGAACTTCAATTTCCATAGGTGTCTCTATATTTTCCTCATTAGGAGGAATCTGAAAATCCTCAGCATCTACATTCACTTCCTCATTTTTCAAAACATTTTCAGTATTCATTTCCTCAACTTTAATCTTATTCTTTAATAGAAACTCTTCTAGAATCTCCTTGGTTTCACCAATGACAACATCAATTTCACCAATCATGACTTTATTCACCCTTGTCTTGCTCTTAAATTATTTTTTAGCTTTTTCAAGGAGTGAATTCATCTCCTCAATTGACATTTTCGAACATAAATCTGCAAGAATTCTCTTTCTTAGATTCTCTTCTTCTGTTCTAGCACTTAATTTTCTCGACTCCAATATATCATACAGACTCTTTGGTAAGCCAGACATAATCTCAACAAGAACTTTATTGAAGTTTTTTATATGTTTTATTGTGGCTTCAAGAATTTTTTGACCTGATTTATCAAAAGTTTCATACAATTCACAGAGGGGCTTAAGATTACCATCCTTGATAACTACATTCTCAACTTCCTCAACTGACATACCAAGTTTATCAACTTTTTCCTCCTTTGCTTTTTCTTCTTTGCTGGAAGATTTTTTCTTGTTTAACTTGATAGCCTGAGTTTCGGTACTTTCACTTCTCTCAGAACTTCTTCTGATTCTGTTTCCTCATCTTTTGAAATAGGTTCGTATCTTCATGTGCTTTTATTCTTCTTCCTTTAACTGGAAGTCTTGTCTTGAGTTGGCTTGGCTGCAAGGAAACTCCTTGTAGATCTAGTGTGAGTAGAAGATGCTCCCGGACTAGCAGACTCTTTTTTTTCTTTCTCTGCTTCAACCTCTTCTCTCTTCCTTCTCACTTCTTTCAATTTCTCTACAAGTATGCCCATATTTTTTGCAAAAACTTCTACCTCTTTTCTTACTCTCTTGATTGTCACTAGTTTTTTCAATTCCACATGAACTTTCATACTTTTCTTTGCATAATTTCCAAACCTCTCTTCTCCTTGATTCAAAGGTGAATTCAACAAGTGTTCTACATACATTTTCAGAATGTTCTCCTCTACTTTGTATCCCATAGGCATGATCCATATTATTGTAGGATCAGTAGCTTCCATGTAACACTGGTCAATATCCATAATGAAATAGATAGTATCTTTGTATTGTTCCACAATTAAAGTGGGAATTCTTTCCCTAGCATGCATCATATTCTGGAAATTTTTGAAGTACCCTCAGAGGGTAGTATTTCTAACCCGACGATCACTAATTCCAAACATGTTCCTTATCTGAATAGCTACAGGATCATAATTTTTCCAATGTACTTTTCCAACACCTAGAACCTCATCCATGAAATAGAAGAATAAACACAATAGAATATTACCATATTTGAAAGTATACTTCTTATTTTTCTTGATTTTGTTCAAATTCTCCATCAACTAACTTCTGAATAGCTTGCACAAAGTCATATTCTACATTTTCCTTTACAATTTCATAAGCTACATAGATGGTCATATTGGATACAAAATTATCTTGGCTAAAGTGGTATATCTTGTAGCCAATGACCATTGATGCAAATTTTTACATTCATTTCAGCAATGCCTTCTATTGTCATTTCCCTTTGATCCCATTGCACACCTGTTACCTCGGTAACCTTCTCATTCTTCACGAATTTCAAGATTGGGAGTCTACCGGTGGAATTCAGACCCATGACTACACATATAACCTCTTTTGTGATCTTGAAGGGTATATTTAGCCACATGAAATCAGCATGAACATGGCTCAAAATGTATCTAACCCATTCATTTTACTCAAATATGGGAAATTTTGCAAACAACATGAACTTCTTCTCTTCCAAGGTTTGAAATTATGGCTTTACAATAAAATCCTCTTTAATTATATGATGGGAATATAGACTCATTATTTGAGAACTTCCTAATTCTTCAATATTTGCATGTATATAATCCCTAATATCTTCTGTGTGTAACACTTCGTATGGTATAGATGAAAACGCTCCTAAGGGCTCGATCTCAATAGAGTTATAAGGATGCTATTTGAATTTAGGAAGGGGTATGTCCTTAACCTCTACTACCAATGGAGTGGCCATGACTACAAAATCACAAATTCACAGGCCTTTTGATAAATACCTTTCCGTCAGATCAGAGTTTGATTGCAAAATCTTCTTCACACTTTGAGTCTCTCCACAAATAAGAAAAAATCACTCCAGGGTTGTTCAAACTGCTTTTCACCAAAATGCAAAGTTACAAATGAAGGATATAAATATTCTTTTATCTTCTACATGCCTAACCCTTCTTGTCTCAATTAATTTATTTACCCTAGTTCATCTGGTTACTCTATTTTCATACACTGAGACAAATAATTTTTCTATGGATTTCCAAAACTCTATAATACTACCTCCAATTGGGTTAAACAACATCTAAAAATAATTGATCCACCTACTAAACTGGTCCACATTCCAGTATCAATTGCCTGCAGGGGGTTAAAGGATTTTTCTTCTGACAACTCCCCCTAGGCCAAAGGCCTAAAACTAATTCCCAGGGGAATTACCAGAAGTAGATTTTGGTGCTAGTGTATTTCCTTCAATAGAGGAATTATTTTTCACCCATTTTCTTCTGCATTTTCCTCTTGATCACATTTTGTAGTAACTTTCCCTTTTCCTTTGACATCCTGCTATGTATTTTGTCTTACTGGACCTCTTCTATTCCAATAGAATCTAGCAATATGGCTAAATTTGTTGCAGTTGTAACACACAACATTTCTCTATTCAAACCAACTGTTCCACTGATTTTTCTTTGATCTGCATTGGTTAGAAATAGTCCCAAGTCTATTGCATTCATAGCATCTGATATCTCTATGAAATTTATTCATCACAACTCTACATTCACTAGACTTATGACCATACTTATAGTAATTAAAGCACTGACCTGAGAATGAAGGTCCACTTGTGTTCATCCTGATCCTACACTGAGAAGCCATATGACCGAATTTGTTGCAAGAAAAATAGTATCCATTGAATCTTTAAGCATTTGGTTGTCTTATTGGATTCCTTCTAGCTCCATTCACCTGATTTCCTTGCTTGAATCCCCCTTTTCTGGATTTCTTTTGTCCAGATCCAAAACTTTCTCCTTCTTCATATCCAAGATCTCGCCTGTCACCATCAGTTCTCTAACCTTTAATCAGTTCATCAAGTTTGGCTGAATTGGCTTTGAATTTCTTCTTGTACTTATTTGCAACAATAAGTTCGTCTCTAAGATCATCAAGTTGTGTTTCAAGCATTTCTTCATTGTTTTTAGATTGTTCCAATTCATTTTCCAATCGGTTGCATTGTTTAGATTTTTCTTTCAAGGATTGAGCAATCTTTTCTTCATTCTTCTTTCTATCTTCAATTTCCTTGGTCATTTTCATCATGATGGATTCCATATCACACTTTAGGGAAACATTTTCTCTAGAAAACTTTTCACACTCTTTTGTTTTCTCCTTCAAGGCATGACTGAGTTGTTCATCTTCCATGCTTATGTTCTTTTGCTTGAGTTGATCACATAATTCCTTTCTTTTCTCCCTTGATTCATTGATTTTGTCTTTCAATGACTAGATGAATATTTTTGCATTCTCAAGACTTTCTTGTAGTTCTCAGTTCTTAGACTTTGATTGGTCAAGATCATCCAGGGCCACCATAAGTTGTTGTTGAAGTATGCTTGTATCCATTGTAAACACTTTCCAAGATTTCCCCAAGCTGTTAGAATTCTTCCGAGGAACACGCTCGGATACTAATTGTTGGAAACAAGCAACACTTAGAGGGGGGGTGAATCAATGTTCTACAAAAATTAACTTTATTATTCTAATCATTAACCCACTTTAAACATTCAAACAAAATAAATATGTAGAAACATAAATAAAATAACCATAACACCATAACACAAGGATTTTTACGTGGAAACCCTGTTAGGGGAAAAACCACGGTGGATGGCCAATCCACAATATAATTTGAGTATACTCAAAAATAAGTTTTCAAAATGGGAATGCACTTGCATTTAGGCTCACTACCTAGAGCTCACTGCTCAAAATAGGATGGCACACTTCCTTATAGAGATTTGGATTAGATCCAATAGAATGAACTGAAATAATAGCATCTACAAATGCTTGATTATAGTTCCAATTAGGCTCAATTGATGATCTTCTATCCTTCTGACTGATATTTCACTTCTGCTCTGCTCTAAATCACATTACACAATCTTTATGCACAAGTGAAATTGTGCATAAAATTTCTCTAACACTCTTCTGATATTCACAATACACATCGACACACCACACATACATATCAAAATGATATAATAGATCATACATATATATCCACAACTAACAATTTAATCACAACAAGTTAGCTTTAATAAAACTTAAAAATATTAGCAACTGTCAGCTCAAAACTTAAGAATTATCCAATGTGCATCCACAATGGTTGTCCACAACTTAGCTTGGACCCAAAAAAAAAGATCAAACACATAAATATTTGAATAAACATTCCTTGATATCTACACCACATTTTATCCACTAAGTTTGCCCTGAAATACTGATAAATAGAAAAATATCAACCGGATCTCCAAACTTACACATGACTTGGTATGAGGCACTAAGATTTCCAGATAACACAAGAAATGCACTGATGCACCTTTCGTGAGATCCACAACTCAAGATAACAACTGGAAATCTGCATGTGAATCGCTGAATACCAAACTATTGGATACTCTATTCTTCTTGACTTTCCTCAATTTGACTGCCAGTATAAGAAAATGATGTCATGCGGATCCTATTACTAAATAAGGTTGCCATCAATGACAACACCAAAGCATAATTACAATGTCTCTTTCCAACAAAAAAAAAGAATGATGTGATGATTATTGACACAGATGATCAAAACACAAAAGATGACAATGAGGAAAATTCTTTGGGATGAATGATTAGAATCATTGAAGTTCAACCTTGTAAGGGAAAAACCAAAATGCCCCTTGATATTGCTTTCTCATAAAATGACATAATCAAACATGCACCCGATGGTCCCCTTTACATAGTTGGAAGAATCAATGACAAGCCTACTAATGGGATATTAGTTGATCTCGTCTCTGTAGAGAACATGATCACTGAAGAATTTCTAGTTGTACATGAACTCAATCAAGATACATATGACAAACCGAAAGCATGGATCAAAACACATAATGGTTTTTCTTGCTCTACAAATGGCTCAATAAATCTCCCTCTAAAAATTAGATCAAAAACATTAGGTGTCTCATTCACCATCGTCCCGTTGTTGGACCAATTTCATGTGAAGTTAGGCTATGCATGGCTTCACTCCATGAATATCATCCCATTGGTTGTAAATAAATGTTTGAATTTTCCTATTGGTAATGAAATCTTTACTATACATCATACTGGCTTTAATCATATGTCTTCCTATGGGAACTTCTCATTGGATTTCTTTTGGACCGAGCCTATGGAACCTATTAGAGCCCATGAAGATTTCTTTTTCAAATCCTATCAAAATTTTAAGGAAAGATGAACAATAGAATTATCTCTTATAAATATGCCTCAACCCATGATTAAGCCACCTATCCTTGATGAAACCATGATTGAACCAAAATCCCTTCCAAATATCCAAGTGTAGCCTAAGACAAATCCTCCTACCATTTCGTATAAGAGACCACGAAACAAAATAATCACATTGTGCATCCTAAACTCAAACAAGTTTATAAAGCCAAAGAGGAATTGGTTGAAAAAATTCCTATGGCTCCTTCCATTCCTCCCCTAAAGGAAGAAAAGAAACCTATGGTTGATAAACCTACTCCTACATAATCACAACTTGAAAAAGATTGAGACAAAACTGAAATGCTAGAGAGTGTAGGCGTAAACGTCATGCTATTGCTCGTATGTTACAAACTAAAGAAGAAAAGAGAAACATAGAAAATCAAAATCCAAAATCCAAAATTTCTTGAAGCAATGCATGATGACTCTATACCTTCACCACAACATAAACAAGAACCTTCCATGGACATTATCATTCAACCTCCTATTATGATTAATTTAGACGATGACATTGATGAACAAGTGCATAATGAGTTGAATTCATTTTTCTCCTCTTCTATGAGCTTAAATGAAAATTCTGCTAATAAGAGTGTTGAAATTGGTGCATTTCCTAGTTGGGCACTTGTTTTTTTCCCTTTGGATATTTTTTTCCCTTCCATACACACTGACCGAAATTGGGATGTGGATGACCTGCAATAGGTTGACTCGCATGTGCTTGACTAGTATTTTTCATTGCTCTCTTCTCATGTTTCTTTATGTGATTGCATGCATGTACTATGATCCCCCAATACTATTTCGTTTAATGTATCTCTTTCATTATGTGCATTCCTCTATATGTATCTATACTATTTTCTATATCATAAAAAATTTACCCTTTTTCCTTGTCTTGTGTTTTCCTTTTGGGGATGAATCAAGGCATCGAGACATTTAGGTCTCTTCCATGTTGACTCAAAAGAATTTTTCTTTGTTTTTTCTTTTTTTTTGTGTCATTCTTCTAATTCTATGAGTATTTGGAGAATGATGACATTTTTGAGCTCTTAAACAACATTGTAGCAAAGATATACTAACCCAAAATCCATAGATCCCTTATGTATTTTTAGGGGCAACCCCTCCCTCCTTTTTCATGATGTAGCTCCTTTTTGGAAATATATTACTTGGAATAGGGATTTTCGATAAAGCTCGCATGTCTTAGGATTGAACATTGGCTACTTTAAAGAAATTTCTCACAACAATGGTGTTAGCAACCACTTTAAATTGGGGGCATACATCAATAATATCTTTCAACATTTTTCATGTTTCATGGTGCAATTTTCTTTTCTTCTTGTGATGCATCCTTTTCTTGATAGTATCATTGGGTTTGATGTCCTCCAAGAGTGTGATATTTATTAGCGTATGAAATTCCTCTTAGTGGTGATGTGACGCACTACATTCCCTAAGCTATGAATATTTTACTCTTGACTTGTTCTCTCTTGGAGACATTAGGCATGATTTTCCCTAAGAAGAAGACCTTACACATACTAAGCAAAATCCCTTTGAACAAAACTTTACTAGCATTATTGTTCATAAGTGTTTGGCATAATGTAGCTTGCTAACCTTGTGAAGCTCAAACCTTAAATAAAAGGCCACCTAGCATAACACATCTTGCTTGCCTATGGAGCCTTGCATTGTGGTGCCTTATTGAAGTTGTTAGAAGGATAACTTTGATATGGTATGGGAGCCTAATATGATTCTCTCATTTTCCACCCCTTTGTTTTATTTTGTTTTATGGCACCTTATTGAAGTTATCAGATGGATAGCTTTGGTATGGTTAGTATGATGAGGAGTCGACATAGAGGCATGAATTTCTCATTGTACAATGAGAGCCTGTAGACCTGGCATGAATTTCTCACTAGGTCACTTTATTGGAAGACTCAGATAGTGGACAACTTGAAGTTATCCTACCTCAGAGTGGGCCCAAAATTGATAGTTTAGATGTGTTCCACATCACATTGGACAATCTAGGCTTGATCTTCCTAGTCTTTGATGTTGTATGATTCTATATATTTTTCATTATTGCATACATAAGTGTCTTGAATTTCTACTTTAGTGTGAGTTTGACATGGGGTCATACTCTCACTAAAGTGGAGGCAAAATATAGTGTAGGAAAAAGTATGGACCTTTTTCACACTTAACTTGGGAATAATTAATAATAAAATGAGCCTAATGTTGACTTAATTTAGTGTTGTAATATGTTTTACATATTCACGTTAAGTTTAGGGCCCTTTTGAATAAAATGGACTTAATTGTGCCTTGTTTTAGTGTTGTACGGTGTAACTTTACACTTTCACATTAATCTAGGGCTCTATTAATTAATTGAGGTTAATTTTCCTTAATTGGCCCCTTTAATTCAAATCCAAGCCTAATTAAATGTAAATTTTGAGGGATAAAAATTGGCATTCATAAATTCCATTACACAAAAATTAACTTTGGAAGATGTGTGTCCTAGGTAGGTGAACTAGGACCCATTCACCATAGGGCGAATGGGTCCTCACTTAGATATAGGACCCTATTTTTGCATAATGCTTAACATTGTATGATGTGTGTCCTAGGTAAGTGGCCTAGGACCCATTCTCCCTATGGAAGATGGGTCCTCACTTAGATTGATTACCCCTCTTTGAAATATGTTTTTGGTGGTATTTTAATGATTTGAAATCCATAATTCAATGTCAGCTTATGATATTTAAATTTCAGTAATTAATGATAAGATATATATAAATATAAGGCTATTTTACTATGTTTCATAACTAAGATCCTAAGACTTTCAAGCAATCAAGAAATTTTCACAAGATCATTATAGGAGAACTTCAAGAGAATTTTCTAATGCATTCAAAGGCATATTATTGAATATTATTGCAACAATCAAGATTCCTTTCATCATGTCAAAGATTTAGTGCATCATGCATGTTGTTTGAGCTAATATGTTGATGTAGTGTTCAATATCTATTCAAGCATTCAAAATCATTGTTTCACATTAAGTTTCATGATCAAGATACTCATCCATTGAATCCAATTCATGCTAATTGCATATCTACAATCCAAGCTTCAAATAAGGTTTGGTGAGTTGTGACATAGTTGTTCATTCATCATTCCTCCTTTCATGTTTCACTATTTCATTTCAAGGTTTAATTACCAAAACTGGGTTTGACCAAGGAAAACCCCCATTCACCTAACAAACAAAATTTTCTCTCTTTGATGTGTGATTGCATATTTTAGGTTGAAGATTCATTGAAGAGAAAAACTGGATAAAGTTGGAAAGTTGTCAAAGTTGCAAGAAAATTTGTCAAATCATAGAAACTCCTCTACAAGATTTACTTTCTACTTTTTGACAATGAATAATTGGAATTTGGAAGTGTAGATTGAGCATAACAGACCCTAGAAACTAATTTTTTAGAACCCTAGCCAAGACCCATTTTCTATAGGGTGAATGAGTCCTCAGTGAGGTCTAAAAAAGCATATTTGGTGAAAGGTACACAAAATTTTACCCTTTCCATATTTTCCTTTTGACTATTGTTTGGGTCTAATTTGATTACTATTCTTCATTTCCACTTTATAACACATATTTTGAATGAAACTAGAGAAATGGGTGCATCATATAAGTCTTTATCACAATTCACACACCTATCTCTCTTCACTCCTTTTTATATGTTTCATTTACATTAGATGTAGTTGTAATTAACAACATGGAGGTACCACTAACATCCATAGATTTATTGATTGATGACTAATAAAGTCCTTGATAATTAGGATTATTAAAAAAATGTACTAGGGTATGTGCAGGATCATCATGGAAAAAACAAGCCCTTAAGTGGCAAAAAATTCAGAAAAATTAGAGTTAGGAAACTTGAAGTAAAAAATTGAATAAGCTAACTATATTATTTTAAAAAATTGTAAGAATAGAATCTATAGAAAATTAAATCTAGTTTCTAAACTACTAGGTTTATTTAAAAAAATAAAAAATCTATTTGGTGAAAATTTGAAATTTCAATGCAATAGTACTTAAATTTTAGGGAAAAAATAAGAAGTAGATGTATGTTTGACCACCCTAACCACAATAAAATGATAATATTTTTTTATAAGATTTTAGATATAAGTAGAGGGCTCATGTCCGGATGTGATGCATATTTTTCTAATTTTTTCCAAGTAAATAATTAATTATGAATTATTTATTTAAAACATATAAAAATCTTATGTCTAACCACCTTAACTTGGTCAAAACTTCATGAATTCAAATTTTTTTAATCCTATATTATTGCAAAGCATAGAATGTGAATGTTTCAGATTCAAAAATGTGATACCATTTGAAAGCTATATATTTTCTTCAATCACCTATCAATCGGGACTTTAGTCATAATTTAAATAGAAAATGAGTAATAATTATTTATTAAATTCAAAGTATAGCATAATTTATATTGGTGGAAAGCTGAGAATATCCTTTAAAAACCCTTTTTGTTTCATTAATTTTGGGTAAAAAAAAAGTCGTCAGCCACATACCCTACACATGCCCATCATATTGCCACTTTTTGGCCCATCATGATCCTACACATACCCACTAGTTCCAGAAAACCCTATTCATGTAAGCCTAATCCTTTCCCTTTACATTTAATTTTGTGACAAATATTGTTTACAATAGGATATGTGTTGTTTTGATAATAATATATGAACTCTTCTTTGTACTACTAGGAATCATCAATGGTGTTTATCTTCTCATATTTAAGAAATATTGCTTTGAAAAAAGTGTGTGATCCAAGTTGATAGGATAATAGTACTTTGTCTTATTTCATGCCTATTGGTTTTTCACTCTCAAATATCCATAGGGAGAAAGACTCTAGTTCTGGATGAAGAGAGATATCATCTATGTGTCTAGTGGAAGAAAGTTTCTCATCTACGGAAGTGGAGATTATAGTTATATGGATTGCATCAGATTTTATTTTATAATCATGTATGACATGGAAAGGGATAATGGGATCTTGATCAGGGATAGGATGACATGGTAGTATTTGAATAACTTGATCTTGACTCATTTCAGGGACTTCTACTGGATTCCTTGGATAGTGTTCTTGACATCAATTAGGTTTTGATAATGTGGAAGGAATAAATTACTCTTGGGTATCCTTAGTGTGTGGGAATATTGATAATAGATTTTGAATAGGAATATCTAGAGCAGGCATGATTATTGATGGGATGCATGATGGTATTTGGTCTAACATTTCATTATTATGGATTGGAACAATATCAAACAATGGATTATCTATTATGGATATCCCTTTGGAGAAAATCCTAGGTGTTATTATTGTATGAGTTGGCTAAGGGGAATGATAAGGATTGATGTTGAAAAGGTTCCATGGATGTGGGAATGGCAAGAGAGATGGAGGCCTCTTATGGGCACACTTCTTCAATACAACCTATTATGAAGTCAAATGAGGTGGACATGTTATAGCCATTGCTAGAAAAAGGTAATTGGTTTTGGTCATGCTTAGGAAGGTTATCTTGATATATTCCTAATGTTTCACTATGTGATCCATGTATATTATTAATGTGATTATTTTGATAAATTTTTAAGATTATCTTCACTAGCAATATCTCCCTTGTCAATCAAGTCCTGAATAAGGTGTTTTAATTTGAAAAAGGTTGGGATTTTGGCTCCTTTTACTTTGTGGTAATAATAGAAATCAATGTCTTTCCACCATGTTGGTTTGACTTGTGGTTCATATTTAATTATTTTTGGAAGAGCAACTATATTTTCTTGTAGTAATTTTTGAAACAAAGATTTGATAGGTTCTCTTAAGGGAGTGAGTTTTCATCATGGGTTGTTGTTGAGTCTAGGAGGTGTTCATGGTGTGGTATCTTGTAGATTTATTGATTCTTGTGTTGGAAATTAAGAGGTTGTCATCGATGTCAACATGATTTCGACATGGTGACAACGGTATGAGAAGATGAGAAGATTAGTTTGGTTTATCGTAAGCTATTCCAATGTGTTGGTTTTTGAGTCCATAATTCTCTGCAAGAAGAGATATGTCTCTGCACTCTTAATATATCATTATTACAACTACAAATACTTATATCCGAGATCCTAAGAATTTTTGTGTTGAGAACAAAAAGATATCATTGATAGAGTTTATTTGTGTACATTTCAGCTATTCCTCTGTTCAGTATGTCAGTGTGGGAGACTCCACATTTTCATATGAAGAATATTTTTGTGTTGTGGTTCTAATGGTAGTTTCTCTTATGTCAATATTGTTGAATATCTAGAATACTGAGAGGGGGGGTGAATCAGTATTCTACTAACTAAATTATTTAGTAACCATCGAATTATCAATCCACATTTAACAACAATGGTAAACTAGAACATAAAGAAGATCATAACACATTGACATTGGGATTTTTATGTGTAAAACCTAGAATGGGAAAAACCATGATGAGGATTAGCTCACAATATATTATAACCGGTTATAAGATATTACAGGGCACACTGCTAGCACTCATTGTCCTTAGAAAGGCTCTTAGCCTGAATACAAAAAGGTGGCTTTAATGCCAAAGTACAAAAAATGTGGCTCATTGCCAAAATGAATTGTAGAAGTGCACCTATATAGTGCTGAAAGCAATTTTGGTTATGCTCTAGATTTTTTCTCTAGTTTTCGGTACATAAGAAACTATTAGAAGCTTCACATTATTACCCTTGTCCCATAACTTGCATATCTCCTCTCTCTTTTTTTATTTCCAAGGCCACCACAAATATATGTAGACATAGCTTCCATTATCAACTACGTTGGCCTCAATAAGGGAATACTTAAAATACAAAAGATCTTGTCAGCTTAGTACAAAATTTCTTTTGACATACAAAAAAAATGTGTTATCCACAAGTTAGGTTGGTCCAGACCTAAAGAAAACGCACATAGAAGATACACCTTGTTGGCCAAAAGAACACTAACATCTTTTCATCAGGGTAGACCAACCAGATCACAAAAATATGTTGAGAACTGATGCAAGTACAAAGGAAGAAAGAAAAATCACCTTCTATCATATTTAACAAAATTCAAAACTTTCTTTATCAGGTTACACATTTCTAGTTCACTTCTCCTTCAAGTTCACAAGTAAACTACTCAAAACCATGGCTCCCACAATGGCATAAATCCAAGTTTTCACATTCCTTGATCATAAACAAGGCTTCTCAATGACTTTAATCTCCTTATAAGCTTTAACTTAATAAAAAAAAAACCTCTACAAAGGCTTCCATTCACATTTTTTATCTTTTCTTTATGACTATCCTAACTATGCCTTCATTGCACTCAAACACCAATTTTGTTTCCCAAGGTTTAAAAAATCAATCCAAAGCTTAATAAATCTTCATTAAAGTTATCACAACATGGTTAGACCCCTCATACAACTCAAGAACACAAATAATTCATTTTGAAGACAAATCCTTCACATATTGACTTCAAAGCTTGTAAATTTCCTCTTAGGTCTGCTAAAGCTTTATTTTCATTGTATGCTTCATCTCCAAACTATGATATACTTTTTGGATACCCATTTAATATTTTTAAAACATATCAAAATATCAGTATAGGTTTCTTTGAGAAAAAGTGCTCAAATCAGGACTTTACTATTTCAAACTATGCCTAATTAGGCATTGGTGACATGAGGGTTTACTGGAATTACTTTCTCCACAATCAATTATTCTTAACCATCACTTGGAACATGTAAAGTTAGTCCATATAGTTCTTATTCATCCACAAAAATTCCTTTACCATGCATATTCTAATAAAACATATGTCAAAACTCTCTTGTCTGCCCCTATTTCTTGACTGTGCACACAAATTCAGTCACAAAATTTAACTTTTCCCCACCATAACCTTATTCCTTTGACCTAAAACCTTGTAAATATGAAATTACACATAAAAATAGGTATCCCCACCAAATTATAGCATATTTTAATGGATAAAACAAGAGAAACACAAAATATTGAGCTATTATTTACCCTAGGACTGGGTTTGACTATATTCACAAAAATTGCAATAACTTCTTCAAAAACTAACCAATCTACATGAAACTTGAACCAAATGGAAGGTGATTGATTGAATAAACACTTACAACCAATATTGCATTTTTCTCAGTCTATACAGACCGTACATATGCCTAGAAACACATAATTTCTGAAGGAGATGCTTAAAAATAATGATTTTATTCATAAAATTGCAATCCTACAATCACCCACGAGTTGAAAATGCATAAAAAATCCTTTTTAAAGGAATCCAAACTGACTTTACACCTTCTAACTACCTCGAAATTCCTATAACTAACAATGACCTTTCATATTCTATATGTTGCTTTGTGCAACTTTTACATTTTTTTTCAATTTTACCAATGTTTGTTGACAACCTTTTACATTTTTGCAAAATACACATCAAATGACCTTTAAATGACTCCTAAATGTGAGAAATGGTCTAAATGACCTTAGTACATTGAAAAATCAACATGATTGAATCCACCCTCAAAATTTTCTCTATGGAATCATAAGTTGTGTTGATGCTCTACATCAAGAACACATGTATACCTATAACTGACACACCTTATCAACATATTGATTTTCCTCTTACTACGAGATTTATGGATCAAGGTACGAAATTCATAAATAGTTATCAACCATTGTTGGCATCAATGGAAATCAAAACAGAGGGAACCTTCTTCATTCTTCCAACAAATATGATGATAAACAAAAGCGATATCAGATCTAGAAGGTGTTTGCTTTGAGAAGTGTGCATTGGATTGGAATTTTTGTGTTTAGTTCTTTGTGCTGGCCGACCTAATACATGATATGCTCTAAGAAGGTTAAATATACTTTGTGGATGTTTTCTATAGATCTACGCCAACTTGATATAATGCACTACTTGGATAAAACTTTTTTAATCTTATAAGGTGACAACAAGAGTACTTTGCTTGGTTTGTTTTCAGCTAATTAGGCCAATCTAATTGATGAATGAGATAGACTTGCATATATATATATATATATATAAGATATTTTAAGGAAAGTGATAGAAGTGGTGTGTAAAGTGTGTGTAGAGAAGAAAATAGATGTAAGTGAAGATGAATGTGTGGAAGAGAGAAGTGTGTAATGCGAAGAGGATTAAGAGGTATGTGAAGATCCTAGTCTAAATGCTTTATCAGTTGAGGATTAAAGCATAATTGCTAAGTGACTATTGTGAGATGTAGTTCTTCTTATTCAGAGCTTTATTGGAACTGGACCCTACACATTGAAGGTGTATTCTATTAGTTCATACTCTTGGAAGTGAGCCACAATATTTTTATCTTAGAAATTAGCCATCTTTTGTATTCTAGATTTGAGCCTTTCAAGGACAATGAGCCTTGGTAGTTAGCCCTGTAATATTGTATATATAGATATATTATATTGTGAGCTAATCCTCATCGTGGTTTTTCCCTTATTGGGTTTTCCACGTAAGAAATTTGGTGTTCATGTATGTTGATATTGTGTCTTGATTCCATGTCTTCTTTTGATGAGTTAATTAGATCTGTGATAATGCTTAGATGGATTTTATGTCAATGATTTTATAGAATATTGATTCACTCCCCCTCTTAGTATTCTAGATGTTCAACAATTGGTATCAGAGCGTGGTTCCTCAGAAGAATCCTAATAGCTTGGGGAAGGTCCTAAAATTTGATTTCATGGAAGACAAAATATTTCTTCTTCCTCTAGAAGTAATCTCCTCTAGACATCTAAAAGGAAAAAATGATTTGAAGGACAAGTTGATGAAAGCAAATGAGTACATTGAAAAAATGCAAAGTAAATGTGATGAAGCATGTGATCTACTAGATAGGGAAAATAAAACTGTCTCCAACCTACTACAACAGTTGGAAGAAAAGAAAAGGGTTGAAGACCATCAAAAAATTGAAATTTAGAAGATGGATGAATGCACAAATCTTGAGCAAGAAGTGGCAACCCAAAATTAGATCAGAAAAAGGAAAAAAATTTGTAGGATAAATATGCTACATGTTCTACAATGTTGGACAAATTGATTGCTAGACAGAGATTCTCTTTGGATAAAAGAGGTATGGGATTTGAAGAAGGATAGTGTTCAAAGGAAAATCAATCTCCTAGTTTAAAGACTCAATGCAATGGTGAACAATTCAAGAGTACTGGAAGGAATCCCATCAGACGACCTAATGCAAAAAGGTATTTATCTTTCAATGGGATCTATTATTTTTTAAATAAATTTGGACATAGGGCTAAAGATTGCAAATGTAGAATGAATGATACTTTATCATTCTTTGATCAGTGGTTTGAATGAAAGAAAATAGGATATGAAGCTATGAATTGTAGAAAGAAGAAGTTGAACGAGGCTAATAAGTGAAAATTTAGATTGGATAAAAGAAATTTTATCTTTCAATGGGATCTAAATAAATTTTTAAATAAATTTATTTTTTAAATAAATTTATCTTTCAATGGGATCTATTATTTTTTAAATAAATTTGGACATAGGGCTAAAGATTGCAAATGTAGAATGAATGATACTTTATCATTCTTTGATCAGTGGTTTGAATGAAAGAAAATAGGATATGAAGCTATGAATTGTAGAAAGAAGAAGTTGAACAAGGCTAATAAGTGAAAATTTAGATTGGATAAAAGAAATTTTGGATGGAAAAATGTTGTGTGCTATAATTGTAGTAATCTGGAACATTTTTTGAAAAGTGACAATCTGGTAAAGTGACATGGACTAGGAATTAAAACTAATCTGAAAGAAGTAAGAAAGGAAATGAAAATGATATGGAGAAAGCAAGGTGAGTCTAAGAAAGTTGAATCAAAATCATCAGAGTTATTTGTAATGTCCTTTGGTATAGACACATCCATCAAAAATTAATCAAGGAATTCCTAAGGGGGGGCAATAATCAGAATATTCAATAAACCCCCTGTCAATGCTAAATGTCACATCATGATAGAAGTGAATTTAATAACATAATGAACTCAATATTTCATGCAGAAGGAAGTTGCAGGCACACATGTGTGAAGAATGAATTCACCATAATTTGAAAGGATGAAAGCTTACATAATTTTTGAGATGATCTTGCGATCTAATACATGATATGTGTTGAGAAGATTAAACATACATTGCAATTGTTAGTTGGAAATATTTTAGATTCATTCCAACCTAAATTAATTATTGCATGTTTGCTTGGGCATGAAGATGGTTTTGAATCACGTGTGGTATCGAAAAAAGCTATTTTGGATTGTTTTTGTTTACATCTAATTAGGCCAACCTAATTGATGTGTGTGAATGAAATCAAGTATATATATGAGATATTTTGGAGTTAAGAAGATGGATGTTTGAGCATAAATGACATATCAGGTGTGAGTGGTCTCATATGATGAAAACATGCGAATTCAATGGTAAGAGTTCAAAATTAGAGCAGAGTTGTTGAGCGACTGCTAAACAGAGCAGTACTATATATTCAAAGTTTCAAAGGAACTGAAATAAATCATGAGAGAGGTGTACTTTGTATTAGTTCACACTTAGGTTGTGAGCCATCTTTTGTATTGTGCATAACTTTGGTTGTGAGGCTTTCAAGGATAGTGTGTCTTGGTAGTGAGCCCCTATAATATACTATATCCAAATATAATATATTGTGAGCTAATCCTCACCATGGTTTTTCCCATTTTGGGTTTTCCATGTAAAAATCTTGGTGTTCATGTGTTATTTGACTTCGTGGATGTTTCATGCTTTCATTCTTTATTTTAGTTAATGTGTTTTGGTGATTGGATAAGAAGTGTTCAAAAGTTTAATAGAATACTGATTCACCCCCCTTCTCAGTATTCTGAATGTTCAAAAATTGGTATCAGAGTCTGGGTCCTTTAGAAAAGCCTAATAGCTTGAGGAAGATCTTGGAAGTTTGAATAGATGGAAGACAAGAAGTGTCATGTTTCTTTGGAAGAAATTTTTGCAATTAAATATGAAGAAGATGACTATGTGTTTGACAAAGAACTTAAGGCTGCTCTTGAAGATCTTGAAAGAGTTGAAACTAAGAACAAAATCTTGAAGGAAAGACTAGGAGAAGCAAATGAATGCATCAAAAAACTAAGAGAACAAATCAAGAAGTTCAAAAAAAAACATAGGGAAGTCATTGTACAGTTGAAGCAAGCAAATGAAGAGATTGCTAGTTTGAAAGTGCAAATGGAAGAAAAAGGAAGGATTGAGGAATGTCTAAATGCATTGATACAAAGCAAGATTGAAGAATGCTCTAGACTTGAACAAGAAGTGGTAAATCTTAGATCTGATATGGAAAAGGAAACAGTACATGAGGAGAAATTCAAAATAAGTACTATAATTCTTGATGAGTTCATTGCAATATAGAAACCCTCTAAGGATAAAGGTGGTCTGGGACTTGAAGAAGGAAAAAGTTAAAAAGAAAATCAGACACCTACCAAGGTTATCAAAAAAAGACTCAAGGCAATAGGAGACAATTCAAAAATCAAAGAACCAATGTTGGAAGACCTCCTATCAGACAACCAAATTCTCAAAGGTATCCATATTTCAATTGTATTTGTTTTTCATACAACAAATATGGACATAAAGCAATAGAATGTAGGAGAAAAATAAATCAAAATACTGGATCCTTCTCTGAACAATATTTTGCATGCAAGAAATTTAGACATAGAAGTACTGAGTGTAGAAGTTAGATGATGAATAGATATAATACTAGGAGAATATTTCAATCTTTCAATGGCTATTGTTATTCATGCAATAAATTTGGACATAAGGCTAACCAATGCAGATCAAGGATGAATAGAAGTCAGAGAGATGTATGCTACTTTTGCAACAAACCTAGACATATTTCAAGAGTTTGTAGAAACATAAATAGAAGACAGTATGATCTGGTTAAGAGGAATGAATTTGTAAAGAAATTTGTGTTGAAATAATAAAGAAGGAACCCTTTGATGTGTTCTCATTGATGCCAACAATGTTTGTTGATAGTTTTATCTGATCCGATAAAATGGTTTTTGTGTCACTCTGATCTGGAAATCTGGTATGGATTCGTTCATATTTTAAGATTAGCTTTTGCAGTTACAATATGTTGTTTGGGACCAATAAATACATCTATGTTCAAGGTTTCAATAATTTTGGTCTATCTGGTTGAAAGGTACATATGACAAAAGTTCAGCAAACTATAGTCTGTTTATACAATACAAGATGTTATGTGTTATCTGGTCCAAATTCCTCCAATTTTTGATTCCAGACTCTACAATTTTGGGAGATGATTTACAGGTGACATTATTGCACATATTCTAGATGACATGTGCTTATACGTTTACATGGAAGATCAACATTGGATGGATTGGCTTATTTTGTGGTTTAGTCTAATCCTTGGTCAACCTAATGCTTGAAGTTGTAGTATGAAGATTAATATGCATTACAGATGTTAAAGGGATCTATTTTAGGTTTGTACCAACCTTAATTCAAGTTTTACACATTTTTTTTTAGTGTGAAGGAGTTTCTTTTCCATGTATGAAGCCGACAATGTGTTTTTAAATTGAAATAGGGCTACATCTAATTAGGTCAACCTAATTGATGTATGCAGATGTAATTTAGGATATATACGTGGAACAGTCTTGAGTTGCAAGGGGGTGTGTAGAGGAGTAGAAGGGATGTATGATATACATGTTGAGAAATTACTGAGAAGAGCATCATCTTGTAGCCAAAACTTCATTGGAACTGAATTCAGCACAAGGAAGGTGCATCTTACATTAGTTCACACCTTGGTTGTGTAGCCATTTTGTCTTGTATCTATTTTTAGGCTATGATCCTTCTAAGGATAGTGAGTCTTGGAAGTGAACCCTATGATATCTTATAACTATTTATAATATATTGTGAGTTAATCCTCACCATGGTTTTTCCCTTTTTGGGTTTTCCACATAAAAAATCTTGGTGTTTATGCATTGTGTCATGTTTTCCTTCCTGTACTCATCCATCATTGTACTTAAATATGTTTTTATAATTTTTTTAATTATGACTAAATGGTTTAATAGAATACTGATTCACCCCCTCCTCTCAGTATTCTGGGTGTTCAACAATTGGTATTAGAGCCTAGTTCCTTTTGAAAAGTCTAACAACTTGAGGAAGATCTTGGAATTTGAACACATGGATGATAAAATGTATTCCATTCTCCAAAAGATAAATTTTCAATTGAATATGAAGAAGATGATTGCATTTTTGACAGAGAAGAACTTAAAGCCACTCTTGAAGATCTTGAAAATTTTGAAAGTGAGAACAAAAATTTGAAGGAAAGCCTAGGGGAAGCAAATGGATGCATACAAAAATTGAGAGAAAAAACTCAAGAAGTTCAAAGAAAGACATAGAGAAGTTAATGCATAGTTGAAGAAGGAAAATGAAGACATCACTAGACTAAAAGTGAAAATGGAAGAAAATAAGAGAATTGAGGATTGTCTAAATGCTAAGATACAAAGAAAGATTGATGAATGTACAACGCTTGAACAAGAAGTGGCAACCTTAAGATTTGACCTGAAGAAAGCAAGAGCTCATGAGGATAAATTCAAAATAAGTACTACAATTCCTGATGAATTTATTGTAATATAGAAATCCTCTAAGGATAAAGGTGGTTTGGGACTTGAAGAAGGACAAAGCTCAAAGAAAAATCAGACATCTAACAAGGTTAGCAATCAAAATAAGACTCAAGGAAATGATAGACAGTTCAAGAATCAAAGAAATAATATTAGAAGACCTCCTATCAGACAACCAAATGCTCAAAGGTACCCATATTTCAATGTTTTTTTGTTTTTCATACAATAAATTTGGACATAAGGCTGTAGAATATAGAAGTACAATGAATCAAAATTTTGTATCCTTTTCTGAAAAATGTTTTGCATGCAAGAAATTTGGACATAGAGCTACCAAGTGCAGAAGTAAGATTTTGAATAGATTCAATAGTAGTAGAATGTATCAATATTTAAATGGCTACTATTATACATGCTATGTATTTGGACATAAGGATAACCAGTGTAGATCAAGAATGAATAGAAGTCAGTTTGGTCAAAAAAATTGTGTGCTACAACTGCAACAAACTTGGACACATTTCAAGATTATGAAGAAGTCAGAATTGAAGGTAGACTAATTGGGAATAGAGAAATAATCTAGTAAAGAAATTTGATCCTACTAAAGTGAAGAAATAAATTGAGAAGATTTGGAAGAAAAGGAAAGAACCTAAGAACAAGGATGAATCAAATGCATCTATACCTATATCTGGTGTAGATATTTTTTCTGAAAATTAAGCCCATGATAGGCTTAGGGGGGTAAATAACTAAAAAATAAAACAACCCACTGGAATCATGAGGTGTCAAGCAGTGACACAGAGATATATGGTGAAGAATGGTATGCTTAAGCTTTTGGAAAAGATTCTGATAGAAAATATGCAAATTTGAGATATTGCAGAGCTTTTTAGGGTTTATAGTATTTCAATGAAGTTCTTGCCGACTTTTGGGAAGTTGAGGCATTAAATGCAAATTTTGGGTAGATCAATAATGTATAAAGCAAAGTCTCTAGTCAATTTTTAAATAACTTTCTCACATTTGAAAGAAAGCAGAGTGAATTGAGAAGTGATTGAAGGCGAGTCAAGGAAAATTAGTTCAAACCCTAGTTCCTATTGAACCACAATACAAGTATTTACTACTATATGTTCTCTATGGGTTTGTATTAGAAGTGATTTTACAAACATTTGAAGGTAGAATTGAGGTGATGGCTACACCGACTGTAGTAGAGATTATTGAAATACCTAGACTAATGTTTAAGAGGTTTTCATGGAAAGTGTTTGAGAATGACCCCGATGGTGCATTTTTGAAGATCCCAATTAAGGTTTTTCCCACTAAATACACAATAATCTATATATGTTAAAAATTGGAAGAATATGATCATGAAGTACTCAATGATTTATGGTCTACTGAGTTAACTAGAGATGAATTTTTGGTGAAATGAAAATATGGATTTAGCCTAGTGTGAAAGAAGATAGACATATGGAACTGGTCTCCTAACTTTAGCATTGATTTGGATGCAAAATTTATAAAGATGGCCCTGAGCAGAATGCATGAAAAATTTATGTGGGCCAATATGCTTGGATTGATTTTAAAGGATGCAATTAAGGCTATGACTGGATTGTGTGATACTAGACCCATACCAGTGTTGAAGTCTATGAAGAATGATGTAGTTATGCAATTGAGTGGTGCCACATTTGACAAAAGGGCACTAACAACCAAACCAATCATCTTTCATGCAGTGAGGTATGCATCTATCATGATTGGTGTTAAAATATATTTCCAAAAGAGAGAAAACTTAGTATCTACAACTGCAATATATGTTGCTCATGTCATGGTGGTGAACAAGAAGGCTTATTATTTGTGTGAGATGCTTCGACATCAAATTTTGGAGAACTTGCATTAGACCAAAACAAAGAAATATGCTTTCAAGTATGGAACACTGATTGTTTTCTTTCTTTTCTACTTTATGAGAGAGCTACTTGGAAGAAAGAACATTACATGGGACAGAAGTAAACCTATTGCACATCAAATTTATGATTATCTACACAATATTGAAGATTACAATAGACAAGCTAATACATTAACTACAATTTTCTTTATATTCCAAAGGAACATGTATGAGAGAAATAATTCCTAAAAGTTTAGTGGATAAGAAAGAAAATTACATAGCCTTTCTTGTCTCCACTGATGAATTCATAATAGAGGCAGTAAAACCTAGAACAATATGGATTGAATGTTTGGGATATGAAATTGATTAGAAAGAGGTTGGGAGATACATTAAAATATTGTTAAGTAGACCTAAGGACCCCTCTCTACCTAGACATGGCACATATGAGGAAAAATCTACAGAAGTATACTTTTAGACTTCATCACTTGCTATAACAAAAAGTGTGAACAAAAAAGTTGAATAACTCTTTGGAATACATGGCTTCTCAGAAGAAGATGTTGACAGATTGAGGGAAGTTGTAGTAGAGAGATAAGCTAAAATAGTTGAGACTAGTGGCGAGTCCTCTGGACCACATAGATCAAGAAGATCAACTTCCACCCTTGCCTGTGTAATGTCTAAACCTATTGCCACAACTACTGTTAAAGAGAAGAAGGTGGAGCCCAATGCTCCAGCTATAGTTGATGTACCTGCACCCTCTAGACCCAACACCCAGACCTCAAAGAGGAAGAATGTACCTCCAATGGCACCTCCTGCTACCTCTGGAAGAAGAAAGAAACATAAAACATCTAGAGATCGAAACTTAAGTGATGTAGTGGAAGAAGAAATTAAACTCAACTTAGAGGAAGAAGAAACTTTGAAAATAAAAAGAATAAGTAGTGTTTCTACTAGCGGTGAAGGTGCCTCACAAGAGGATAGTACTGAATCAAAGAAATATAGAGTCAATATTGTGGATTCATTTGAAGAAGAGGAGATGGAAATGGACAAATAAGCTTTCAAAATTCATATGCACAAGAGGAAAGAGGAGAAGAAAATAGATGAAGGAACATCAATACCTGAGAAAAAGAAGTCAAAGACCCCTCTAGTAAGAGCTCGTCCACCCATTAAGTTGGAATCCTTGGTCAACAATATGATAGAATGTGATGGCTTATTATAAGCCATTACCAAATTATATGATGAAGTTGATGGAGATCTGAATACTAAAATGGATGATTTTGTTTAGTATATGATCATTATGGATGAAAGCATGGACAACATGAAGGAAAGGGATAAGTTTAGGACTAAATATAATGATATGGTGGTTAAGTACAACTTGAGACAACAAAAAATGGCACAAATTCAAACTCAAATGGCTCTATGGAAACAATAATTTCAATCATTGCAGCCTGGCACCTCACAAGCTGCAATTTTTCCTCCCCCTTCTCCAATTCTTTCACCACCTCAAACTTAAGATGTAGTTACTCCCACTGAATTTGAAGATGTGCAAATTGCAAAATCAGCTCCTTATAGATCATATGCTCCTTAAGCTAAGGAGGTCACCAAAGAAGAGCTGATGGAGAAGCTCAAGAACTATGAAGATAGGTTTGATGATCTTGTTCAATTAAACAATATGAAAATTGTGACAATAGTGCTTGAGCACTTAAATAAGGGAGTTGAGAAGAGATTAATTATTATTCATGATAATTATTCTTCCACATTTGATTCTATAAGGAACTTTGATAGGGACCAGGGAGTGTAAATCCCACTAATGGAGAGGTAGATTCCTAGGTACCAAGACTTAAGGCTCATGGAAGTTAGATCCTAAACAGGATGTAGATAAGCCACTGAGTATCCAACCCAATCTCAAACTTGTGGGTGGAATCCAGGAGTTCCAAGGGAAGGTTGAACCATTGGAAGCAAAGATTAGAGAGTTGGTGAGGAGGTTCGATGAGTTGAATTTCAGTCTACTCCCAAACATTTTAAGTGAAGGTGGTAAAGTCAAAACCTTGTAGGCATGGAATGACTAGGTAGCTCAAGTAATAACCTCCCAGGCCAAATTGATTCGTGAGGGAGTTGATTTGGAGTTATTAAAGAAAATCATGGACATGCTCACTCAAACAGGGATTTTCCTCAAAGAATTTGACAAGGAAGCTAATGAGGTGGTAGTCAAGTATGTTCCATATAGGTTACAGGATGACAAGGTTATTGGGTTCAATTATCCTTCCAAGGAGGATTTTGAGCTCTGGAAAGGAAAATATATTGATGTCCTAGATGAGTAGGGTGATGCTATAGTGAGGTGGTGACTGAAATTTTGGTTGATGGTATACAACAATAGAGATTCAGTAGAGAGAAGTGCAAGACATGGCTTGGAACTAGTATAGATTAGGCCTTGGATATGTCAACATTCAAATATTGCTCTTTCTTAGGTTTAAACATGGTGAAAACTATTGCAGATGTGGAATTTATTGGGTATATTCCCTTTTTCACTTTATGCTTTTCTTCTAAATATTTTGGAGCATGTGGAATAAGTGCTTAGTTCATGGAAAGGATTATTTTGCATTGGCTGAAGGAGATTTTTGGAGGGCGGGAGTATCTTGATCAAAAAATAGAAATGGTTTTTGTCTTATGTGAAGTTCTCCCTCATATTTGGGAAAGTGTAACTACCTTTTGATGTAATGTGATTGTCAAATGAATACTTGACATTTGTACATTTTGGCACGAAGCTTGTTTGCTCCTTCATTTCTATAAGAAGGAATTCATGGCCAAATGTACAGGTTGTTGATTCATCATAGAGAAAATTTTGTAATGAGAATACAAAGAATAGTTCAGAGTTTTATCTTAGGTTTTTGAATCTAGTTGATATACTTATGTAAGTTTTGATAACAGTACTATCAATTGAATATAGAAGATGGTGCAAATTTGAATCCATTTATCTCCTAGTATATTTTTTGCATGATTTATTAATAAAATGATCAAGGATTGTTTTATTGGTCTTTATTGTGGTCCAATAATGTATGATTGTTGTCTTGGTTTTAATTCAAAGAATTAAATAAAGCACTTGGATAAAGCTATAGGTTCATGTAATTTGAGTATAAGGATATGTATAAGAAGTTTTGGCTTAGGATACAATGATATGATGTAATGCAGTGTTGTAAAAGCTTTATGATGCTAAGTATTAATCTATTATCTAATTATATCTATGTTGAAATTGACCCCATTTCCTAGGTTAAGGAACTAGTCTGGGTTTTGTATTCATGATATATTTTCTTGATCATTAGCACTGAATCAAATTCATAATCAAACTTTCTACTGAATTGTAATTGTTATTATTTCATGTTAAGTTCTTCATTCTTTGCTCTAGGTGTTGAATGTAAAAAGGATCTGCCAAATTCTTGATTTTTTTTCATCTATTGAGCTTTGGTTGCGAGAATGCATCTATTATTTGCAATTTACTTGGTTATTAAGTTCACAAATTCATATGTACATTGTGGTATTACCTTCCCTGGTTTTATAAATCCCAAAGTGCAGGAGGAAAGAATTTTTTCTTTTCACTCATTTGTTGGCCAATCCCTTTAGGTTGATGACAATTGGAAATGGAAATTCCATAGGCTTCTTTGAAGATCAACTTGGTTCTTTAAAAACAACCAACAAATTAGTGACTCTACAAGAGATAGTTGTGAAAATGTTCCTATCCTATTATGCTTTTCCCAAGCATTGTTGAATTACAATTAGAGTCATATTCATTTCCATGTGAGGTATAAAAAATTGAAGAAACTTGTCAAATTTTCCTACCATTTATCATTCTAAGGCCATTTGTATAGTATTTCTATCCATTCCTTGTGTTTCCTTGTAAATCTTCCACCTAGAGTGTTGAGGGTTGGTTTAGGAGTTCTTTGTGTTTGCAAATCCTTGTAATTCTATAAACATCCACATAAGTGACATCATTATTTACAATCCCAAATCATTTTGGGTGGTGACTTTGAAGTCTTTGCACCAGTGTGCATTATTTGAAGAAATAAAGAAAGTATTGAAGAGAAGGAATTACAAAAGAAAGATGAGGAAAACCAAAGCTCATATGAAGAAACATCCAGAAGAAAAGTTGGAGGGTGAGAGTCAAAAGACTCTCAAGAAGTCATGGATACATAAGGACACAAATACAAGTAAGTGTAATCTACATCTTGTCATTGAATCAAATAAATGTCCTTCAAGAAATTGTAGTAGTCATGAAAGCCAATAGAATTTGTTAGGGTTGGATTGTGAGGATGAAGAGGATTGCACAAATAAGAATTTTGTAAGTATTTGTAAATCTAGACCCAGAAAAATTAGAAGTAGAAGTAGGAGCCACCATCATAATATTGTTGCTACCAATTATGTTTTTGGTGGTATTCTCCCTCCAACATCTAATGGATATTCACCCTTACCAACTAACTTGCTAATTGGATCCACTAATGATGCTCAAAACCTAATAGACCTGTCAAAATCCTTAGATTCAAAAATTACTCTCCTAGATCCCGATGAAGTCTTTGGAGATATTAATGTTCTCCAAAGAGAGATTAAAATACAATCTAAAATAAGAAGGAAGAAGGTGGTGGAACCCCAAAATTTTTGTGTCCCACTAATAATTATTGCAAAATAGAGTTGTCTTTTTGATATGGGTGTGTCCCAAGGCTTAGGATTTCAATTGTACTTTTGTTCTAGGGTTTATGTGTTCCTTAAACCCTCAAAAAATAAAGTGAAGTGTTAACCCTTTTGCATACATTCTAATTCATTGTTGATTGGTTATCACCTGTTCCCAACTTCTTAAGTTACCACTTGAGCCATTAAATCTATTTACTCACTGGCCCCTTGAGCCAAGTGTTGATGGTCATCACCCATTGAGTTATTATAAAATCATGTTTTATATTAGGCAGGTTGTGATTCTTTTAATGTTTACCTTTATCCTAAGTTTGGGCTTTAAATATTTTCCTAGGGTCTCTTGATTTGCAAACCTAAGCACTCGGCCCCATTCTAAGTCATGAATAAGTGCACATGCTTATTAAGACCCTAAACAATGCTTAGCGGGTCCCACAGTGCACACCCTATTGGTTCCCTACTAGCTTGTAAGGAAAGACTCTAGTGCAGAAATTTCTTTCCTAATGTCAATTCATAGGGGAATAATGCAAGAGTACTTTTAATTTCATATTATAGAACATTAAGATTCATATGCAAAAGAATAGAACATAATAGACAATAATATCAACGGAGAATGGACACCAAATTTACATGGGAAAACCCTCCGGGAGAAAAACCCACCACCAAAGAAAGATCACATTATTCACAGTAAAAAATTACAATAAAGTTATAGATCCCTTCTTCACAAGTATTTTTTCTCTGATATTACACATCAACATTACAATCGAGCCAATCAAGTAGTTCTTATATACCACAGTCAATCGCAATATTGTTACAATGTTCTTTCAACATATAGTACAAGCTCAACTGAAACCAATCTTTTTCCTTCCAACACAAAAACCCAACCATTCCATCGTGTCACCACACTCCCTAAGACCCTTCAATCTCCAAGAATATTTTGTTCAAACTGATTTAGTTTGTTCAACTATCAAAGAAGTTCAACCGTCGACATTATCCCACATTGGTGCAGAATATGAATACTCAATAGTTTAAATCCAAAATAGTGATGCTGCAAGCAACACACTATCACCAAGTTAGAAACTTTCAAAACCCCATGACATAGGTTACAAAGTTACAAACTCCAGCGATCAGCTAACAATGAAGACCAAACAAAGGGAAAAATGCTAAGTCTTTAACTGAGATTCAAGCCAACAACTTGAGGCACATTTTTCCAACAATCTCCCACTTGACGAAGACTTACTGGCTTCCTCTAAACTCGAAGTTGATGAAGGTCATGGGCTTCAAGGCCCATTGAACTAACACACCAACTATACTAGTCTGTGCTCAAGGGCTTTGTCAATGCATCTACAACATTTTCCAGAGTATCCACCTTTTCTAAACTAACCTTTCCATCCTCCACCATATCTCATACAAAATGATACTGCACATCAATATGTTTCATCCTGGCATGGAAAGTTGGCTTTTTCACCAAACAAATAGAACTCTTACTGTCACAACAAACTAAAATTTTCCTTACACTAAACTCAATATCAGAACACAAATGTCTAAGCCATACAAATTCTTTACAAGCGTGTGTTATTTCCATGTACTCAGCTTCAGTAGTAGATAGAGCGACTATAGCCTGCCGCTTACTCATCCAACTAACCACACCACCATTCAACATGAAAATATATCAACTGGTGGATCTTCAGCTGTCAATGTCCCCTATCCAATCAGAATCCACATAGCCTCGAATTCTAAGAGAACGTTTTGATCCAAACAAGTTACCATGATAACCCAAAGCGTATTGAGATGTACCTTTTAAATATCTAAAAACTCTTTTCACAGCATCCCAATGTGGCCTTCCTGGATTTTCCATAAATCGACTAAGAACTCCCACTACTTGGGAAATGTCTGGCCTTGTGAAGACCATTTCATACATTAAGCTTCCAACTACACTTGCATAAGGCACTTTGGTCATGTCCTCCATCTCAGTAGGATATTTTGGACAATCTTCAATAGATAGTTTTGTTCCCTATAAAACTGGAACAACTAGCTGTTTGCAATCAGTCATACCAAATCTCTCCAAAATAGTGTTAATATACTTACTCTAGCTGAGCCAGAGTTTTCTGCTCTTTCTATCCCTAGTTATTTCCATCCCCAGAATATACCTAGTTGCACCAAGATCTTTCATTTCAAAATTTTTAGACAACTGAGATTTTAGATCATAAATCATAAACTTACTATTCCCTATGAACAACATATCATCAACATAAAGGGAAATAATAAGAACATGATCATTTTCAGTCTTGTAGTACACACAATGATCATATTTTGATCTTACAAATCCTAATGACAAAACAAATGTGTCAAATTTTTGGTACCACATTCTAGGGGACTGTTTCAAACCATATTTTCTTTACCTTTTACCACAAAGTGCTTAGGCTGGGACATATAGATTTCTTCTTCAAGATCTCCATGAAGAAACATTGTCTTCACATCCATCTATTCAACTTCTAAGTCATACACAGCTGCAAGTGACAAAATAAATTTGATAGATGTCAACTTAATTAGCTACAAGAGAAAATATTTCTCCATAATCAATTCCCTTTACCTAGGAATATCCCTTCGCAACCAACCTCACTTTATAATTTTCAACATTGCCATTCAGACCAGTCTTCTTCTTAAGTACCCACTTATAGCCAACAACTTTTCTGCCTTCATGAAAGGGCACCAAACTCCAAGTTTCATTCTTCTCTAATGATGCCATTTATTCATTCATGGCTTCCAACCAAGAGTTTGAATCAGGCATTCTAATTGCCTCTTTAATAGTCCTAGGCTCATCAGTTCCAATAATTAAAGCATAGGCACAATTCGAATCTAACATAGAGAACCCATACCTATCAGGTTGATGCTTTTCACGTGTAGACCTCCTCACAAGCTGAGGCTGAGGTTGTGGTTCTTCTTCTTGTTTAGAACACTCAAAGCTACTCAATCTCTCCTCAGATTCATGTACACTGTTGATTTGTTGTTCCTCTTTTTCAAGTGAGAGGAATTTCAATACCATCATTTTTCTCCTTGACTTCTTTCATCCCTAACTACAGATCCACTGAAGAAGATTTCAACTCATGAAAGATTAAAATTCTGTTGTATACCACTTTTTCAGTCATGGGATTCCCAAGCTTGTATCCTTTCACACCAATGTTGTAGCCAATGAAGATACACTTAAAAACTTTTTTCTCCACTTTAGTTCTCTTCTCATTCAACACATAAACATATGCTTCACACCCAAAGGCACTAACATGCCTCAGAGAGGGCTTCTTACCAGACCAAGCTTCCATAGGTGTTTTGTCAACAAGTGTCAAAGAAGGAGATTGATTTACCAAGTAACATGTTGTAGCCACAGCCTCAACCCAGAACTTCTGCTATAGACTAGCACTGCTCAACATACTTCTTGCTCTCTCCATCAATGTCCTATTCAACCTTTCAGCAACCCCATTTTGTTGTGGAGTGTAAGGTGTTGTTTTATGCCTTTTAATTCCATGCTCTTTACAATACCTATCAAACTCTACAGAAAAAAATTCACCACTATTATCTATCCTCAAAAATTTTATTTTCTTAAAAGTTTGTTTTTCAACCAAGTTCTTAAACTCTTTAAACCAACTAAACACTTCTGATTTACTTTTTAGAAAATATACAAATGCCCTTCTCTAATAATCATCAATAAAGGAAACATAATATCTTGATTTCGATAATGGAGGAACATTTATTGGACCAAAAACATCAAAGTGAATATAATCTAGAACACCAGAAGATTTTTGAGGACTAGAATAAAATGGAACACGATGATGTTTTCCATATATAAAATGTTCACAAAATTCAAATTCCAGGTTACAATCTTCAAGCTCCTCAACCAGGTTTTTATTTTTCAAGGCTTTTAAGCCTTTCTCACCAATGTGACCAAGCCTTTGATGCCAGAGCATAGTCTTCTCTACAAGAAGTTTAACTTCCAAAGAATTAGCCCCTATAGGAACTTCAGTCTCCTTTACATGAACAACCTTTTGTGACTTTGCAGAGACACTGTTGCATTGAACAAGTGCGTCCAACTTTTACAGAGTACCAATTCAGGAACCCCTAGCCAACACCATCGAGCCTCTAGTAATTTTGCAACCATTTCTAGAGAACGAGACTTTCACTCCAACATCATTTAGCTTGCTTATAGAAAGTAAATTCTAAGCCAGATATGGTATATGCATTACACCATCAATTCCCTTAATTCTTCCATCAGGAAATTGAATTCTGACTCTTCCGTGGCCAACAATTTCTAGAGATGAATTACTTGCTAAATACACCTTTCCATCATCCTATTCTTCATACTTTGTGAACCAATCCATGTGAGATGTAATGTGGAAAGATGCTCCAGAGTCTATCATCTAGACATCATCAGATGCCTGAGTTGCCAAGGTTGCAATGAAGGCATCTGCTTCACTCTGAGAAGAATCATTATTGGAATAGTTCTTATTTTTCTCCTCTTTGCAATCCTTTCAAACATGACTAGGTTGCTCGTAGTTCCATGATTTCACCTTGGAATTCTCTCTAGGAGACTTTGATCTCCCTTTTGATTTCAATTTGGACTTCTTGTCCTTCTTCCTTCATTTCTCCTTCGATCTACCACGAACAACAAGAGCCTCCTTCGCCATCTCAAAATATTTTCTTCTCATCTCTTCTTATAACAAAGAAGCAACCACATCTTCCATATTGAAATTGGTTGTCATGCTCCCAATCACCATCACTAAATGATCCCAAGAATCAGGAAAAGAACACAATAAGAGCATACAATGATCCTCATCATCTATCTTTACACTCATAGATGTTAACTGAGTAATAAGCTTGTTAAAAGTATTTAGGTGATCAGCCATAGACGCCCCTTCCTCCATCTTCAAAGAGTACAACTTCTTCCTTAAGAACAACTTATTCACCAAGGACTTTCCTTGATAAATATCTCCAAGCTTCTTCCACAAAGAAGATGTAGTCTTCTCTTCATGAACATTCAGGAGAACATAGTCTACTATACAAAGTCTTATCAACCCTTTTATTTTTCTGTTTGCGAGATCCCAATCTTCTTGCTTCATGCATGAGGGTTTCGTTCCAGACACAACAAGCCAAAGGTCATGATCCACCAATAGATCTTCCATTTTGAGTGTCCACAACTCAAAATTGATACCATTGAATTTCTCAATTTCAATCCTTTGTGATGTGCTTGCCATCTTAATCTGCAATCGAGATTACCAAGTTTCTACAAAACTCCCACTTTAGAAATGACACAAAAACCAACCCAACCCACAAGGATAACATAACTAGCTAGGCTCTTATACCACTTGTAAGGAAAGAATCTAGTGTGGAAATCAATTTCCTATTGTCAATTCATAGGGGAATAATGCAGGAGTACTTTTAATTTCAAATTACAGAACATTAAGATTCACACGTAAAAGAATAGAACATAATAGACAATAACATCAATAGAGAATGGACACCAAATTTACATGGGAAAACCCTTTCAGGAGAAAAATCCACTACCAAAGAAAGATCACTTTATTCACAGTAAAAAATTATAATAAAGTTACAGATCCCTTCTTCACAGGTATTTGTTCTCTGATATTACACAACAACATTACAATTAGGCCAATCACATAGTTCTTACAGACCACAGTCAATCACAACACTGTTACAATGTTCTTTCAGCATACAATACATGCTCAACTGAAACCAATCTTTTTCCTTCTAACACAAAAACCCAACTGGTCTGCCATTTCACCATACTCCCTAACACCCTTCTATCTCCAATAATATTTTGTTCAAACCAATTCAGTTCATTCAACTTTCAAAGAAGTTCAACCATAAACATTATCCCACATTGGTGTAGAATATGAATAGTCAATAGTTTAAATCCAAAAGATCGAAGACTTTACATGTCCATGAGCTATCCCTTTTGTTACTTACTCACTCGTACATCCATGGGCACAAAACACCCATTAGCATGGCTCCAATGAAGTGAACACCCATCGACATGTCACGTAAAATTCTAACTTCTCAACCACCATATGAAGGTTAGAAATTTCTTGATCCCCATGACAAGCTGATACCACTGTCACCTAGTCGGAGAAAACGTAGACTTCACAACCACCACACGGATGTTAGAAATTTCCAGATCCTCACGAAAAGCTGATACCACTATCACCTAGTCAGAAAAAACTCAAACTTCGTAACCTCCACAGCAGGTTATAGAATTCATGAATGCCACGATAATGAAGGAGATCGACCAATTGGGAAGTTAAGAAACTTTTGAACTCTGTGACAAGGTTCTAGAGTTAAAGAAAATAGTGATGCCATGACCAACACATTGTCACCAAGTTGGAAACTTTTAGAACCCCATGACTTAGGTTACAAAGTTACAAACTCCAGCGATTGGCCAACAATGAAGACCAAACAAAGGGAAAAATGCTAAGTCTTTAACTGAGATTCAAGCGAACAAGTTGAGGAAAAAATTTCTAGCATAGCTCACGGGAATAAAATATTGTGATAAAGAAACTAGACGGATAGTGGTAGGTGACACCTATCCACCTTCTTGGTGGGACCTACCACTTTTACAAGGCACCAATGGCTAAAGGTTACTAAATCAACAGTTACAATGTGTTTTGGAAAAAAAATCTTGACCATTCCCTACTAGCCCATAGGAGACCCACTATCATATCTAGGCTTATGGAGGGATAGTAGGTAGGAGCCATGTGGCATCATTTCCATTATTCATTGAACTATCAAAAGCATATAATTATTTAGTGATATTTTTATCAGTAACTATGGAAGGTTGAGTTTTCTACTAAAGGTATGTATGTGCACGTGCAAAATTGTTCATCTAGATGTTTTAATCTCAACCATCTATTGCTAAAAGATGGTATACATCATGATCACTAGCCTAGTTGTTAAAGAAGATGCATGTTGATGGTTGTCGAGTTGATCTGGGCCATTGTCTGCTAGCTGGCGACCATAGATCTAAAACTTGCAAATCTCAGAGGGCTAGCAGGCATGTTGTCGGCCTCCTACAATGATTCAATAACTAGGTCTTCACAGCCATGATTCAGAGATTGGGCATCTAACCTATATAGCTATCTTAATCATCATGAAGGTGCATTTAACTTTTCAACCTAGGGATGTAGACTTGAAATGGATCAGCACTATATGTGCACTAGGGGGTCAAGTAGTCATTGCATCCTACAACTAAGAAACACGATACTGAAAGTAAATTATGGAAAGGAAATAAATAAAATGTTGAACATCAACCAACAACAATACTAAGCTGAAATACAGAGCAAGAATGAAAATATGTGTGACAAACAGGGACTACTTTGTTTGCTTTGACTACAGGAATATACACAGAATAGAGTTCTAGTGGTTGCAAGAACAGTCGATGCTAGATTTCAAACTAAGTACAGAACAAGAAATAATAACTAAGCTATTTACTCTAAAGAAAGGATTACTAATGCAGGAGCATCCAGTGGTGTAAGGGCAATCTTGCATCACCCAAAAATAGTTAAATTTCAAGTTTCTTAGTTTTTTTAGATGTTTTTACATTTTTGGATACCCTTTTTGTCATAATAAAATTCCCAATTTACGATTTTTAATTTTTGTTCCTGGGTTGAAAGATATTAATGTTTTAGTTTCCCAAATTTGCACCTGAAAATATTTTGAGTTACATTTGAGGCACTTAGAGTTCCTGAAATGGCCCTAAAACTTGCCAAAATTGGTATAGCCAATTTAAAGCATGTTATTGACTTCGAGACCTTTCCAACGGTTCAAACGGTTCGCTAATCGGAGTCCCAGATCAAAAGTTATGGCCCCGAGAAGTTGGCACACTTTCTAGAAGATACAATTGCAAATGTTCTTTTGAAATTTGAACTTCATGTTATAAATTTTAGTAAACTGCAAAACTCAAATTTGAATGTTGTTTTGGCTCCAAACTAATGAGGAGCTCTATTTATGGGTGGGTTTCTAATTTTTTGGGTAACTTTTGGGGACAAGCTCGCATATTGTAAAGGGTGATTATGTAGCTTTCTATAACTTGCATGTGTTGTAGAACTTAGGGATTTGAGATCCTATGCATGTAAGAAGCTCCATTTCTAAATAGTAAAATTATTCTCTTGTTTGTGGCTTATTTTCTAACTCTTGGGCTGTGCCCTCATCAAGTGGTATCAGGCGAGGTTTTCTTGAGCATGTGGAGCTGATTAGCCGTCATTGAGGTAGTTCACACGAGGACCATGGTTGTGGGTCAAAGGTCAAGAAAAGGCCTCAAAATTGATGCTTGTGGAGTGGTGGTGCCAAAGGAAGGTGGTCAGTGGCAGAAATGTTGGTGGAAGAGATGCACTGGCAGCCCTCTAGAGATAGATTGATGCGTTACAAGAGCAGTTAACAAGAGGGTTAAACCCGAGGGAGGAAAGTGAGGATGAAGGAGAGGAAGAAGGTTCAAATGTAGAAGAGGAAGAAGAAGAAATTGATCAAGACAAAAATCACGGCTAATAAGGCCATTTTGAAGATCAAGAAAGACCGAGTAAAGGGTCGGTTATTCTGGAAGTCCCGAACTTCAGAAGGTTGATAAACTGAATCCGGCGACTGAAAAATGTGCGGTATGGAGAAATAGAGATCCGAGGATCAGGTTAAGTTTCAAAAATGAAGGCTGAAGGGCAAAATACGTGTTGGTGGAAAAGGAGTCGATTGGAAAATCGAAGAGGAAAAGAGCAAGATCACTAGATGGGATGCATGGTAGGCGAAAAGCAGTTCATACCAGTGGACTACAAGTTAGATCTGTGAAGAAATTGCAAGGGTTGAAGCAAGGAAGAAGATCTATGAAAGAATATACTGAATATTTTCACAAGATAATCATCAGAACGGGTCACACAAAGGCCAATATGGAGAAGGTAGCCTGATATCTTAATGGGTTCACAGCCGAGCATTGAGGAGGAGTTAAGCCTGAGTCGAGGAATGATGACCACCATTGAGGATATTGTATCGGTTGCTCACGAAGGTGGAAGAAAATTTGAACAAAAGGTGATGGCAAGCAAAAAGGACGAGGAGGTCAAAGCGGAAGGGGCAATGGAAGACCTTCAGGAAGCTAAAATGATGATGAAAAGAAAAGTGAAGATGTGGGTACCAACCGAAGCCAAAGAAATGACAACTTCTACCGCCCTCATGATCAAAACAGTGGTGATCAAAGAGGTAGAGGATGAGGGAGATATGGACAAAGATTTGGAAGAGGTGGTTTCAGAGGAACGTGTTTCCAGTGTGGTGAAGAAGAGCATCGAGCCTATGAATGTCCACAACACCAAGGAAGGGCAGGAAAAAGGCCAAAAGGTCGTGGAAGGGTTGCACATGTAGATGAGGAGGCCCAATTTGAACATTCTGATGATGTTGAAAGGGGAGAAGCCCTAGTGATTAGGAGAGCCCTGGTGACTGAGGAAAAGGAACCAGAACAAAGGAAGAATCTATTTTGCACAAGGTGCAAGTGTGATGGAAAATGTTGTGATGTCACTATTGACAGTGGGAGCACTGATAATCTGGTGTCAGAGGAGATGGTCACAAAGTTGAAACTGAAGAGGGAAAGACACCCACATCCATATCGGATTGTCTGATTGCAGAAAGACCACAAAGTTTTGGTCAATGAGCAGTTCCTAGTAAAGTTCAAGATCGGGAGCTACCATGATGAGGTACTCTGTGATATCATCCCCATGGATGCATGTCACATGTTGTTGGGGAGGCCGTGGCAGTTCAATAGGCGAGCTATACATGATGGCCATGCAAACACTTATTCCTTGAAAAAGGATGGGGTTCGTCACAAGTTGAAACCCTTGAAGGAGACTGAAGAAAAGGTATGCAGTAGTGCTAGAATTTGTTATGTAGATGGAAGAAAAAATTTAGAAGGTATGGAGCATGAGCGTGTGTGTTATCCATTGATTCCTAGAGTGAGTAAGGAGGATAGTGAAAAGGTTCCAGAAGAAGTTTATGGGATGTTGGATGAGTTTTAGGATATTGTTTCTGATAATGTACGAGGGTTTACGCCAATAAGGAAGATCGGTCATGGTCCGGCTTGATTCCTAGATCCAATTTTCAAATAAAAGGCTGACTCATAGAATGACTCAACGGAAAATGAGGAGTTGAGCGGAACAATTTCAAGAGTTGTTGAAAGGGTTTGATCTGGGGAGAGTTTAGGTATATGCGATTACTGTAGTACTAGCACCAAAGAAGGATAGAGAGTGGAGGGATGTGCAGATTCACGAGCCATAAACAAAGATATTTCAGTGCGTCTGATTTCTCTGCCAAGGATGGATGACTGATGGACTATTTAGGTGGGAATTTCAGTACTTCCACAAAGATTGATCGAAGAGTGGATATCACGGTCGAGTTGAAGGAGATGAATGGAAGACTGCCTTCAAGACCAAAGAGAGGCACATGCAGTGGTTAGTCATGCCTTTTGGGCTAACCAATGCACAAGCACATTCATGCGGTTCATGAATGAGGTACTAAAAGAAATTCTGGGAAGTTTTGTTATTGTGTATTTAGATGATATTTTGATTTTTAGTAAGACGTTGGATGAGCATCTAATGCATATTTAGAGAGCCTTTAAGAAGTTAAGAGAAGAGAAACTGTTGATTAATCTAAAAAAGTGCAGTTTTGTGAAGAGGGAGTTAGTGTACTTGGGGTTTGTTGTCTAAGCAGAAGGTCTCAAGATGGACCCGAAAAAGGTGAAGGCTATTCTGGAATGGCCTACCCAGAAGCGCGCTACGGTGAGATCTTTCCATGGTTTTAGCTGGATTTTATAGAAGTTCATTGAAACTTTGTAGTATTTATGGATTACGAGGCCCGAAACAATGAGAGGGGATAGAAAAGAATTCAAGTGGAGTACTGGAGCAGCAAAAATTTTGAACTGTTGAAGCAGAAGGTGACAGAGCAACATATTCTAGCTCTCCTAGATTTCAACAAGGTATTTTCGGTGGATTGTGATGCTAGTGGTTGTGCCATTGGAGGCTGATGTTGAGCCAGAAGGTAAGCCCATTGCCTATTTTAGTGAAAAGTTAAATGATGCCAAGAGAAAGTATTCTGTATATGATCAGGAATTTTATGCGATAGTTCAAGCATTAAAGAAATGGAGACATTATTTGTTGCCGAAGGAAATTTTTTTATATATTGATCATCAGGCCTTGCAATACATAAATAGTCAAGGAAAATTAAATCAAAAGCATATGAAATGGGTAGAGTTTTTGCAGAGTTATACCTTTATTTTGAAACATAGGAGTGGGAAGTCAAATAGGGTTGCAGATGCCTTAAGTAGGAGGAATACATTGATGACAAAGATGCAGATTGAAGTGGTTGGGTTCAATCAACTCAAGACACTGTATGCAGAAGATCCTGATTTTACAGAGGCTTGGAAAGCTTGCAAGGAACCTGTTATAGTGGATAGGACAAGGTGGTTGGATTTCATAATCTAGGATGGCATGTTATTTAAGGGAAGTCAATTGTGTATCCCGAGGAGTTCCATGAGGGAGAACCTGATAAAGGAGAAGCATAGTGGAGGAATGCCAGGAAATTTTGGTCAGGATAAGACTATTGCCATTATCAGTGAGCATTATTATTGGCCTCAGTTGTCACAGGATGTGAAGAAGTTTGTACAAAGCTACAGGGTATGTCAGATGGCTAAAGGAGTGAGCCAAAATACAGGCTTATATTATCCCTTACCTATACCAGAGAGGCCATGGGAGGATATAAGTATGTACTTTGTTCTTGGCTTGCCAAGGACACAACGAGGGAATGATTCAGTCTTTGTGGTGGTTGATAGGTTTTCAAATATGGCACATTTCATTCCATGTCAGAAGACCCATGATGCAGTCCACATTGCTGACTTGTTCTTCAAAGAGGTGGTGAGGCTACATGGTCTGCCAAAGAGTATTGTTTCAGATCATGACACCAAATTTGTGAGGTACTTTTGGAGGACCTTGTGGAAGAAGCTGAAGACAGAGTTGAAGTTCAGTTCTGCACACCATCCAAAAATAGATGGGTAGAGAGAGGTTGTTAACAGGAGTCTGGGTAACCTACTAAGATGTTTGGTAGGAGATAAACCCAAGAGATGGGACTTGATCTTACCCCAGGAAAAATTTTCTTACAACAATTCTGTCAACAGAAGCACTGGTAGATCACCATTCTAGATTGTGTATGGAGGTAGCCCCAGAACAACTCCAAAATTGAGGAGGATGGACCAAGAGAAGAAAATAAGTGCTGAAGCCGAATATTTTGCATAACACATCAAGGATATACATGAGAAGGTAAGAGAACATATTAACAAGATGAATATGTAGTATAAGGCTAAGGCAGATCAGAAGAGGAGGTATAAGGAGTTTCAAATTGGTGATAAATTGATGGTCCACTTGAGGAAAGAAAGGTTTCCAGTGGGAACATATAACAAATTGAAGATGAAGAAATTCAATCCTTATAAAATTTTGAAGAGGCATGATTCAGGGAATCCATATGAGGTAGAGTTGCCAGATGGATTCAACATTTCCCCTATGTTCAACATTTCAGATTTGACAGAGTATCATGAAGGTGGTGCAGAGGAAGTACCAATGATGGAATAGTGTGGGATTCTAGCACCTACTTCAGAAAAGGAGGAGATTGAAGAAATCCTGGATAGTCATGTGGGAAGGAGTACCGGGAATAGGCAGTATGAAGAATACCTGGTGAAATGGAAAGGAAGGCCTGTTGAAGATTCATCCTGGTTGCCTAAGGTAGAGGTTGACTGTTTGGGTTTTCCTCCACCATCTAAGATGTGATGGGGTTACTTCTCAAATTACCCTGGGTGTCTGATGCAGGAGCATCCAATGGTGTAAGGGCAATCTTGCATCACCCAAAAATAGCTAAATTTCAAGTTTCTTGGTTTTTTAGATGTTTTTACATTTTTGGATACCCTTTTCATCATAATGAATTCCCAATTTATGGTTTTTATTTTTTGTTCCTAGGTTGAAAGATATTGCTGTTTTAGTTTCCCAGATTTGCACCTAAAAATCTTCTAAGTTAGATTTGAGGCACTTAGAGTTCTCAAAACGGCCCCAAAACTTGCTAAAATTGGTATAGCCAATTTCAAGCGCGTTATTGACTTTGAGACATTTTCAACGGTTCAAACGGTTCACCAATCGGAGTCCCGGATCAAAAGTTATGGCCTCGGGAAGTTGGCGCACTTTCTAGAAGATACAATTGCAAATGCTCTTTTGAAATTTGAATTTCATGTTGTAAATTTTTGGCGCCAAACCGCCAAAACTCAAATTTGAATGTTGTTTTGGCTCCAAACTAATGAGTATCTCTATTTATGGGCGGGTTTCTAATTTTTGGGTAACTTTTTGGGGACAAGCTCGCATATTGCGAAAGGGTTATTCTATAGCTTTCTTTAACTTGCATGTGTTGTAGAACTTGGGGATTGAGATCCTCTGCATGTAAGAAGCTCCATTTTCTGAATAATAAAATTATTCTCTTATTTGTGGGTTTTTTTCTATGTCTCGGGCTGTGCCCTCATCAATTACTCACCAAGTGGGCCCCCTTGAATGAGTATCCACTAAGACTAATACAAACTCAAAATGCTTAAGTTTGAACTATCATCTCATTCATTGAAAAATATGTAATTAGAGTAGCAACATGGCTGTATTTAAAAGTAGAGAATGTTTAATACATCATTGATATCATGTAACAACAACAATCTAGAACTAAGAAGAACCCATGAGAAGAAGATTCAAATCCTTATTTAAACTACCAGCTAAACAGGGTGGTCAACTCTCACTAACTGAGAGGACGCAATTTAGGGAAAGCGAGGAAACGAGTGGGAGAGTGGTTACATCTACAAGGAATCCAATTAGACGTGCATGCCCAAATGTGGACTCAGTGCTGTAGTAACACCTGTGATTGCTCAATGCCATAAATACAAGGTGGTTACAATTGATTGTTGTGGAGAATCTGTTTCCGTCATCCTTTAGTTGACTCCTTTGAATGATTCCCCTACATGACCATCTAGTGGTTTCCTTTCTCAAATTAGCATCCATAAATTATGTCCTACATAGCAATGTCAGTACGCATAATAATTGCACATCTATAATCACCCTAAAGAAAATTCATCAACCATGCACAAAATTAATATAGATAATCCACATAATATTCCAATGTCATTAAAACTTCACAGAGATAGAGTTAAACCCAATGTCAATGGTTTGAGGGAAACATTATGCAAATATTAACACTCAACTACTAAAGTTCATGACACTTCCAGCAAATGGACTATAAATTCTACCCAAAATTTGACCAAAAACTAGGCTCATCATCCCCCCCAACCTAACGTCTTGTTGGTCCTCCAGCAGAGGAAGGGTTGTTCTTTTGTTTGGCTAAAGCTCTGAAGTTTGCAACTACAAGCTGGCCAACATCTATTGCTATAGTATGTGAGTCTGGATCCCAATAAAATCCTCCCAATCTATCGAATTTGTTCCATCTTTTCCTTTCTGAAGCAATATCATATTGGTAGAATCTATAGTTTGGTACTGGCCACATGAGCATTGGTGGTTGGAAAGTCAGGGGAAGCCAAAATCTTCCCTTTATTCTACCAATCTAGATATACCTGACAATTTTCTTCAATGCTATAGAATAATTATGAATAGAATGGGGCTCAGCTTGTTTTAGCTCATCTATTAAACTATTCCATCATTGGGCCAAGTATCCTCTTACAAGCTCCTCTTTTGTCATTGCTTTGACCTCATACTCATTGTAGACAACTTCAATCCATGGCATGATTCTGTCAGCATAGCTTGGTCTTATAAGCATCCTAAGCCATTCTCTGTGAATATCCCTTGGGTTGCTTGACTCAACCTTGATGACTAAGGGGATGTTAGATTCCATTTTCTTATAAGCATTGTTCTGCTCACCCCAATTAATCTCATTTTTTACCCAAGATATAAATTCTCTCAGCTGAATATCCCCAACATATAGCAACAGGTTCCAATCATGATCCTACGTGACAACATAATTGTGTAAATAGAATTCACATAGAAAAAATTTCATCTCAAGGGAAGCAATCTTGTAGGCATTGAAGAATTCAATAGGAGTTTCAATGGAGGGGTTTAAGTTTGAAACAATTTTTGACAACTTGAAAGAGAGATATTTCTCTCTCAAGTGTAGGGCATAAACCCTTAGAGGAGCTTTGCATTCTAGAATTTGTGGCACCAAGGTCACAATGTCATCTACTTTCTTCTTCAAAGTAGCAATCTCCTCATTTTTCTCTTCAATAATCTCATCCCTCTCTTGGATTTCCTTTTTCAGTTTCTTCTTTTCCTGTTTCCATTCTTCCTCCCTCCTTATTTCTTTCCATAAATTTAAAATTGCTGCATGAATCGTAAAATCAGGAGGGTTATGAATTCCTACCAATGTTTTTGTCAATGGTTGCTCCCCATATAGTACTATCTGCATGAACTCGGGTTGTCCAGCTGTCTGTGGCTGCATGACCTCTTGTTTCTATTCTTGGCTTTGCTCCGGCTCTTGTTGTGGCTACAGGAACTCCTACTCCTATTCTTGATTTTGCTACAGGAACCCCTACTCATCCTCAAATTCCTCAACGATATTAACAAGGTCTTCCAGTGTTACTTTTGCTGCTTCCTCAAATATATCCTCTTCTTTTTCTTTAATATGCTATTGTTCCATTGGAGCTTTAGTGTCCCCATTTGGTATCTCATCATGCCCAAGGCTTTCCTATGAAGGTATACAAAAAGTTGGCCCAGCTAGTTTTGACTTCCTAGAGGTGCTTTTACATTTTCCCTTGGCTGCAAGATGAATAGGGTCAGCCTTTCTCTTCCTAGCACTCGACACCTCTTTTTCTACAGGTTGGGTTTGGGATTTTTCTTTTTCCTTTCTTGTTTCAACCTCTTTCTTTCGTGCCCTAGTTCTTATTAGGGTTTGCAAGGGGACATCATCATCAAAATCAGATGAAGAGCTTGCTTTTTCTAGATGCTCTATTTTCATAGGAACTAATGTTTATGGCTCCTTCTTCTACTATAGGAGGATTCATACTAGAACTAGCACTAGAAGTTGAAGCACCCGGGGTGGTTTTAGCTATGCTTAATCTTCTGCTAGACCTACGAGATTGAGGTATAGCCCTAGGGGGGAAATGCTCAACATTGACAAACTCTTCCTGATGGTAATTTTGATTAAATTGAACAAATTCTTCCCAAGTCATTCCAAAAGCATTGTGCAAAGATTTATTAACTAGCAATTTAATCAAGCAATGGTGGGAAATAGAATTATCCCTACCTTTATGTGTTTCGGCTGCCATGATGGAGAGAATATTGTTTAAGACATTGGGCACATTCATCCTCCTTCCATGCCTCATGTGGCTCAAGAGCTTAAAATGTACTAAATGCAAGTTTTATAATCATCCCTCACAGGTGACATACCTTATAATGTAGACAATTGCTTGCTTCCATGGTTCAAGTAGAGACATTATTTTTGTACCTTGCTTGTCAATGCTAATTGGCGGGTCGCCATGTACTGTAAATTTTGCTCTAGCTGACCTAGCATCCCTAAAGGTAGGGTAATGCTTGCCATGAGCAGGTAACCCTAAAATTTACACAATTCTCTCCTCGGTCGCCACCATTTCTAACCATATTACTATGGCTTTTCCTTCAGAGAATGTTTGAGCAAATTCAAGTGCAATTCCCTTGTAAAATCCATTTAGCTTCATGAAATAATCAAACCATCTATAGTGTTGAAATTCTTCCAGGCATTGTGCATCCTGCAAAAAGGCATCATGAACTGAGGGCTCATTCTGAATTAAGCCACCTTCCATTCTCTGAAATCACTGCCACACTGCAAAATTCCTTTCTCCTGCAATTTTTTCTGAAAGCCAACAACTTTTTGCTAAATTTCACTACCAGTGTCAACTAAATTTCCCCCCCTTTTTTTATGTTTTCACCATTTACTGCTTATAACTCAAGACTATGACAAGGAAATTAAGGAAGAGGTAATAAATGAGAGAAAAAATTGGCAACTTGGTTAACATCACTTCACACATTCGAGCCAATTTTTCAAATCCTCTTATTTAAATTTTTTGATATAGCCAATTTATGATTTCACACATGGGTAATATATTTGCATTTTTTATTCCCCCCAACCTAAATTTGGATATGTATCCACACATGTGAGAAGGGAGCGGTGAATTGACAAGAAGTATTGGCATATTATGTAATTACCTATAGTAACATGCCATGATTAAATAAATGTACTTAAAAGGTAATTAAGAGATGAGAATTACTACATACATACCTAAATGTACAAAATATGTGTTGCAAAGATCAGGGAGAGAAAGTACCATTTCACCTTTTTTAGAAATATTTGAGCAATTAATGAAGGTGAAGTGGTGTGAAGTGAGGAAGAATGAAATGATGGAAGAGAGAGAAAGGTGATACGGATGGACGGATGGGTGGGTGGGTGAAGAAATGGATTTCCACTTAAAGCAAAAATCTTTATTATGAGAAGTGCGTACCTTAATTTAACCAAAAGGTGGGACGTGGGGTCTACCACTTTTGGTTGCAAGGAACTCATGTGCTAAACACTAGATGAATTGTTGCAAGAACTCTTCCTTGGTGGATGGCTTATGATATAATCTGAGATGATGACCACTGAAAAGTGACTTGAATCGAATAGGGTCAATGGTGATGAGCTGAACAAATCCATTAGGAAAGACCTCAGAAATGTCATACTGTCCTAGCCAACTCATCCACAACTTTCCTACATTTTCCTGATACTTTGAGTCATATAATAATGCCCAGTCACCTGGCTAAAACTTCTTCTCCCTATCATGCCATCTCATCCTCTAATTTTTCACTAATTTAGTGTGGTGCAAGGTTGTACCCTTCTCATCTCATCCAAAGAATTTGGCTGCATGACCAAAATAGGAGCATGGGTCAAGGCTTCCTTTAAATAAAAAAATGTTCTATGATAGTCTTTTGTCCATTGGAATTCAACATATTTTGTTAGGAGAGTGTACAATGGCAAGGGGAATTGGTCTTTCTTAGTGCCATCATTAAGTTCTTTGCAATCAAAACAAACTCGCCACTTCCCTCCCTTATTTGGCATGATCACTAATAAAGACATCCACTGGCTATCTAAAATAGGATAGATAAATCTAGCAACTAACAATTTCTACAACTCTATTTTAATAATTTCTCTCAATGCAGGGTTGATTCTTTGTTGAGGTTGCCCTACTAGTTGACAATCATATCTAATGTAGATCCTATGAGTGTAGAGGTTAGGATCCAGTCTGTTCATATCATGATAGCCACATGAAAATGCATGCTGATGGGACCTCATTAAGTCTGCTAATTGCAATTTTTGTTCTTCACTTAACTTGTTAATAATATTCAAACATCCTCCTTCAGACACTTGTATTTGAATAATCAATTCTATCATGGTTGTTTCATTAATACATGGTACCTTGAGTTCATACGACAGCATGGTATGGGATTTTCCTATTGCTATAGGAAGTTTATCTACAGACAAAGTGATTGTAGGAAGAGTGGCTGCAGGAAGTTCACCCACATGTAGGGTGGCTACAGGAAGAAATGGTAGAACAAGGAGTGTTTTCATAGGATTAGAAAAACTAGATGATGCTTCCCCAACTTCACAATGGTTCTAGATTATATTAGATAACACTTCATCTTCCTCTTGAAGCTGCAAGAAAGGAATTCTACCTAGCATCATGAGCTACACCATAGAGTTAACTTCCTCGGCTTCCTCACCAACATGTGGCCATAGAGAGAAAATCATGAAGTCTATTGGATACTCCCAAGAGTATAAAATTACCACAAGGTCTTCTACTATATCATTAGGCTTCATAGTAGAACTATCAACAAGTTGCAAGACAATAGGAGTAGGTCTCATTCTTGCAACATTTAGCTATTGTAAGATGTCCTTAGTCATCACATTGATTATTGCCCCTAAATCACTCAAGGAACTCTTTACTTGAATCCTATGGATAACAACTCCTACTACAAGATTATTTGGATCATTGTACTTGGGAATGGTCACTTTTCCAAGCATGATGTCAGTGAGTTGTCTCATCACATGGATTGTAGTCAAGTCCTTCTTTCTTCCTGGCTTCTTGAGGCATGCTTCCTTGATCACCTTGCCATATATAGGAATATCTTTTATGGCCTAAAATAGGGGTATCTAGACACATATGTGTTTGAACTGCTCCAAGATTTCAAAGGTTGTATCTTGCTTGTCTTCCTTATGCTTGGTAACTTCCAATTTCTGAGGAAATGGTGGCTCTTGTGCAGTCTTCCTAGCTAGAATTGGTTCAGGATTTTTAGGTACGATTGGCTAAATGAGATCATTCAGAGGTTCCTGTTCCTCTTCCATAGGTAGCTAAATGATGATGGGTGTGGAAGGAGTTGGTACAGTAGTTCCTAAGCATAGATGGATGTTATTATACTCATAGCATATACATGGAATTAATTTGGATCGCTAGATTATGCTGGATGTTGTTGCGGTTTGTTATTTGGGTTCGGTGTGAGCTGAGCTAGTAGCTAAGTAGGTTTGGGTGCATTGGAGCTTGAATTAGCAGGTGGAGGCATTATAGGAGACTGTTGGGGTTAAAAAGATAGCTGCATGCAACTGGTTGGTTGGTTTGGCCCAAAAAAAGATAGTAGATCTAGTGACATACCTTGTTCTGGAGCCCATGGCTTCCTTTGTGCATCAAAGTGGACTTGTTCTTCCTCAATTTTAGGTGGGAACTTGATGTCTATGTTAGCTACCATCTTGCATCTACAGTCCTTCTTTTTTCTATAATGAGGGGAATATTCTTCCAATGTTGCCTCTATCTCCTCATGTTTGTATTTGGTCAGAAGTGTACCCAACTGAGTAGCTAGATTGTCTATAACATCCTGCTTGAATTTTGTCAACAAATTAGTAATCTCCATCCTTGGAACTCCACTAGTAGATGAATTACCCATAGAAGTCTGGTAAGCTCTCTCTTCCTTTGAAGTTGTTATGGAATAGTTCTGACATATTTTCTTTATATCTTCCCAAGGAACGTGAGTGATATCTCCTCCCGCCATTAGGCCCAAATCATCAGTGTAACTCTCAATGACTCCTTTCAAGAAAAGAAACTTATGTGATTCTTCATTGAGTGTACAGTGTGGAGATTTCTACATGCATAACAAAAACCTTGAAATGTAATCTTCCAAGATCTCATCTTCCTTCTGCTACATCCTAAAGACATCACCTCCTCTTATATCACTTCCCTTGTAATATTCCTTGTAATTTCCAAGGAAATTTGTCTTCATATCTTCCAAAGTCTCCACAGTGTCTCTACCTAGACTCATAAACCATCTTAGTGAAGCTTCTTTTAAAGTGGTAGGAAAGATCTCAAACCTAGGAGCATCGGTGGTATAGTCATAACTTTCTTATAGCATTTCAAACTCAAACAAGAAGGTATCAACCATGTTTTATTGATGAATTCCCAAGGAAAAGGGTTGTCAATCTAGCAGAGGCTTCAAGGCTAGTTAGATTAGGATATGTGTCAGCAAAGAGGGAAATGGTTCTTCTTCTTCTTCGTTTCTAGGAAGATTTGGAAGCTGAACTAGTTGAAATGGATCAGGATCATTAAGAAGGAAGCATGCAGTATCAACTCAACATCAGCTAGCTCACACAAAGAATGAGCAAAATAATAGCAGATCATTACTCATCTAAGCAAGGGGTATTCTAAGAACAACTCAAGAGAAATTCTATAATAGATAAAATATCAATGACTCCAAAGAACTTCCTAGCTTGATACCATCCCCGACAATGGCACCAAAAATGTTAGCCTCCTACAATGATTCAATAACTAGGCCTTCACAGCCATGATTTTTTTGATTGGGAATCTAACCTGAGTAGCTATCTTAATCATCATGAAGGTGCATTTAATTTGTCAACCCAGGGACATAGACTTGAAATGGGTCAGCACTGTATGTGCACTAGGGGCTCAAGTATTCATTGAATGCTACAACTAAGGAACACAATACTGAAAGTAAATTGCAGAAAGGAAATAAAGAAAATGTTGAACATCAACCAACAACTATACTAAGCTAAAATACAGAGAAAGAATGAAAATTTGTGCAACAAACAGGGACTACTCTATTTGCTTTGGCTACAGGAATAGACACAAAATAGAGTTCTAGTGGCTGCAAGAACAGTCGATGCCAAATTTTGAACTAAGTACAGAACAAGAAATAATAACTAAGATAATTACTCTAAAGAAAGGATTACTCACCAAGTGGGCCCCCTTGGATGAGTATCCACTAAGACTAATACAAACTCAAAATGCTTAAGTTCAGACTATCATCTCATTCATTGAAAAATATGTAAACAGAGTAGTAGCATGGTTGTATTGAAAAGTAGAGAATGCTTAATACATCATTGGTATCATGTAGCAACAACAATCAAGAACTAAGAATAACCCTCAAGAAGAAGATTCAAATCCTTATTTAAACTACCAGCTAAACAGGGCGGTCAACTCTCACTAACTAAGAGGACACCATTTAGGGAAAGTGAGGAAAAGAGTGGCAAACTGGTTACGTCTGTAGGGAATCTAGTTAGACATGCATGCCCAAATGTGGACTCAATACTTCAGTAATGCTCGTGATTGCTCAATGTCATAAATACAAGGTGGTTACAATTGACTGTCATGGGGAATCTACTGTCGTTGTCCTTTAGTTGACTCCTTTGAATGATTCCCCTGCATGACCATCTGGTGGTTTCCTTTCTCAACTTAGCATCTATAAATTATGTCTTGCATAGCAATGTCAGTACACATAATAATTGCACATCTATAATCACCCTAAAGAACATTCATCAACCATGTGCAAAATTAATATAGATAATCCACATAATATGCCAATGTCATTAAAACTTCAGAGAGATAGAGTTAAACCCAATGTCAATGGTTTGAGAGAAACAGTATGCAAATATTAACACTCAACTACTAAAGTTCATGACACTGCTAGCAAATGGACTATAAATTCTACCCAAAATTTGACCAAAAACTAGGCTCATCACAGGTGACACATGTCATTTATTCTAGCTTGTAAAGCATTGTGGGGCCATAATGTTGATGAAGGATATGTACACTTGGTGGAAATAGAGCATGGTGGATGTCAAGTCAACTAAGAAGCAAGTTTTCAAACTTTGTTGACTCCATTTGAGTAGCACACTAGTCCACATCAAGATCAAATCAACAATGAACATTTGAAGTTTCTATAATGTACACCATCAAGTTGTTCTGGTTTGTGCAAGTGAACAGTAATGGCGAAGTTGATGGTTTTCTACCGAATTGATGGCTTTGTTCTCCATAAAAGCATTTTTTAAAGCTTATTATTAATTGTCAAAATATTCCCAACACATCTAGCTCTTATTGTAGAGTTGTTTGAGTATTTGGAATTGCAAAATTAGGGTTTCAATAGATGAGGAATGATATACATCACTATATCATCTACCATATATCTCCTATTGATACTAGACCTCACATTGAGGTCAAGTGGCTTCTTTATATTAATGCTACCTTGGTTCATCAAATGATGTGTGTTACCACTGATTTAGCCTTGGAACCTAATGGAAAAGGCACCCATCTTAATGGGGGCCTCGTTCATATTATATGGGAGATGGAGGATCACTAGAAAATTTATCCCTAAGTATAGAGGATGCTCGCACATTTATATTATGATCTTGGTCGCTTTTTCTATTGGGAGGCTCAGAGTATCATACTTTTAACATTACTTCAGGTATGGAAATTTGAGCATATTACATGTACTAGACTGAATGAATTTACTATAATGACAACCTTCAATTATCCATGGGCTTTCTACTATACACTTAGACGATCATGGCAATGAAAATATCAGTTGCACTAGAGAGTCAGATTCAATCATCTAAAGGATGATGAAATTGTATGGAGACCTATAAGACTCTATAATAGTGGCTAGGTCTTACATAGTAGTTTGTTATGATGTAATAGGATAGACTATTAGCTAGATGACATGAGTATATTATCACGCCCTTTTATTATGATCGTGTGATGAGGAAATTTGGTTAGATACAAATATCACCTACCCTGTGACCTTTCCCAAGATATGCACATAATGGTGCTAGACCAGGGGAAATCCATTGTACCACATTCATGGATGTCACCTCTAGTTAGTGACTTAAAGGATGAGGAGCAAGATGCACCCCAACATTTGATGTGGATGATGTAGTCACTTTGATTACATATGATAGGTGGTGGATGACAGCATGACCTTGGAGCATCTTCCTTGATAATCATTCCACAGGTGATCCTAGACCTTTTCCATACCAAAGGGATGAGAGAGATAATAGGGGCATGGATATTGATCTAATAGATGATGACAATGATGATATAGAAGATGAGAAGGAGGAGGAGGATCCACAACCAATAGGAGAGGATCCTGAGGAGGACATAGAGGCCACAAATACCCCCAAGGAGAGACCTAGATCTCATCCTCATGTCACTCGAGAACATCCTACAACTATAGAGGACATCCAATCCTATGGGCATGAATGTAGAATCCATGCAAATCCTATCACACCACGAACCCCTCAAAGGATTCCCAATACAGTGTCCTATCAAGATCTCGATTGGCGGGTTGGAGATCTACATGATGATATATTTATTTTTATCTTTTTTTCATTAACTTTAGATATTTTTATACATTATATCTCATTTTAACTTGTGTTTCCATAGTTATAGTTGGTACACGAGATTGTCTTGACTTCTTTAGTTGAGTCACTACAAACATAGTTCCACCAATGTCCCTACACTAGTCGATACAGGACAAGCATAGACCACCACCAATCACAAGGTGATAAGCTTATTTGTTTGAGCCCCTATCTCGGGTGAGGACATCCTATGATGATGCAATGAGGACCATTGAGGAGGTTTGAACTAGAGAGGAGTAGGAAAAGGATGGAGGGGAGCAAGTGAGAGTTTCTAATGAGGAGCTTCCAACTACACAAAGGAGCTTAGGGCTACACATGAGGAGCTTAGAGATACTCGAGTTCTTACTGATAGAGATTCAAAAGGAAACTGAGTAGGGTTCAAGTCAAGAGAGATTGAATCACACAAGAGAGGGATCGAGCCGAGTAGGAGTACATCATAAAACTCATGCATGAGGCTACAATAGTAGGCTAGCTAGAGGGTCTATAAGAGAGGATCATCTCTATAGGATATTACTGATCCACCATCTCACAATGAGCACCACCACTAGGCCCCAAGGATTTTGGTATCCATATACCTACTTAGATTTATTTTGTTACTAAACCCCACATTTTTCTATCATGGTGACTATGATGTAAATGAACCTTATGATTTATAAATTTGAGCATGTTTTTGTTTCTATGTATTAGATATCAATATGATCTATTAAAAAATCTTGATGAGATCATTTAATAAATTTATCCATGATCTAATTGTTATGTCATGAATGTGATATAATTAAACACTTATGTCTACTTAGATGCTACATTATTGGTTAAGTGTAATCATGTTAAACTATATTCCCTTAATATCTAATATATAAAATTAAATGCATGTAATGATCTAATTTAACACAACACACACATGATTGAATATTATGTAAAATAAAGAAAAAAATCAAGTACATGAATAATTACTCCTAATAATTCAAGGCACACACAATTTTTTTTGTCAAGAATGAAGCAATCTGAGATAAAATAGAAACTATCTACCTAATCTAGCAACATTCTTTAACATACATACTATTCAAAATATTTCTATGTTAGACACAAAGGACAACTAAGAGGAGGGGTGAATCAGTTGTACATTAAAACATTAAAACCCTCATATTTACATGGAAAACCCTAATCAAGGAAAAACCATGGTGAGGATTAACTCACATATATATGAATAACAACATCAATTAGAAATGCTCACTATCAGAAGGACTCACTACCCAAAATAAAAGAATGGCTCACTGCCAAGGGGTCACTACCCAAAGGACTCACTACCTGAAATAGAATGAGAATAGAAGAAGACTGTTACAAGGAGTTTCACTACCTCATAGCAATAGGAAGATCCACCACAAAAACTCTACACCATGTGCAACCTTCAAATCACTACCTCTAGTAACTTCAGGTACACTGAAAATGTAGACACCTTCTACTCGCTTCCTCTAGTAGCCTTAGGCATTTAAGTTCATATTCAGATCACAACACTTGATCATATTCACATCATCCTTCACTTCACTACAACTCACCAACATCTCCAACAATTAACCCTGACTATATATCTTTTGCAATCGCAAACAACTTCTCAAGGTTAGCCTCAATAAAACATATGCACCTCAAATGTGCAACCACTAAATAAGTTGACACCAAAAAAATCCATAGTGGAAAGAAGTGAAGATAGACCAAACCAAGGGTTAACCAAGAACCAAATCTTCATTATCACCCTACACCATCCTTCCATAAATAATAAACCATCTCTACAATTAGTGCTAGAATTCTAGGTTGGCCAAACCTACACTAACACTATCAAATAATCAATTCACTCTTCACCAGGTCCAAAAACATCCTCTAGACTATGTAGCAAGATCACACAACATCCTAGAATATTCTAGCATCATCAGAATATTCAGAAAAATTTCCACAACCACCTAAAACTAAGAATCCTATCATCTTATGCAACCAGCCACATTGCCACAAACATACAACTCACTAACCAACCTTGTAGAACAATTAAACACCAAACACTATAGGGTAAGGTAGATGTTGTTGGAACACAACAATCTACCGAGAGGGGGGGTGAATCAGTAGATACTAAAACTTAGCCCTCAAAACCTTTGTGCAGACAAAACATATGATGCAAAAATATAACCAGATACATAAACTAGCTCTTAACACTTTTAGTAGATTGATTCATTTAGATCTTCATGCAAATTACTAAACTAGTAGAAAGATAAACATGCACACACACATATTCCCATAATACATGATATACATGGAAATCCAAGATGGGAAAAACCACGGTGACAAAAGCTTCTTGAGTCTACTGCTCAAATCCAGTGTCACAATCAAATCTTATATTACAATGTTTAAGATAACCAACCCTAAGGAAGCACCAACTCCCTAATTTAGGAGCACCAAACCCAAGGATACACTAATCCCCTACTCTAAGCACCAACTTAGTTATTTGATGCCACCAACCAATCAGATCTTAAGAAACAAATATAACAAATTGGTTATAGTTCAATGTTGCAACTTTCTTTGCAACTGCATAATACATTGTTGCACTTTCTGTAACTCACACTCTATTGTTGATTCTACAATCCTAGCAACACATCCCCTCTACTCTATACTCCCTCTCCTCTGCACATCACTCTCTTTTGTACTTAGAACAATCTCGTTCTATCTTACTGCACCTTGAATGTAAACCCTTGATAATATTTTTCTTTTTGTTTAGGTTTCACTCATTCACAACTTGTGTATTCTCTATCAACAACTACTCTCACTCTTTTCTCTATCTCAGCTGCATAACTTTGATCTGTAACTTTTTTATCACTATAGGTTGTTCTGTCACATTCTATGCTTACAAACTTAGCACACCCTCTTGCAGCCATAACACCTTCTTGCACACACAACTCTACAGTCCCATTTTTTAATCATCTTTCTTTCTTTTGATTGACCACACCGACTTGTCATCATAGTCTTGAGATCCTCAACCGCGTATAGATCATCTTGAATCTTCTGTTAGGGTTTCCTTCACTTGCTAACTTTTTCAGCAAGCTTCTTCAGCAAGCTATCTATGCATCGAGCTAGATGCCATCATCAAATTTAAATCTGATTTACCAAATATTATGGTGGTCACCAAAGCCCTAAACCTAGAAAGCATTAAATGCATTCTCCTCCTTTGATTGATCTAATTTATTCTCAATCAACAAGGCTATCTCAAACACATAAACCCTTGTTTAGATTCAACGTACATTCCATCTTTGATTAAAATGAACCTAGGGTTTTCATGATTTTTTATCATTTTTTTGTGCAATTGATCTATGTTCAATATCTATGACTTTACTTGCCTTAGTACCACCATTTTCATCCAATAAAAAATGAAAAATTCAACTGAATAGTTATTGTTGAATAAGACAACTAAGAAAGGAAGGTTAATCAGTTGTCACAAATTTAAACCTTAATTCATTCTCTGAAAATTATCCATAACACTACTTAAATGATCAAACATTAAAAACTAGTGCAAAAACAGAAAACCATCACATAAACACAATAACAACAGATTTACATGGAAAACCCAATAAGGGAAAAACCACGGTGAGGATTAACTCACACTATAGAGAATATCAAAACCGATTACAAGAGGCTCACTTCCTACGAAACAAGGCTCACTACCAAAACAAGGACTCACTATCCAGACCGGGACACATTATCCAATAGGGCTAACAACCTGGAGGGGTCACTTCCATAGAGATAGAAAGAAGATAGAAGAGATATGTTACAAAGAGAAGACAATCTCAATGCAATGGAGAAATCCACCAAAATTTACTCAACCACTTGTAGACATGCATGAATGATAGAGTACACCTTTTGCTCACTGCATCCATAAACTCAACATCTAGGATTCATACTGATCTACCACACTCGCATCACACACACTCACTGATTCATATCAATCTCACATCTATTTGCTCTATTTCTTCACACTTATCTCTCTTTCCTCCTATGTTTTTTCACCACTAACTCATCTTGTATTTATACCATCTTCAACTTAGAAACATATCCAAAGTTGGCTATCCAAATTCAAATTCAAATTAGGTTGATGCCAAAATATTCTAGGGTGAAATCAGAATGAGGGTGACCCAAACACATGCTTCATAAGGACTCAAATAGATCCAACACACTTCATCAACTCTGAAGATAGTGTTTAACACAAGGTTGGCCAAACCAGTGTAAAACACATAGAACAATTAAGCACGAACCTTCTAGATACCAAAATTATCTTCAACACAATCAAAACAGCTCAACTTTAGAACCGAAAGTTATAAAAATTTAACAAAGAGAAATCTAGACCAACAACATTTCTCTCAGACCTCAACTAGAAACACAGAAAACCACAGTTCACAACTGGTGATCATAACTTACACTATATAATGAATCAACATCCAAGAATCTATATTTATCAGCTTCCAACAACCATGATCGACATATATGTACCACACAAACTTAGGAGCAACTCCCGGAGCAAAACCCAGAGAAACCATTGAACACCTATAGTATTTCTTCAATATAATTTTCTCAATATCCTTGACATAAACAACCAATAACCTGTATCCATGACACCAATGACAACAACCAGTTGATAACTAGTTGACTAGTTGACATCAATGACAACACCTTCATCCTTTCCATTCTCTGAAATCACTATTCTCGGGGATTCCATGACCACATGGATTACCCGAATTCAACACTTTTTTGCTAATTTCATCCACCTGTAGATTTGATGAAGGGTACTCCCCTTACAATCTAAAACTCACAAAAAAAAAAGATAATGGCACAAACAAAATGAAAGAAGGAAAGAAAATATTTTCTATTATCACTGAAATGAAAATGAAATTATAACATTATATTTTCCATCACATAGGCTTTTTGATTACATAAATCTGCAAATCGGAGCCACCATCTACTCTTCCCTTGTCTCCTCTTTGTAGTCCCCTTTTACATCCTTTATTTGGGAGGTGTAACCACCCTAGAATCTTTTGTAAAGTGCAACTGCCCTAGAATCTTTTGGAAAGTGTAACTTCCTTAGGAAGATATTTTGAAATTTTATTAATTTTGGTATTACAACTTTGTGGAGTCATAACTTTTGATCCGACTGTCAGATTTTCTATTATAATACCTTTTTGGAAAGGTCTCGAGAATTCTTTCACCAAAAAGTAAGGCCTAAAGGCCATCCACTTTTGTTTTCCACCAATTTTCAGGCCCATCCGGAGCCTCTAAGTGCCTCAAAATTGACCCCGAAGATTTTACTAGGATTTTCAAAAATTAAAATTTTAATATTTCTCACATGACAATGGTATTGATGTGATTTCTTCACCATTATCTTCAATTACCATGTTGGAGGTCTGTGTAATATTTTGTGTCCAACTGTGCATAAATGCTAACTTACTAAAATATTAACCCTACCAAATTTATCCCTTATTGAAAAGAAACAACATTTTTTTTGGGTTATGCAAGATTGCTCTTACACCCTGGATGCTCTTGCATCAAGATTACTCAAAAAATCTATCTTCGCTAATTCCATGCACCTATGGATTTTATGAACACGACCACCACTTCACTTTTTCACAAATTCCTTTGGAGTAATAAATTCCCAAACATGTTTTATTCTATGCATTTCACTATCCTTCTATCAGTTATCAGGGATTGAGGATCCCTTGATCTTCATAACACACCAATAAGCATACCTTCAAACTATGAATACAAAAAGATACATTGGATTTTCAAGTGTTGGATTTCACACATCCTTCATACACCATACTCCATACATGCCATATGGTAGGGAACAAGCCATACCTCCAACTCGTAATGCCTAATAAAGTCCTTTGCAAGTGTCGTTAGTCATAACACTGTCAACTTTTGAGATTCCATTCTTCACCATACTTGATAACCTGTCAAGGCCTTAACTTCAACTTGAGATGCCCAAATCCTCTTCAAGGTTTGGAGAACTTCAATATTCATTCCTTCAAACACAAAGGTAAGATGTATATGCAAAGTCTAAAATCTGAAATACACTAGACTTAGAGGATTTTACTTCATCTTTTTGAGGGACTCGGTAAGAGGTATGTTTGAGGCCCAAGACTCAAAACCTTGCAGAATTAATACAAATTTGACTATCTTTTTCAATGCATTTGGTAAGCGATAATCCCAATGACTGATACCCAATTCTCTTCAAATATTCTAAGGTTTTTTGAAGGTATTTGATAAGTGATAAGCCTGAACTCCTGCAATCTCTTCAAACAACCTTCCAAAGTAAGTCTATTGACATCAACCAACACCACATGCTTCCAGAATTAGGTCCATTGCTCTCACAAAATCGTCTAAGCTCTATGTCATTCAAGAAAACCATTGAGCACACAACTGATCTATCATCATTCCAACATCTCCCTTGCATGATCAATTCCATCTTTCCTCTAATACTCCTTTGACATCAATGACACATACATTAATGCCAACATTCTCCTTTATAGGATCAGCTCCATCTCACTTCTGGTCCCTCTTTCGACATCAATGATAACTATATGCCAACAATCTCCCCCTTTATCATTGATGGAAAAACCAAATGCTCAGTGCTAACTAACCTAGTGCCACTAACTTGCTCTATACTAGCTCCAAATTCTATGTACCAGTATCACCTTTAATCTCCCCCTTGCTCAGATACTTGAGAATTTTCATACTTTCTCCCCCTTTGACATCAATGGCAAAGGGATGCTCCAAAACATCTTGTTGTTGGATGCTCCATGTTGTTGCAATCTCTACTTCTTCTTAGAAATGGAAAAGAAAATTTTCTCCCCCTTTGACTGATACCAATTGAAGACAATTGTTGCTCTTATGCTAACTATTGCACTCAACCTTTTACTGCAATGGAAAAACCATATGCTTCAGCTACCCTATACAAATTACCACTATATGATGCTAGTTGAAGTGTCATTTATACTTTGAACCAACCAAGTCTGTTACCAATTGTAGGTATTTTAATTCATGCTTTGTACCAATTAGATCTAATACCAATAACATAATTCTCTATTTGTGCTCTATAACAATTGAACCATATTCCTAACACCACTTGCATCATATCATGCCCTAATACCAAGTGTGTAGACTATTTGCTTTAGTCCATTATTTATGCTCTATACCAATTAACATTTTGAACTGCATTGTACCAATTATGACACTACTTTGATACCAAAAGTAGCTCCCCCTTAGACCTTGCTTCATTCTCTACTACTAGAATACTCAAGCATTTTCTTCACTTTGGGCTCTATACCAACTAGACTGTTCTAAACCAATTCTCAATGGTGTGCCAATTGTAACCACTCTATACCAATTGTATTAAGAGAAATTTTGATTGTATATACAAAAAAACTCCTCCTCAGATATATCTCCTCTACTTGTAGGAAAATAACATGTATAAATTTTATTTCCTTAGCAGAGCACATGCACAATTGCCTTCTCCTTCAACTACGTATATTTTTCCTTTTGGCAAGGCATACAAGGAGAAAGAATGTAATCGTCAATCCACAACCATCAATTTGTCAAAAAATTGTAAAACATTTTTTACTTGATCTCCTTTTCATTTCTAGGGATGAATAAGACAACAATTTAGATCCCCTTGGATGCATGCCCTATCACTAATATTTTAGTGATGTAAAGCAAGAGAAGCCACATTGAGTTTTGCCTACTGATCTTTGACTCTCCATAATTTCTTGTGCTTCTTCTCAGTCTTATCATCCTTCTTCTTAGGAATATGTGAACCATTGTTCACTTTGGTGGACATATTCCTTTTCTTACTATGTGCTTTTGGTCTTACATGACTTGTTCTACAATATTTGGCTACGTGACCAAAATTTTTGCAATTAAAGCACATTACATTCATGTCTTCAATAGGAGAAAATGAATTATATACATATATTTTATGCTCCTTTTATGTGCAACTCTACATTCTCTAGCTCTATGACCAAATTGGTTATATGAGTAACAGTAACCATAAAAACATGGGGAGTACCTAGTCATATCTTTTCTTTGTGCAAGATGACTTATTCATGTATCTCATCCTTGTGAATCTATCTGCATCAACTCACTTTGTCTGTTGATTTCTCTTAAATTGTTCAGGGATTGATTTTTCCACCTTCTTATCTACTACAAGTATCTTATTTTGATAATCAAGATCTGAATGGTTATTTTTCTTCTTGTTTGTAGTAGGTCTCTTTTCTTCTTCAACTCTTTTCTTATCAAAAATGAGATTTTTTTCCTCTTTTGTTGTCTTCACCTTAGCAGTGACTTTTTATAATTTTCCATCTGTAGAGGCATTTTCCTTAGAACATCTCATGTAGACTTTCTCATTCTTTATGCAAGCTCTTTCTAAGGGTCACAATTTCTTCCTCAAGCTTCATACATCTACCAGTCTTAGATATCACCTTGGATTTAATCACATCTTCTATTAACTTTACTTCTTCCACTTGTGTCTTCAAGTTGATAACAATTTGATTAGATTCTTCAAGATTCTTGTTCATTTTTTCTATCTCCCCTCGTGCATTTAATTTTTGTTCTTCATTCTCCTTCAAACTTTTTAATCTCATCTAGAGCATAGCTAAGTTTACCTTCTAAGTCCACTTCTTCTTCTTCACCAAACCTTTCAACTTCTTCATCAGAAGTTGTACCAAAATCCATGGACAAAGATTCATTCCCATCAATCTCACAACAAATTTCATGTTCATCGTCTAAGTTGCAAAAAAAAATTGATAACCTATTTTCTCCTTTTGTGTGCAGATCCTTCTTATCTTTCTTTTTACTATCCTCTTCTTTCTTAGAGTTATCATTTTCATTATGAGGGCATTTAGCAGCAAGAAGACTTATTTTACCAGAGTTAAGACTTTGGGGGGTAGATTATGTCTATGTTTTCTAGATCCATTCCTTGGTCTTCTGATGAAGTCAACTTCCTCTTCATCAACATTCTCAGATCCAGATGTAGATTCTTCTATCATATCCCTTCTTTTTGCAACATCTCTCATGGATGTGTCTACAATTTCTCATCTTTACTTGTCTCCAATTTTTTTAGAATTTCCTCCAGGTGTTTTAATCTTGGCCTACACTTTCCAATCATCACCTTCATACATCCTCCTTAACTTGTTCCATGTATCATGTAAACTTTGATAGTGCATGACTTTGATAACCACCGATCTTGACATCCCACTCAGAATTGCAAACATTTCCTTTGTATTATCTTCAAAAGTCTTCTTTCCAGTAGTATCTATGGGAAAAATAGTTGAATCCTTGTATCCCTTCTCAACTGACATCCGTACATCAAACCCTAATGAGTCCGGATATGCCTTCATTTTACTACTCCAAATCATATAATCTAATCCATCAAAGAGAGGTGATTTTTCTGTAGATGAACCTTTCTAACCAACCATTTTGTGTTCACTTTACCAAGATCTACCTAAGATTATTAATCTTCTCCTAGGGAGCCTCACTCTGATACCAATTTTTGGAACACAACAATCTATTGAGAGGGGGGTGAATCAGTAGATACTAAAACTTATCCCTCAAAAATTTTGTGCAAACAAAACATATGATGCAGAAATATAACCAAATACATAAACTAGCTCTAAACACTTTCAATAGATTGATTCCTTTAGCTCTTATTGCATATTTACTAAACTAACAAAAATATAAACATGTACACACAAAAATTCCCATAATACATGATGTATGTGGAAAACCCAAGATGGGAAAAACCACGATGACAAAAGTTTATTGAGTCTACTGCTCAAATCTAGTGTCACAATCAAATATTTTGTTATATTGTTTAAGGGAACCAACTCCTTGATTTAGGAACACCAACTTAGTTATCTGATGGAACCAACCAATCAAATCTACAAAAATAGATATAACAAATTAATTACAGTTCAATGTTGCAACTTACTTTGCAACTGCACAATACATTATTGCACTTTCTGCAACTCACACTCTATTGTTGATGCTGCAATCTCAGCAAAACATCCCCTCTACTCTACACTCTCTCTCTCTCCTCTACACCTCACTCTCTTTTTCACTTGGAAAAGTCTTGTTTTATCTTACTACACCTTGAATGTAAAACCTTTATAATATTCTACTTTTTTTTTGGGTTTCACTCATTCACAACTTGTGTATTCTCTATCAGTAACTACTCTCACTCTTTTCTCTCTCTACTGCATAACTTTGATTTGTACCTTTTTTATCACAAGTTATTCTCTCGCATTATATGCTTACAAACTCAACATACCCTCTCGAAATTGTAACACCTTCTTGCAAACACAACTCTACACTCCCTTTTTTTATCATCTTTCTTTCTTTTGCTTGACTCCACTGACCTATCATCATAGTCTCAAGATCCTCAACCACATATAGATCATCTAGAATCTTCTATTAGGGTTTCCTTCACTTGATAACTTTTTTAGCAAGCTATCTATGCATCGAGCCAAATGCTATCATCAAATTAAAATTTGATTTACCAAACATTATGGAAGTCGCCAAAACCCTAAACCTAGAGAGCATTAAATTCATTCTCCTCCTTTGATTGATCTAATTTTTTCTTAATCCACATGACTATCTCAAACATACAAACCCCTATTCAGATTCAGTGCACATTCCATCTTTGATTAAAATGAACCCAGGGTTTTCATATCATTTTATCATTTTTTTATTCAATCGATCTATGTTCAATATTTGTGATTTTCCTTTCCTTAGTACAACCATTTTCATCCAATAAATAGTGAAACATTCAACTGAGTGGTTTCCTAGTAATTTGTAAAAAAATTTCCTTTTGTTCTGCCATTGAATCAAAACCCTCTGTTCACCTTCATATGGAATCATGTCATTCACCTGTGCATTCACACCTTCAACCCATGTTTTATCAATTACATAAAAATTATATTTGATTAAGGTTTTATTTCAGTCTCTAGTGTAGATTTTAGGGTTAAATCACTTTTAAAAAAACATTAAAATCGTTGACCAAAAATCATGTGTTGATTCACAATAGAGATGTGAAATCAACCAATAAACATATACCACGTGTCACAATCTTATTCACCTTCAAATACCATGCCATAAGTCTTCTACTGATTCATCCATGCCACGTGTCATAATCTTATTTGTCCTTATACACCTCTGTCATGGATTCTAAGAAATTCCAAATTTCTTGAAGCTCACGGTTTTTTCAACATCATGAATTTTGATCTTTCATGGAATCTAGGCCAGTCTGGATTTCCCAAACCCTTGCTCTTTTTCCTTCGTTGTGAATTCTCCCTTTTAGCAGAATTGGTGTAATCTAACTCCAAAGGTTGCTTGCACTGTTTTATAGAAGACTTTCCACTGTCTCCTACCTAGAACCAGCTACCAAGGGTTCTTGTTGAGCTCAATAGACCATCATAGTCCTGCTCCAACTCTTCTCAAAGAGTTCTCCATTAGTGCCTTACCTTTGGAAATTCAACACCTTTTGTAAACAATGGCTCTTCCTTGTACTTAGAAGGATCTAAGCACCAACTTCTTCATCATGCTAGAACTGCTTGCAGGGGAGCTTGAGACATTAGTTTCTTGCATTTCACCTCCAAATGGATGCATCTTGCTTGGTGTTTAAACCTCAAATCACCCGATTTCATGAAACTGCCTAGGTAAGGCCTAAATCCTACTAGCCCTTACCAGTCCGTTTTTGGCCTTTTACTCTCAAACTTGCCACACAACCTATCAAAAAAAATACACTCTCAAACACCCTTTTCAGGGTTTTAAATCTTGCAACAGATTTCTAGCCTCCTTCTGTTCCGTACAGTGGATTCCTGAGTTCTTGGAGTGGAGGCCTAATTGCCCTAATTCCTAGGGTTTTGCTGATCACTTGCCTGTTCCTTACTCAAGAGAATTTTTCAAGCTTCCATCTCTCAAGTGTCCTTGTGTCTGATCACATTCCACCTAGAAGTATACTTTTTCCGTACAAGTGTACCTTCCCCTGCCTCAGTTCCTTTACTTTTTCTCATCCAAACTCTTAACCGGGTCACAAAGCTCGCCTAGGGTTTGGACTTAAAATTCATTGCTTGGCCCTTTTGATTACCTGACACCAAATATATACAATACACTGGCTTCCCTCCCATATTCCACCAAACTCAGGAGAATCTCGTGGTCAGGGTCTATGGGGAAGCCATTTCCAACTTACTACTCAAAACGGTTTTTCCAAATCTCTAAATTCTAATCTATGGACTCCAAACAAGAACTCTACTCTAAACTATCTAAATACAAAATGAACTTTATTCTACACTTTCAAATGAGCATGAGAACAGTGTTAAACTAATAACTACAGTGCCTACAAGATCACTGTTTCCTAAAGTGCGCGGGCAGGTACAGGAAAGACAGTATTCTGCCAAAATAGAGATGAAAACCTTTTACTACCTACTTCTTTTTGAATACCAAGCACTGTTACTAGTCAATACAAAGTTCATATACAAGGAAAGATGTTAAGACTACTCTGTAAATACAAATACAATGCTATATCTGAGCATTCAACGCCTTTGACAGTTCTATTGCAAAACACAGTGGAATTTTAGAACTACACTCTACCGCTCTAACTATGAACCCAAATCACAGAATCTAATCTTAACTATTATCTACGAGATGATAACACACTCCAAGCTATTTCAAGAATCCAAGAACCGTGAGAAAATAGTATAAACAAAGTCTTTCTAATCACTATTTTTCTGAACACACGGGTAACACAGAAAATTTTCCAAATCTCACACTGTCTACTATATTTCACACCAAAATTTGATTACCCTCCAAGACTAACTATCCACGGGCCATTACAACCATTTTTTTATGCCATTTCCATTGTTCAAGGGCAGTGGCTCGAGGATTTCCCTAATTTCAAGGGATTCTCCAAGACAAGTAAAGTGCATGCAAACTAACAAGTTCCTCATGCAACCATGCCACTCTTCCCTTAACCTAAATTATAGGACCTTGATCTCCTTAAACTCACACCAACAGCTTCTTGACTGTCCATGGCATCTTTTAAACAATGATGATGTGGCTTTTAATAGACTAAGTTCTTTGAAATATAATATATGCTTTCCAAAGTTAAGTAAAGCCAAAAATTTAACAACCTTGACAATCTAATGAACTTTAGTCCTAGAGACTAACTTAACACACCAATGCATGACCTTCTAAGGTCCAAAACAAACACAATGAAATCCTGATTTGGCCAAGATCAGGTACAAGCCAAAATTGTGCAAGCCAAAATGGAGGTCAGCGTAGGTGCTCCTGCACCATCCTCCCTAGAACAGAAAATTCAATCCACCCTTGGATTGAGAAAGTTAGGATCAATTCCCAACTTCTTAAAATATACCTCCTTGATCCATACTGCATCTAAATCAAGTTGTCCCTGCCTCTTGATCAAGTGTTCTTTATACTCCTTGGTCCTAGTCTTCTTGTAGACCCTTGTGTCCAAGATTTGATCAGCTTGTTTGACTGTAACAGGGGGCAGTTTGAGTTCTCCTACATCTTGACTGACTTCATGGAGTGTCTGATCCAAATCTTGTGGTGGACCTTTGTAATGGATTAGATCTGCAACATTAAAAATAGGGGACGGTCCACTGTCATCTGGTAATTGCACTTTGACTGCATTGTTGCCATACTTCTCCAAGATAGGACAGGGACCTATCCTCTTCATTTGTAGCTTGTGAGGGACTCCCTTCTGCAATCTAGCCTTGTTCACATGCACCATCACTAGGTCACCAACATTAAACTAAACCTCTCTCCTATGCTCATCCACTTTGGTTTTATGTTTCATGGTATTCTCTGTCAAGGTTTTTCTGACTGTCTCATGAATCTCCTGCATTGCACAAGCAAAGTCATCTGCATAGCCACTTCCCTTGACTCCATCCTTCAATTCCCTCAGCTCATAAACAGCTCTAGGGTGCAGTTCATAAACAATTTCAAAGGGACTCTTCCCTGTTGATCTATTGACTGTGTCATTATAGGCACATTCAGCTTGCCCAATAATCTGATCCCATTATTGACCATACTCCTTGGTCAAGCATCTCAAGAGGTTTCCAAGTGTCCTATTCACAACTTCAGTCTGACCATCTGTTTGGGGATGGTATGCAGATCCAAAGGATAGATTGGTGCCCATTCTTTGCCAAAGAGTCTTCCAAAAATGACTCATAAACTTGGTATCTCTATTTGATACAATGCTGATTGGTAAACCATGAATCCTGACTATCTCCTTGAAGAAAAGAGAGGCTATTTGACTGGCATCATTGGTTGTTTTGCAGAGTATAAAGTGAGCCATTTTGCTGAATCTATCAACAACAACATAAACACTGTCCATACCTTGCCTTGTCTTGGGTAAACCAACTACAAAGTCCATGCTTAGGCATTCCCATGGCCTAGAAGGGATAGGTAATGGCTGGTATAGGCCTGCATTTGAGGAAGTTCCTTTTGCATTTTGACATACCACACAACTCTCTACATATTTCCTGACATCTAGATTCATCTTAGGCCAAAAATAAAACCTTTGGACAAGCTCTTGAGTTTTGGTGATCCCAAAATGACCACTCAATGCACCATTATGCTTTTCTTGTATTAAATTTTCCCTAATAGAACCTCTAGGAACACAAAGCTGATTCCCTTTAAACAACAAATCACTTTGCAAGGTGTATTCAGCATACTTGCTATGGAAATGGTTCTTAAACTCAAGGAATACCTTATAAATTTCTGCAAAATCTTCATCATTTGCATATAGATCTTTGAAGTGATCTATTCCCATGCTCTTCAAATGAATCTCTTGAATGGTGAGAACTCTCCTGCTCAATGCATCATCCACCTTGTTGAGAGCTCCCTTCTTGTGCTTAATATTGAAGGTGTAAGCTTGCAAGTACTCCACCCATTTCATGTGCCTATGACTCAACTTCTCTTGTGAATTCAGAAAACTGAGTGCTTGATTGTCTAAATACACAATGAATTCCTTGGGAAGCAAGTAGTGCCTCCACTTCCTTAGTGCTTGGACCAATGCATACATCTCAAATCATAAGAAGAGTACTTCTTCTTGGCTTCACTTAGCTTCTCTGAATGAAAAGCCACCGGTCTGCCCTCTTGGCTGAGAACAGCTCCAATTGCTACATTACTTGCATCACACTCAATGGTAAATAGTTTCTCAAAGCTTGGCAACACCAAAATAGGCTGGGTAGCTATCTTTTCCTTCAGCAACTCAAAACTCTTGTTAGCTTGCTCATTCCACACAAACTTAGTTTTCATTCCTCCTTTAATGGTATCCAACATAGGAGCACAAATTGCACTAAACTGTTTGATGAATTTCCTATAATACTGAGCAAGACCATGGAAGCTTCTTACCTCTGTTGCTGTCTTTGGAGTAGGCCAATTGAGAATGGCTTCTACCTTGCTGCTTTCCATCTTCAAGTTGCCATGTGATAGCACAAAACCAAGGTACACCAACTCTGTTTTGATGAACTCATACTTTTCCAGATTGATCTTCAGTTTCTCCTCCTACAGCTTCTTGAAAATCAGCTCAATGTGTTTGAGGTGCTCTTCTCTTGTTCTGCTGTAAATTAGTATATCATCAAGATACACTACTAAAAACTTGCCAATGTAGTCTTGGAGAATTTCATTCATGAGTCTCATGAATGTGGAGGGGGCATTAGATAATCCAATGGCATTACTAGCCACTCATAAAGACCCTCATTGGTTTTGAAGGCTGTTTTCCACTCATCACCCTCATGTATTCTAATTTGGTGGTATCCACTCTTTAAATCTATCTTGGTATAGTACCTAGCTTCACCTAGACAATCCATGAGATCTTCAATCCTAGGGATAGGGAACCTATACCTGATGGTTATCTTGTTTATTGCCATAGAATCAGTTCAAAGCCTCCATTCTCCTCCTTTCTTAGGTGCTAAGATAGTGGGTACTGCACAAGGACTAATACTTTTCCTAATAAGACCTTGGTCAAGAAGTTCTTGAATCTGCCTAGCTATTTCCTCATTTTGTTGAGGTGTCATCTTGTAGGCTGCTTTGTTTGGAAGGGTGGCTCCTGGTATCAAGTCTATCCTATGACTTATAGCTCTTTTAGGAGGTAAGGTTGCTGGTTGACCACTACTTACAATGCTTTCATAGGTCTGCAACAATCCTTGAATCTCCTTGGGTAACTCTTGTTCTTCAACTGCCTTCTCCTTGCTTGCTTCTCTTGGCTTGATCATGACTACATAGCCAACTCCTTCTCCTTCTTCTAAGGCCTTTAAGAAGTCTTTTTCACCAGTTATAAGTAGCTTAGAACCTGCTGTCTGCACCTCAGTATCTTCTAACAAAGATTGAATCTTGTAGATTACCTTGTCCTTCTTGAAGGTATATGAATTCTTAGCTCCATCATGCATAGCTTGACGGTCAAATTGCCATGGCCTACCTAGGAGCAAGTGGCATGCATCCATAGGTAATACATCACACAAAACCTTGTCTTTGTACTTTCCAATTGAAAACTCCACCCATGCTTGTTCATTCACCAAGACATGTTGACCCTTATTGAGCCATGTGACCTTGTAAGGATTCTTGTGAGGTATCCTTGTCAATTTCAGTTTCTTGACTGCCTCCTCTGACACAATATTGTCAGTAGAACCTGAGTCTATGATCACCTTGCACACTTTCCCCATCATCTTGCACTTTATCCTAAACAAGGACCTTCTTTGGCTTGGCTCTTCTTTGACTGGTTCTTTAATCAAAGTTCTTCTCATCATGAGATTCTCACCTTCCTCTGAGTTCAAGGGTATTTCTGATTGTTTATTTGCTGTAGTAATCTCATCTTGAATTAGATTGGTTCTCCTATCTCCTCCATGAGAAGTGTTACCTTTCTCAGGACATCTATAAGCTGGGTGTCCCAATTGGTTGCAATGATAGCATTTCATGTTGGTGAAGTAATTGCCTCTTCCTTGTCCACCACTTCTTCCTCTAGAACTGAAACCTCTTCCTCTACCACCTCTACTAGAACTTCCTTCTTGCTGTTCAGAAAATCTGACTTCTCCTTGGACTCTTGATTCTGAGCTTCTTCCACTATAGCTTCCTCTTTGTCCTCTATTGTCTTTCCCTTTACCTCTACTTTTGGGGTTTTGTTCCTGCTTCTTTTTTCCTTTCTCCTCTATTTTCAAAGCCATTTGATAACATTGGCAGACTGTTTTGAAGTTTACCAAACTCATGTCTTCTTGAATAGACCATTTGAGCCCATTTAGATACCTTGCTCATTTTATGCTTTCATCTTCAACCACCTTTGATCTAAGGCACAATTTTTGAAACTCTTCTGTATATGTTTGGACATCCATATCCTTTTGCCTCAGATTGTGTCTTCTCCTATGCAACTGGACTTCATAATCATCAGGGAGATAAGTTTACCTTATCTTGGTTACCATACCTCTCCATGAAACTATGGGACCTTTGCCTTCTTTCTCTCTTTCTGATTGTACAAACCTCCACCATGTGAGAGTTGCTCCTCTCAACCTTGACTTGGCCACCTTTACCTTTTGGGCTTCTGTTATGCCATCACACTCAAAGTGATTCTCAATGCTCTCAATCCAGTCTACAACAGAATTAGGGTCCATTTGTCCACTGAAAAGTGGCACACCATCCAATGCTTTACCACTCAAGGCCTGCAATGCCTTCAAGAATGGTTCCTCTTCATGAACAGGGTCATGTTTTGGAGCTTCCTCCTCCAATTCCACTTCTTTTTCCTTGGCTTCCTGTTCTTCTTTCTTCTTAATCTTGTCCTTCACATTATCTGCTGTTTCTTGGACTTCATCCAGAAGTCTCTCCATCTAAGATATCCTTTCTTTGAGCAACCGATTATCTTCCTCTTGCTCTTCTACCTTCTTTGCTAGCTCTACATTTGTCACCATGGCTTCTTCCTCTAGTGTATTCTCTCCTACTGACTCAGTGGATTGGCTCATTAATCACAATCCTTGAATCCAACTCAAAGCTCTAATACCAATACGGTGTAATCTAACTCCAAAGGTTGCTTGCACTGTTTTATAGAAGACTTTCCACTGTCTCCTGCCTAGAACCAACTACCAAGGGTTCTTGTTGAGCTCAATAGACCATCATATTCCTGCTCCAACTCTTCTCAAAGAGTTCTCCATTAGTGCCTTACCTTTGGAAATTCAACACCTTTTGTAAACAATGGCTCTTCCTTGTACTTAGAAGGATCTAAGCACCAACTTCTTCATCATGCTAGAACTGCTTGCAGGGGAGCTTGAGACATTAGTTTCTTGCATTTCACCTCCAAATGGATGCATCTTGCTTGGTGTTTAATCCTCGAATCACCCAATTTCATGAAACTGCCTAGGTAAGGCCTAAATCCTACTAGCCCTTACCAGTCTATTTTTGGCCTTTTACTCTCAAACTTGCCACACAACCTATCAAAAAAAATACACTCTCAAACACCCTTTTCAGAGTTTTAAATCTTGCAATAGATTTATGGCCTCCTTCTGTTCCGTACAATGGATTCCTGAGTTCTTGGAGTGGAGGCCTAATTGCCCTAATTCCTAGGGTTTTGCTGATCACTTGCCTGTTTCTTACTCAAGAGAATTTTTCAAGCTTCCATCTCTCAGGTGTCCTTGTGTCTGATCACATTCCACCTGGAAGTATACTTTTTCCGTACAAGTGTACCTTCCCCTACCTCAGTTCCTTTACTTTTTCTCATCCAAACTCTTAACTGGGTCACAAAGCTCGCCTAGGGTTTGGAGTTAAAATTCATTGCTTGGCACTTTTGATTACCTGACACCAAATATATACAATACACTGGCTTCCCTCCCATATTCCACCAAACTCAGGAGAATCTCGTGGTCAGGGTCTATGGGGAAGCCATTTCCAACTTACTACTCAAAACGGTTTTTCCAAATCTCTAAATTCTAATCTACGGACTCCAAACAAGAACTCTACCCTAAACTATCTAAATACAAAATGAACTTTATTCTACAATTTCAAATGAGCATGAGAATAGTGTTAAACTAATAACTACATTGCCTACAAGATCACTGTTTCCTAAAGTGCGCGGGCAGGTACAGGAAAGACAGTATTCTGCCAAAATAGAGATGAAAACCTTTTACCACCTACTTCTTTTTGAATACCAAGCACTGTTACTAGTCAATACAAAGTTCATATACAAGGAAAGATGTTAAGACTGCTCTGTAAATACAAATACAGTGCTATATCTGAGCATTCAACGCCTTTGAAGTTCTGTTGCAAAACACAGTGGAATTTCAGAACTACACTCTACCACTCTAACTATGAACCCAAATCACAGAATCTAATCTTAACTATTATCTACGAGATGATAACACACTCCAAGCTATTTCAAGAATCCAAGAACCGTGAGAAAATAGTATAAACAAAGTCTTTCTAATCACTATTTTTCTGAACACACGGGTAGCACACAAATTTTTTTCCAAATCTCACACTGTCTACTATATTTCACACCAAAATTTGATTACCCTCCAAGACTAACTGTCCACGGGCCATTACAACCATTTTTTTATGCCATTTCCATTGTTCAAGGGCAGTGGCTTGAGGATTTCCCTGATTTCAAGGGATTCTCCAAGACAAGTAAAGTGCATGCAAACTAACAAGTTCCTCATGCAACCATGCCACTCTGCCCTTAACCTAAATTATAGGACCTTGATCTCCTTAAACTCGCACCAACAGCTTCTTGACTATCCATGGCGTCTTTTAAACAATGATGATGTGGCTTTTAATAGACTAAGTGCTTTGAAACATAATATATGCTTTCCAAAGTTAAGTAAAGCCAAAAATTTAACAACCTTGACAATCTAATGAACTTTAGTCCTAGAGACTAACTTAACACACCAATGCATGACCTTCTAAGGTCCAAAACAAACACAATGAAATCCTAATTTGGCCAAGATCAGGTACAAGCCAAAATTGTGCAAGCCAAAATGGAGGTCAGCCTAGGTGCTCCTGCACCAAGAATCCAAGGGAGTTCAGATTCTTTGAAATCACTATTCTTGGGGATTCCATGACCACACAGATTACTCGAAGTCACCACACTTTCAGTAATTCCATGCACCCATGGATTACTCGAAAGCATCATCTTCGCTGATTCCATGCACCTACAAATTTTTTGAACATGACCGCCACTTCACTTTTTCTAGAATTCCTTTGGAGTAATAAATTCCAAAACATGTTTTATTTCATGCATTTCATTGTCCTTTTATCGACTGTCAGGGATTGGGGATCCCTTGATCTTCATACCACACCAAAAATCATACCTTCAAACTACAAAGACTGAATGATACATTGGATTGTTGAGTGTCAGATTTTACACATCCTTCATATAACATACTCCATATGTTCCATATGGTAAGGCACAATCTATACCTCTAACTTGGAATGCCCAATAAATTCCTTTACAAGTGTCATTAGTAATAACCCTGTCACCTTTCAGGCTTTCATTCTTCACCATAATTCATAACCTATCAAGGCCTTAAATTTGAATCAAGATTCTTGAATCCTCTTTAGGGTTCGAATAACTTCCATACCCATTCCTTCAAACACAAAGGTAAGATGTATACGCAAATTTTGAAGTTTGAAATACACTAGACTTAGCATATTTTACTTCATTTTTTTGAGGGACTCGATAAGAGGTATGTCTGAGGTCCGAGACCCTAAACCTTATAGACTTAACACAAATTTGACTAAGTCTTTTTCAATGCATTTGGTAAGTGATAATCCCAATGACTGATGCCCAATTCTCTTCAAAGATTCTAAGTTTTTTCAAGATATTTGATAAGCGATAAGCCTGAACTCCTACAATCTCTTCAACACTTGGACAATAGCATCAAACAACCTTCTAGAGTTAGTCCATTGACATCAACCTACACTACATGCTTCTAGAATCAATTCCACTTCTCTCACAACATCCTCTGAGTTCTATGTCATTCAGGCACACCACTGAGCACACAAGTGATCTATCATCATGCCAACATCTCCCTTGCATGATCAATTCCATATTTCCTCTAATACTCCTTTGACATAAATAACACTTATACATTAATGTCAAAATTCTCCTTTATAGGATCAAATCCATTACACTTCTCATCCCTCTTTTCAAATCAATGACAACTATATGCCAACAGATGCAAGAAATATAAGCACATTCCCAAATCTATAAGACAAGAAACCTCAACACAGAGAAATGTGGAGCAATTCCATTTCTCCTAGATAACCTTCTTCATAGGAAACACATTGTTAGACATATCTTCCATTTTCCCACGATCTAGAACCTGAAACTATGGATATAACACATATTAACACCTTTGATAATCTCATCCAAACCACACAAGCACATATTCAACCATGAAGAAATGCAAAGCACAATGTAGAACACAACGTTGTCACCTTGTACAATCTCTATTCAAATTTTCTCAAAGCAATTGGAAACTAAATGAACTAGCTACATCAACAACACTTTCTCAACACCACATAGTTTGACATCAATGACAACATATTGCAATAATATCCAACAATCTCACACATATTAACACCTTTCATAATCTCATTCAAACTAAACAAGCACATATTCATCCATGAAGAAATGTGAAGCATAATGCAGAACACAACATTGTCACCTTGTGCACTCTCGATTCAAATTTTCTCAAAAATAGTTAGAAACTAAGTGAACTAGTTGCATCAAAAACACTAACTCAACACCACAAACACCTTCTCATCATGACCACACTAGATATTGACATATTTTGACATCAATAACATATCGCAATAATATCCAACAATCTCCCCCTTTGTCATTGATGGTAGCACTAGCTCTAAAAAACCATCAACAACAAAAGCAACCCTATATCAAGAAGAACCCCCCCTTGCTTGGAAATTTCTTATATTTCAGAATTGTTTCTTTCTCCCATTTCTTCTTATGATTTTTAGGATTCTTTTCTCTCCTTCTACATCAATAGCAAAGGGAAACACCTGTAAATTTTTTTTCTCTCCCATTTACTTTCTCTCCACTTCTCTCTCTCCAATACTCTCTCCCCAGTACTCTCTCCATTTCTCTCTCTGCACTACTCTCTCTCTATTGCTCTCTCCACCTTAAGAGCACAATATATGTTTCCCCTAACTACACCAACCAAATACACCACTACCTAATCCCTCTAAGAGGTATCCTTCATCATTCCAGGACAAAGAATAAATCTTGAATTTCTCACCTAAAAAGATGCACCGACTCATGCATCTAGTTGGAAGAAGGTGGGGAAATAACCCCTACCTTCTACCTTAGATACTAAAATGTATATTTTAGAATAGACTTTGTGCAAATGTCTACTATTTGATGCTTTGTAGGGAAATACTCCAACTTCAATTCATTCACAACAACTTTCTATCTTAGAAAGTGATATCATATAGAGATATGATTTATCCTTGAATGCATTACCATAATTTTTGAAATTTTGATAGCACTTGTAATATCACACAAGATATGAATAGGCTCATCATATGATAATTCGATATATTTTAATGTTTTCTTCATCCACAACACCTGTGTGCAACAAGATGCTACTATAGTATATTATGCATCTATAGTAGATAGTGACATTAAATCTTGCTTCTTACTCAACAAAGAAGCCAATCTACAATCAAGAAAGAAAGCACCTCCACTTGTACTTATTATATCATGTATACAACCTACCCAATCTAAATCTGTATAAGCAATGAAGAGAAATCAGTATGCCTAGGATACCATAGACAATAGTATAGAGTGGCTTTTAAATATCTAAATATCCTTTTTACTGCTACCACATGTGATTCTCTAGGATATTCTTGAAATCTTACCACAAAAAAATTTGCATGCATGATATATGGTCTAGTAGCAATTAGATATAGAAATCCACCAATCATGGATCTATACTTACTCTGATCTGTCTTAGGAGATTCATCATTTTTTCTCAACTCACAACCAACAACTATGGGAGTACATATTGGTTTAGAGTCCTCCATTCCAAACTTCTTTAACATTTCCTTGACATACTTTGATTGTGAGATGAATATACCTTTATCAAATTGAAAAATTTGTAGCCCAAGGAATAAATTCATCTCCACAAACATTGACATTTCAAACTCATTTTGCATCTCCTCTGTAAACCTTTTACACATTTCCTTGTTTCTTCCAAAGATTATTTCATCAACATACACAACCACAATCAAGATTTAATCTCTCTAAACCTTGAAGTAAATATTGATGTATGTAGTACCCTTTTTGAATCCGTACTGGAATAATTACTTATTCAATCTTTCATACCAAGCTCTAGGAGCCTATTTGAGTCCATATAAAACTTTCTTCAACCTACAAACCACATTAGACTCTTCTAATAACTGAAAAAATTTCAATTTTTTTAATGTACACCTCTTCTTCTATCACCATTTAAAAATGAAGACTTCACATCCATCTAATACACCTTGAGGTCTTTATGTGTTGTAAAATCCAAAAAAATCCTAATGGATTCCATTCTTGATACTGGAGCAAAAGCCTCTTCAAAATATTTTCCTTCCACTTGTGAGTAGCCCTTACACACAAGTTTATCCTTGTTCTTGATAACCTCTCTATTCTCATTCAAATATTTCCTAAAAACCCATTTATTTCCTATCACATTCTTATGTGTTGATCTTGGGACTAGTTCCCATGTCCGATTCTTCTCAATCTGCCTTTGTTGTTTTTTCATAGATTTGATCCAATTCACATCCTTGCATGCTTCAGTTACTTTTTTAGGTTTTACCTCAAAGAGTAAACAAGATTTAACCTATTCCTTTGTCATAATAGCTCTTCTTTTTAGTACACCTCTACTTTTGTCTCCAATTATTTGATCTTTAGAATGGTTCCTCTACTCATACGACTGATGCCTAAAATTTCCAAGCAACAACCTTATCGGAAACTCAATTAATGGGGGGACCAATTACGCTAAACTGAGCGACCTTGAGGTTTTTAAAGAATTCAAATTCTTCTGTAATTGGGGGGGTTTGTAATGGGAAATAGAAGCAGATATAAAAAATAAAGATCTAACTTAAGGAGATGCACCAAGATGTAGGTCTGGGCATGGTAAATCTCCATTTCAGATGGGATTTAAGGGCCTATTTAGTAATCTACATGTCCTGAAATAATAGAAATTATAGATGAAAACCCAAATAATCTATTCAATAACATAAAATAACTCCCATACACATTTATTGAAAAGAAGAGTCCAAGACATGGTCTAAATCAACAAACTTATATTAAAAATATAGAAGTTCTGCAAATAAACTACTTAGTACAATAATGGCACAGTATAATGTTTTGGAAAATAGCTAAGAAATAGAAAGGTTGAACAAAAATGCCACATTATGTGAGAATACAATAATTAGAAACAATACAAAAGGCTTGGTGTCTTTCCACAATTTTTTTGTGTATGTTTCAAACTCCTTTTCAGAAAGGAGTATAAATAGAGAAACATCCCACCGCTTGACAGCCAGTAACAAAAAATATTCCTTTAGCATGAGCAATGATGTCCATTGAAATGATTTCCTAAGGCCGTTGCAACAGAAAATATTTTGAGTCATGGAATGCAGTCGCCTTTGAACTTGATGCATCCCCTACAAATAATGGTGGTGGTCCTAGTGAAGAAGCAGCAAATTCCCATGCAGAACTGTGCCGCTCACCCATAAAGGTGGTTAGGACACATGGAAATAGGTCAGTGCTTGTCATTGATTCTTCCTTCCTTGCGATGAAAACCCCCATAGAGAAGACACATGGAGAATTCTTCATTACTAGTGTTGATCGCAGGGTCCACCAAAAGGTGCCCGCAGAATGATGCTACATGACACGCAGGTGGAGCTCAGAAGAGAAAAAAAGTGGAGAAAACCTTCAAATTTCCACACTATTGACATGTGGAAGCATGGCGGGGCTTGAGAGAGAAGCAAGGGAGGAAATATTTGTGAGGAGTGCTTGGTAGACACGTGGCGATAGCTGGCGAAGCTCTTCAAAAATGGTGCAGAAGCACCTTGTTGCATTCAAGCCTCCATGAGGCCTATTGGTACATAATTGAGTTAGGATTGTTATAGGTCATGAAATAAGGTCTTTCAAGACCATCTTAATGTATTTGGGTTAGTTTAAGAGTATTTAGATAGGTAGTAGTGTTATTGATATCAATTTGTCAGTTTTTGTCATATTAGCCAAAAAATGCAAAAGATGTAAGAGTGCTTGTAAAGGACTATGTAAGGTAATTTCATGTAATGATCACTTGTTTGGGTTTGTAAGGTCATGCAAGACCACACTCAATGTAATTTTGGATATTAAGAGTGATAAAGTGAAAATCATGTAATATTGTCAAATTATCAAAATGACAAAAAGCAAAAAATGGGAAGTTTAAGAGTCATGATTTGTTTAAGAGTTAGTTGTGGAATTTTGAGAGTTGTAGGAAGTTTTAAAGACCTTAAATAGGTCATTTTCATCATTGTAAAAGAAGAAGTGGTGATTTGAAGTTGAATGTAATACAATTTGAGACTTTTTATTTTTATTTTCCAATAATTATCTCTGTTGCAGGTCCTTGTACAGACATGTACGGCTAGGAAATGCACTTCTCTTTGATTGGAGGTGAAATATATTTTAATCTAATTTCCAATGCAATTAGTTTGACTCATTTTCATTAAGATATGCAAAAGTTATTGCAATTTTGGTAAAAATAGTTGAATTCTAATTTAGCAGGGACAACAAGCATTAAAAAATACATTTCTTCATTTCTAACTAGTAAAAACTCATGATTTTCGGTTTGGAGGTCTATTTTAACATGCTATTTGAGATTCCAAAGTTGCAGGGATGTATGTTAATGTTTGATAAGGTTTCAAGGAGGCCCTAGGCTGGAAAAGAGTGATTTTGTGTGAATTTTGCATGAAAATGGTGGTTTAAAGCTAGGGTTTGATAAAATACTCTTGTTAAAGGTTGGAAAATGGATTTATAAGCATGTGAAGACCCAATTCAAGGTGTTTGAAGCAAAAACCAAGTGCTTAGAGGTCTAAAATGTATATTTTCAATAAACACTCATTGGTTGCAAGCTTTTTTGGCACAAAATTTGAGTTTTGAGCATTTAATGGCTTTATACTTAATAAAATTTGCTTAAGATTGTGTAATTTGTCTTTTGGGAACATACCTAAAATATTTTGTGTTCAGGAAGGTCATTTTTTGGGTGATCGTTTGTAAAATAGGCCTAATTGGCCTAGGTGCACAATCAAAGGAGTCCATTTTTGAAGGGTTCGATCTAAAGGAACCTACACTGATTTTTGGATATGTTATAAAACATGAAAATGAGTATCTAATTTTTTTTTATAATCCTAATATGAGTCTTGTATCAAAAGTTATAACCACTTTCCCACTTGGAAATGCTACTAGGTTAGAGGCTAGCATAGGTGAGTTGGCCTTAAATCATTGTTGTCTGATCTTTGGATGGTTGGAATGAGTTTTTGGGATGAATCTAAGAATGTTGAAATCATTTACCAAGTCTGATAGAGATTGGAGTCCATTTGTGTAAGTTGGAGCCCATGTTGCTCAAGGTTAAAGGATTGAGATTGCCTCAAGAATGAAGAATTTTAGTTGTGTACTTGATTATCGCCAAGAATATAGAAAGTTGATGGTGTGAACTCTCTTGCTCTACATCAAAAAAGGGGATCTGGAGGTATTCAAATATGGGGTGCGGGCCGAGGCCAAGCAAAATAATATTATCAATCCAAAGGGAGGTAGAGGGATTTTGTAATCCACAACTTTTGGAAACTACTAGGGGCATTTTTCCTATGGAATGGGGAACCCAAAATTTCTGGTTTGAAGGCTAGAGCCTTATTCATTAGGAAAATGGAGTCAAAGCTTTAAGAGTGTTGTCTATAGAGGAAATCAATCGGCCTCAGATGGCATCGATATGGCACACAAATTCCCTTGTACCTTATGCAAATCAATCACTTCTTTGAAAGGTAGCTCCATGGATATCCTGGTCCCAGAATCAAGCTAAAAGAGTAGCCGCACTATCTGATGAGTGACACCCTCAATATCCGTAGCAATAAGGGGTTGACTAAAGCTCTAAAAAGAGGATAAGTCTTGCTGCTTCTCCTCAATCTTTGTTGCAATGTGCTCCATTGTGCCACTGAATCATCAGAAAGAAAAGGCGAGGGCAAGCCCATTTGAGTTAGCTGGGAGAACTTCATCTGCATATTGTTCATGTTCTGACTCAATATTTCTAAGAAATTTTTGGCATGGAGGATGGCTACATTACATTGGATGAATTCCTTTGCTTTCTTGGCATCTGACCTCCGATCCTCGATCCCTGCACTCACCAAGTCCTCATTTTCCACTGTATATAGCTTATCTAGAAACCTCTCCACCTTGGGGACCCTCTCTGCAATGAACTGGGGAAATTATTCAATCGTTTCATGAACCTCCCTGCTCAAACTTGTCACTTCTGCCATGAACTGAAGCACTGGCTGAAGAGTCAAACAAAAATTCTTGACTTTTTCCCAATATGAAATATATAGTTCTTGGGATACTAAGAAGAGGTCTGACTGGGTAGCAAGGGGTTGGGGAGGATTCTTCAAAAGACTAATTTTTTCCTCCCTCGACCCGATATCTTATGTCAGCTCTGCAATTCTCTTGTCTATAGCAGAGAGTTATTCCTATAAGGTTCTTAACTCGACAAGCAATTTTTTCTTAGCCTAGCCCCTAGTTGTGGATTCTCTTTCTAGGGAGAGCCTTACCTCCTAGATCTCCTTCTCAAATTGAGATTTTTAGCCCTAGAAGTCTATGTCCTTTTGATGCATTTTCTGCTCTAATTGGGTTCATTGATGTTGAAACTCTTCATTCTTTTGTTGCATCTCCTCTGCCCACATCAACTGGTCCTGTAATTCCTAGTTTTTTTGTTGTAGTCCAACAACCAAGTTGGGATCTTTGGATTAGAACTTTGCGAGTTACCCCTGGAGTCTAGCCTATTCCTCTTGTACTTGTTGAGACAAGCATGAAAATTTAGCATCCCTTGCCTTGTCCTTCTTCAATAGTACCTCTATCCTCTCAAAATTTTTGAGCTCATCTTCCTTCTTCTTTAGTTGGTGACTAGACTTGAGAAAGTTGGTAGTCACCACACGCTGGGTCTGCTCCATTAGCTCAAATTTAACGTGGCTAGGTTTCATGTAGATCAATTCCCATAGCATGGATGATGTAATCTTCAGGTCGCAACTCCCCCTATGGTTTGATGATGTTCAGATACATGGTTGCAAAATGCAATGACTGTTGAGCCTTGTTGAAAAGGGTCTGCACTTGTGGCTCTACCTCCTTTTTAGCATCTTTCTCCCTTTTCTTCTAGAGCTTGAGAACCCGTGATGCTCTTGTTTTTTTGCCTTCGCTAATGAATTATGTTGGTGATCTAATGAGCTCACCCGTGAAGGGTGCACTGGGAGGATGAGAAAAAGGGAATGAGAGAGTAGTGGTCTTAGCTGATTTCTCCTTTGGAAGAGAGATTGTTAATGTGGAAAATGGGGGAATGTTATACCACGGCCCAGTCTTTGAAGTGGTGAAAGGACTCATAGGGAGTAGTGGCTATTGTTGGGACACAGTGGATTCCATTAGTTAGGAAATTTTGGTCGGAGCCAACACAGTTGTAGAAAAAGGGGGAGCAATTGTGGTTGCAGAATGTGCTCTGTCGAAAGGTGGAATAGACCACAAAGGAGTAAAGGCTAATTTTTTGGCTTGGGAGAATTGGGAGAAACCTCCCGCAACCATTGCAATAGAAGTAGAAAAAGAAAGGCTGACAATTGAAGTGACAGGAAATACAATGATAGTAGGAGAAACCAAGGAGTGTGAAGCAAGAAGAGAGGGAGTGAAAGATACCTAAGTTGTCGATGATTCTAATCCTTAGCTCATTGCAGGTTCTTGTGATCCTTCTCTAGAGATTGTATCTATCCACGACCACTTCTCAGGTGGGGAATTTTCCACCTCTATGACCTCTTAAGTTTTTTGGATTACTCTAGGTCTTTTTCGTAGCCCATGTGCATGTTTGTGGGGCTCCCAAATGTGATATATTCGCCTATACCCTTAAAGAAGTTTTGCTAGGCTACTTTGCTAATTTTCCAATTTTCTGCATTGGGGTCATCTTCACTTCCTTTTCCTTCGTTATATATTTCTTAGCCTCCTCTGGATCAATATCCTCATCATCACTCACATCAGTATCTTCATGTGTATTGTTCCATAGATCATTGAACTTTCCATCCATGTTTTCCTCATGGAATGGGGCATTAGGGCATTAGATCTCCTAATGATAAATCCAAAAATCTCTAATCTTCTCCTCACTCCACTGCCACTTCTTCACCAATTCATTATGAAGGGTGGCCCCCATTTGGAACTTTTCATTAGGCTTCTCTAATAGGAAATAGAAAGAGATCCATGTTGGCCTCTTATCCTCTGTAGGAATGTGAACCAGGTCAACTAATAGATCATCATGTTCAGACTGTGAATTCCATAATTTTTCCCAATAAGGTTGGGGCTTGTGAGTCACCCTGACATTTACATTCGCTAAGTCATTTTCAGAGTTATATCGCCATTAAGCTAGCTTTGCCTCTAGTAGACCATGTGTCTACTTTTTTGCCATTATCACCATTTTGAAACTCAGCGGGTAGAAGAAAAATCCTTGCTTCTTCTTCCCTCTACAATAGTTATTTTCAATAATTGACACATGTTGAAACATCTCAAGGGCCAACACCCTATTCGTGATGCATTTTGGGAGCCAAAATGGTTCCTTGGTAAAGCCATGCATCCTAGTGAATGTGAAATCCTCCCCAAGAAACCAGTCACAAGGAGGAGTGAAATTTTGCATCGACCCTGTCTGCTCGGTGGAAAGTCAATAAAGATTACCATCTTCACTAATGTCTTGTAGAGTCGGATTCAAGAAGAAAATTGAGAATGCACAATAATCATATGTTTTAGAAAGGAGGGGAGTCCACATAGAAATTGGCTTTCTGGCTCCCTTCCCATCAAAAAAAAAAACCTCATCCCTTTACTAAAAAAGTCAGGTTTCTAGTGTAAAAACATATGAGCAAGGAGGGAAGGAAACCTGAATGAACTTTCCATCCATGTCTACCTCATGGAATGGGGCATTAGGGCATTATGTCTTCTGACGATAAATCCAAAAATCTCTAATCTTCTCCTCACTCCACTACCACTTCTTCACCAATTCATTATGAAGGGTGGCCCCCATTTGGCACTTTTCATTAGGCTTCTCTAAAAGGAAATAGAAAGAGATCCATGTTGGCATTTTATCCTCTTTAGGAATGTGAACCAAGTCAACTAATAGATCATCATGTTCAGACTGTGATTTCCACCATTTTTCCTAGTAAGGCTGGGGGTTGTGAGTGACCTTGACATTTATGTTCGCTAAGTCATTTTTAGAGTTATATCACCATTTTTTGCATATCAATCCTAGCCCCAAGTGAGCTAGCTTTGCCTCTAGCAGACCATGTGTCTACTTTTTTGCCATTATCACCATTTTGAAGCTTAGCAGGTAGAAGAAAAATCCTTGCTTCTTCTTCCCTCTAAAATAGTTATTTTCAATAATTGACACATGTTGAAACATCTCAAGGGCCAACACCCTATTCCTGATGCATTTTGGGAGCCAAAATGGTTCCTCAGTAAAGTCATGCATCCTAATGAATGTGAAATCCTCCCCAAGAAACCAGTCACAAGGAGGAGTGAAATTTTGCATCCACCCTGTTTGTTTGGTGGAAAGTCAATAAAGATTGCCATCTTCACTAAAGTCTTGTAGAATCAGAGTCAAGAAAAACTTTGAGAATGCATAATAATCATATGTTTTAGAAAGGAGGGGAGTCCACATAGAAACTGGAATTCTGGCTCCCTTCTCATCAAAAACAAATAACCTCATCCATTTACTAAAAAATTCAGGGTTCTAGTGTAAAAAAATATGAGCAAGGAGGGAAGGAAACCTAAGTGAACTTACCATCCATGTATGCCTCATGGAATGGGGCATTAGGGCATTAGCTCTCCTGATGATAAATCCAAAAATCTCTAATATTCTCCTCACTCCACTACCACTTCTTCGCCAATTCATTATGAAGGGTGGCCCACATTTGGCACTTTTCATTAGGCTTCTCTAAAAGGAATTAGAGAGAGATCCATGTAGGCCTCTTATCCTCTATAGGAATGTAAACCAGGTCAACTAATAGATCATCATGTTCAGACTGCGAATTCTGCCATTTTTCCTAGTAAGGCTAGGGGTTGTGAGTCACCCTGACATTTATGTTCACTAAGTCATTTTTAGAGTTATATCACCATCTTTTACATATCAATACTAGCCCCAGGTGAGCTATCTTTGCCTCTAGCAGACCATGTGTCTACTTTTTTGCCATTATCGCCATTTTGAAGCTCAGCTGGTAGAAGACTAATCGTTGCTTCTTCTTCCCTATACAATAGTTATTTTCAATAATTGACACATGTCGAAACATCTCAAGGGCCAACACCCTATTTGTGATGCATTTTGGGATCCAAAATGGTTCCTCGGTAAAGCCATGCATCCTAATGAATGTGAAATCCTCCCCAAGAAACCAGTCACAAAGAGTGAAAATTTGCATCCACCTTGTTTGCTTGGTGGAAAGTCAATAAAGATTGCCATCTTCACTAAAGTCTTGTAGAATCGAAGTTAAGAAAAACTTTGAGAATGCATAATAATCGTATGGTTTAGAAACGAGGGCAGTCCGCATAGAAACTGGCTTTCTGACTCCCTTCTCATCAAAACCAAATAACCTCGTCCCTTTACTAAAAAAGTTAGGGTTCTGGTGTAAAAACATATGAGCAAGGAGGGAAGGAAACCTGAGTGAACTTTCCATCCATGTCTGCCTCATGGAATGGAGCATTAGGGCATTAGGTCTCCTGATGATAAATCCAAAAATCTCTAATATTCTCCTCACTCCACTACCACTTCTTTGCCAATTCATTATGAAGGGTGGCCCAAATTTGGAACTTTTAATTAGGCTTCCCTAAAAGGAAATAGAAAGAGATCCATGTTGGCCTCTTATCCTCTGTAGGAATGTGAACTAGGTCAACTAATAGATCATCATGTTCAAACTGCAAATTCCACCATTTTTCCTAGTAAGGCTGGGGGTTGTGAGTCACCCTAACATTTATGTTCACTAAGTCATTTTTAGAATTATATCGCTATTTTTTGCAAATCAATACTATCCCAAGGTGAGCTAGCTTTTTCTCTAGCAGACCATGTGTCTATTTTTTTGCCATTATCACCATTTTGAAGCTCAGCAAGTAGAAGAAAAATCCTTTCTCCTTCTTTCCTCTACAATAATTATTTTCAATAATTGACACATGTTGAAACATCTCAAGGGCCAACACCCTATTCCTGATGCATTTTGGGAGCCAAAATGGTTCCTCGGTAAAGCCATGCATCCTAGTGAATGTGAAATCCTCCCCAAGAAACTAGTCACAAGGAGGAGTGAAATTTTGCATCCACCCTGTCTCCTCGGTGGAAAGTCAATAAAGATTGCCATCTTCACTAAAGTCTTGTAGAATCGGAGTCAAGAAAAACTTTGAGTATGCATAATAATCATATGTTTTACAAAGGAGGGGAGTCCACATAGAAACTAGCTTTCTAGCTCCTTTCTCATCAAAAACAAATAACCTCATCCCTTTACTAAAAAAAGTCAGGGTTCTGGTGTAAGAAAATATGAGCAAGGAGGGAAGGAAACCTGAATGAACTTACCATCCATGTCTGCCTCATGGAATGGGGCATTAGGGCATTAGGTCTCATGACGATAAATCCAAAAATCTCTAATCTTCTCCTCACTCCACTGCCACTTCTTCACCAGTTCATTATGAAGTGTGGCCCCTATTTGGCACTTTTCATTAGGCTTCTCTAAAAGGAAATAGAAAGAGATCCATGTTGGCCTCTTATCCTCTATAGGAATGTGAACCAGGTCAACTAATAGATCATCATGTTCAGACTGTGATTTCCACCATTTTTCCTAGTAAGGCTAGGGGTTGTGAGTCACCCTAACATTTATGTTCGCTAAGTCATTTTCAGAGTTATATCTCCATTTTTTGCAGATCAATACTGGCCCCAGGTGAGCTTTCTTTTCCTCTAGCAGACCATGTGTCTAATTTTTTTCCATTATCACCATTTTGAAGCTCAACAGGTAGAAGAAAAATCCTTGCTTCTTCTTCCCTCTACAATAGGTATTTTCAATAAGTGACACATTTCGAAACATCTCAAGGGCCAACACACTATTCGTGATGCATTTTGGGAGCCAAAATGGTTCCTTGGTAAAGCCATGCATCCTAATGAATGTGAAATCCTCCCCAAGAAACCAGTCACAGGGAGGAGTGAAATTTTGCATCCACCTTGTTTGCTCAATGGAAAGTCAATAAAGATTTCCATCTTCACTAAAGTCTTGTAGAATCGGAATCAAGAAAAACTTTGAGAATGCATAATAATCATATGTTTTACAAAGGAGGGGAGTCCACATAGAAATTGGCTTTCTAGCTCCCTTCTCATCAAAATAAAAATAACCTCATCCCTTTACTAAAAAAGTTAGGGTTCTAGAGTAAAATCATATGAGCAAGGAGGGAAGGAAACCTGAATGAACTTGTCGTCGATGTCTACCTCATAGAATGGGGCATTAGGGCATTAGGTATCCTTACGATAAATCCAAAAATCTCTAATCTTCTCCTCACTCGACTGCCACTTCTTTGCCAATTCATTATGAAGGGTGGCCCCCATTTGGCACTTTTCATTAGGCTTCTCCAAAAGGAAATAGAAAGAGATCCATGTTGACCTCTTATCCTTTGTAGGAATGTGAACCAAGTCAACTAATAGATCATCATGTTCAGACTACAAATTCCACCATTTTTCCTAGTAAGGCTGGGGGTTGTGAGTCACCCCGACATTTATGATCGCTAAGTCATTTTCAGAGTTATATCGCCATTTTTTGCATATCAATACTAGCCCCAAGTGAGCTAGCTTTGCGTCTAGTAGACCATGTGTCTACTTTTTTTCCATTATCACCATTTTGAACCTTAGCAGGTAGAATAAAAATCGTTGCTTCTTCTTCCCTCTACAATAGTTATTTTCAATAATTGACACATGTCGAAACATGTCAAGGGCCAACACCCTATTCGTGATGCATTTTGGGAGCCAAAATGTTTCCTCAGTAAAGCAATGCATCCTAGTGAATGTGAAATCCTCCCCAAGAAACCAGTCATAAGGAGGAGTGAAATTTTGCATCCACCCCATCTGCTCAGTGGAAAGTCAATAAAGATTGCCATCTTCACTAATGTATTGTAGAATCGGAGTCAAGAAAAACTTTGAGAATGCACAATAATCATATGTTTTAGAAAGGAGGGGAGTCCACATAAAAACTGGCTTTCTGGATCCCTTCCCATCAAAAAAAACTAACCTCATCCCTTTACTAAAAAATCCAGGGTTCTGGTGTAAAAACATATGAGCAAGGAGGGAATGAAACCTTAATGAACTTGCCATCCATGTCTGCCTCATGGAATGGGGCATTAGGGCATTAGGTCTCCTGACGATAAATCCAAAAATCTCTAATATTCTCACTCCACTGCCACTTCTTCACCAATTCATTATGCAGGGTGGCCCCCATTTGGCACTTTTCATTAGGATTCTCTAAAAGGAAATAGAAAGAGATCCATGTTGACCTCTTATCCTTTGTAGGAATGTGAACCATGTCAACTAATAGATCATCATGTTCAGATTGTGAATTCCACCATTTTTCCCAGTAAGGCTGGGGGTTGTGAGTCACCCTGACATTTATGTTCGCTAAGTCATTTTCAAAGTTATATCACCATTTTTTGTAGATCAATACTAGCCCTAGGTGAGCTAGCTTTGCCTCTAGCAGACCATGTGTCTACTTTTTTGCCATTATCACCATTTTTAAGCTTAGCAGGTATAAGAAAAATCCTTGCTTCTTCTTCCCTCTACAATAGTTATTTTTAATAATTGACACATGTTGAAACATCTCAAGGGCCAACACCCTATTCGTGATGCATTTTGGGAGCCAAAATGGTTCCTCAATAAAGCCATGCATCCTAATGAATGTGAAATACTCCCCAAGAAACCAGTCACAAAGAGGAGTGAAATTTTGCATCCACCCTGTCTGCTGGGTGGAAAGTCAATAAAGATTGCCATCTTCACTAAAGTCTTGTAGAATCAGAGTCAAGAAAAACTTTGAGAATGAATAATAATCATATGTTTTATAAAGGAGGGGATTCCACATAGAAACTAGCTTTCTGGCTCCCTTCTCATCAAAAACAAATAACCTCATCCCTTTACTAAAAAAATTAGGGTTTTGGTGTAAAAACATATGAGCAAGGAGGGAAGGAATCTTGAATGAAATTTTCATCCATGTCATCCTCATGGAATGGGGCATTAGGGCATTAGGTCTCCTGACGATAAATCCAAAAATCTCTAATCTTCTCCTCACTCCACTGACAATTCTTTTCCAATTCATTATGAACGGTTGCCCACATTTGGCACTTTTCATTAGGCTTCCCTAAAACGAAATATAAAGAGATCCATGTTGGCCTCTTATCCTCTATAGGAATGTGAACCAGGTGAACTAATAGATCATCATGTTTAGACTGCAAATTGCACCATTTATCCTAGTAAGGCTGGGGGTTGAGACACCCTGAAATTTATGTTCGCTAAGCCATTTTCACAATTATATTGCCATTTTTTTCAGATCAATACTAGCCCCAGGTGAGCTAGCTTTGCCTCTAGCAAATCATGTGTCTACTTTTTTGCCATTATCACCATTTTGAAGCTCAGCAGGTAGAAGAAAAATCCTTGCTTCTTCTTCCCTCTATAATAGTTATTTTCAATAATTGACACATGTCGAAACATCTCAAGGGCCAACACCCTATTCGTGATTCATTTTGGGAGCCAAAATGGTTCCTTGGTAAAGCCATGCATCCTAATGAATGTGAAATCCTCCCCAAGAAACCAGTCACAAGGAGGAGTGAAATTTTGCATCCACCATGTCTGCTCAGTGGAAAGTCTATAAAGATTGCCATCTTCACTAAAGTCTTGTAGAATCAGAGTCAAGAAAAACTTTGAGAATGCATAATAATCATATTTTTTTGAAAGGAGGGGAGTCCACATAGAAACTAGCTTTCTGGCTCCCTTCTCATTAAAAACAGATAACCTCATCCCTTTACTAAAAAAGTCAGGGTTTTGGTGTAAAAACATATGAGCAAGGAGGGAAGGAAACCTGAACTTATACTGCATGCTGTATTCCTTGATTTGGCTCAGCATTTCCTAGACAAGGACTTTCGTAAAGTCATACTAGAATAAGGAATGTTTTTTTCTCAACTAAAAACCTAGACCCACTTGAAATTTTTCAACTAACTTGTCCTCATCCATGCTGCAAAAAAAATCCATGATAGAGAAGGCTCCCTGCAAGTCTGTGCTAAAACAATTGTGCGTGATTGGAATTTGAAGCAGCTTTGCCAAATCTTCCTAAGGCCTTTGGGTTTCTCTATTATAAAAGTCCAGAGTGAGATCTTTGGTTCTCTAGAAATTGTCCCCTTTTTTTGGAGTAAACAACTCCATATTTTCTGCTCTAGAGCCCCTTTTAGAGATGCATAGCATGTTCCTAATAGCCTCCACACTAATTATAACCCTCAGTTCCTGGCCTTCAATGACGCCAATATCTGGGTTAAAATTTTGAATTCCCTCATGAACTAGTTCCAGGCAGTAATGCACAAAAGGAACCATATACTGTCGAAGAACGCAGAACCATAGCTTGTACACCAACTGATGTTCATTAGTGGCCACTTTAATTCTTCCACAAGCTACTTCCCTAAGACTCTTAGGGTTAGTTTTGAGGATGGGATCATGAATCTTATTGAATTCTTCTGTTATCTGGGTTTGGTCCTTGTGAGCTTTCTTATTTGTGGCTCGTGTGTAGATCCACTTCGACTTCTTTGGTATCTCGGGCGAAGTGTAAGAGGTTTCATTGAAAATATTAGCTATTGGTGTCGCACGCATGGCATCAAACAAGCTTTGGGAAGCCTCTCCTTGCACTTCCATTTGAGGATTTTGGGCCATTTTAGGGTGTTTTGGATTTTTGCGATGCTCAAACTTACTACAATTCACTTGGGTTCCTCAACCAAAACTCGTTGCACTGAATGGCGTACTAAGGAAAATTTTCACAATTTTATTATTTCACATGCAATACTTATCTTTTTCTTGACTTAGAGTTGTAGAAAATGGTTGTCTTTTAGCACTAAATTCAACATGTACTGCCAGCTCCTGTGTACATGCGAAATAAATTTCCTGCCCTTTTGAAAATACAACAATTCATAATGACAATTGGTCATTATGCCCTACGATGCAATTTCTTAGGAAATTGCACCAATGATTGAAGGCATTCAAAACGTTTCATGTTCTTTGCAATTAATATCTTAAAAAGAATAATTAAGCTAAAGTGTAATGAGTATACACAAAGATTTGAGTTCATTGGAGACTAAAAAATGCCTGCAGCGTGACACATCAGCACTTGGTCATGTAGACTACTATTTGGGACTGACACCGGTTTTAGCTACTTAATTACTTCTTCTTAACTTCACATGTAGAAATTCATACGTAGCAGACACAACTAAGTGGGGATTTTAAGTTGGCTCTTGGTGGGATTTTTGAGTTAATACTCGATTAGCATCATGCTTATGGCATGCAAGTACCTAAGATATTTATATAAATAGACCCTAAGACAACAATAGAATTGCACTTGGTAATTGGTAAGAATTAGCATTTAGTATTTGGGTAGAGATACGCGCAATGAATAATCCAATTAGGTTCACTAGAAATAAGTCGCAGACAACTTTCTTAGATAAAATTTCTAACAGACATCTAAAACGAATGACCAAGAATAAGCATTCATTGGCTATCATAGCAATGAAGTGGGTACTAGGTAGGGACTGTATAGAGTACGAGGATAAATATAGGGTCAATATTGACATTTTCTCACATTTTGTTGTATCCTTGCTTGCTATATAAGTCCCTATGTAGATGATTCTACACCTGATGATGGATATCTTTTCAAAGCGCTACCTCGGTGGCCTTGGTGAGGTCATGACAAATGCAATGTATGTCCTTGGTCTTCCCACGATGAGCAACCTCTGTAGACACATAAAAGAAGATGCAGTGGTGTCATGGGTACCATTTTTGAGTAGGTTCCACATTCTGTCAATTGGAGAGCACCATGAGATAGTCACCCATGCTTTCCACTTCCTTCTAAGGTGCTACAATGTGGTGTTGTTTTATTGCGTTGACTAGTACATTAACTTCAAGAATCTAATGTTTCCTCCATCACTTGTCATTGTTATTGTTGACGCTCCTACTATTGTTAATGCTCCTACTAATGATGAATTTATCCTTGATGTTTCTACTGATGCTCTTGCTTGAAGAATGAAATCCTTTCCCTATTTAAGAATCAACACTTTTCATCTATTTTCTGTATATACGCCTAGAAAATACTTTTAATGCATATATTGAAAAAAATTGCATAGCATATATATATATATATATATATATATATATATATATATATATATATATATATATATATATATTAAAGTATGACCCTAGAGCCATTTTGGAAGTGTAATATTGAAGTATATAATACCATATAATGAATATATAGCTTTTGAATCAATTTTTTGTCTCCTTTACTTTTGCTTCTTCTTCTACTAGGGGTTACTTTTCTTTGCTTCTTGCATTATGAGTTCCTTTTGAAACACTGGTGAAACAAAATAACACAAAGGAAAATTTACAATAATTACATATTTACACAAGAAAAATAATTAACGAAGCTTAATTGAACAATTTGAGGTGGATTTCGTTAACTGGAATCCCCAATGCTTCTTTCTCCATATTTTCTAATTTGAATGTGTTATGTTGCTTGCATTGAATTATTCGAAAAGGGCCTTCCCACAGACTATCAAATTTTCCATGTTGGTTAGGCTTTGTAGCTCTCTCATTAAATTTTTGCATTAGGTCTATGCATTTTAGACCTTGGTCTGAGGTTTTCTTGTCAAACCATCTTTTAACCACCTATTGGCAATTAGACATGGCTATTAGGGCTTTTTTCTTTTCTCTTGCACTTCCATTAACTCTGTAGACACCAAAATCTGGTTTAAGCCTGCGACTTCAATATTCTTCATAATTCGTATATCTCCCATGGTCATGATTAAATAATGACAATTATTTAATTATTCTCTATAATCTTCATTTCTTCTATTAATTAAATAATCTTAATTATTTAATTAATTCACACTTTTCTTTATTCTATCTGATTAATTAAATAAACACTTTTTATTTAATTATGTTACTAATTAACCTTATCCTTCTTGTCAAATTAAATAAATTCTTATTTAATTTACTCTTTCTTTATCATACTTCAACTATAATTAAATAAATTCTTTATTTATTTAATTATTCATTTAAATCTCTTTATCACTTAATTAAATAAATCTTATTTATTTAATTATTCTTCAAATATCAAATTAAATGAATTATTTAATTCATGAATTCCATTTTAATGCATTCCTCTATATTTAGATAATTGTGTGAGTTATCTAAGTATTCACTTTTACTCAACTCAAAGATCTATTCAAATCGCTCAGTTAACTCTTGATCTAATGTCTAAGTGGCATTCTCGAGTAATCTCTTTGTCAAATCATTAAATCATATAGTGCTAACTCAATTGTGTGTACATGCATATTAATTAAATATTCCTATTTAATTAATTAAACCTTGTGCGTGCATTCGAACAAGAGTTGCTTTAATCAATCTTCATCTTTTTCATGCAAAGATAATTCTTCTATTTTTGAATACCAAGCTGGAAGATTAAATCATTCTAATCTGTCGATCTCAACTGTCTGTTGATCTTTCAATCCTGGCCTGTCGTTCGAATAATCAATTTTCTATAAATTTATCTGTCATTCTTCATTCCAATCTCTCATGAAATCTTATGACTTTTGAGAGCACTTATCTTGAATCTTCAATGTTTTGCTAAATCATTATCATAGGCTATACTTGCACTAACTTACGAGAAATCTGAGGGCAATTATACTACAAAAACAAAATGGAGAAGGGCAATCGAGATGAATCATGGAAATACGTACGAATTTGGTGAGATTGTTCAAGTTTTATCTACGTTTTTTGACTTCCTTTGTTCTTTGTTGCTTAGCATTAGATTGCATTTAGATTTGTATCGCATGCTTGCTTTCGATCTTCTTTCTGCACTTTCTTGGTGTTACATTTGGTGAACCTGACATGAAGATACCATCTTCACGTATCCGTAGACTATTATTTTGACTTTTGCAAGTTTTTCGTATGGAACGACGCATCAGCTTGACGAAACACCACAATTGAAATTCACATATGCATCAGTGAGGCGAAGCGACACAATTGACTTTCTGAACCGCATGTGGCGCTAGAAATGACACAACTAAAAAATTCTGACGCATCTGAAAATTCTTGAACCTCAATTGACTGATAAAATACCGAGAACGCAATTATAGAGAAAATCAACGCATCTGACTGGTAAAACAGCGACGCAATTGACTGGTAACATTTTCTTTCTATTTTTAGGAAATCTCAAAATTGTCAATTGATTTGTGTGTTACTAATATTGTATTTTCAACGTGTGGGATTTTTGTTTTAGGAGTTAACGAGTTTTTTGCAGGACAATTGATGAAGATAATACTGAAAACTACTAACGAATCTTTTTGCAGAATGCTTGTCAAATACCTTAGTTAAATTTCTTGAAATAGATTGTTTGGTAGTGTAGCAAATCTTTCATTTGGTTTAAAATTAACAAGTGTTTACTGTGTTTGGTGCAAAAGCACAATTGTGTATTACCCTCATGATTTGGTACATCGAAGTATCCTCTCCCCTTGTGCATCTGTGTGATCCTGGGTGTAAGAGAAATGGTTACCAACTCTAGAACTTGGGCTTGTTTTGGTGAGAAAAAGTACTCACCCTAGGACAAATCAGAACAGTAGCACCCTAGACCCAAGGGACTTCCAACTGGTATATAAAAGTGGGTTCTTGGGGAAAGCCCAAGAATCACAAGTATGGTTCCAATGAGATGGATCTGAAAGGGGACTCTTGCTGCATGGATCATGCCCCACAAACGGAATGCCCGTATTAAAAACCTTTTGTCTTAGTGTCCAACCATTCTATTGGCTGTTGCTTGGTATAGTGCATGGTACAATATCATGCTCAAAGACACTCACTATTGATCCCCTTGAGTAGAGATAGCAGTTCTTGGGAGGTCATTGCCCAAAGAATTTGAAATTGGTGTGCTTGAAAAACATTAATGAGCCGTGGAGGGGAGCCAATGCCACCAAATTTCTAAGCTATCCGCTCTCGAGAAGGAAAGGTGTTTATCACCAATCCAGGGTATTTAGGTGGGTTGTACCAAGCATAAAAACCCTAGGCATTATGGCCTATTAGGATGTGCTTGTATTTTTTCAACTTAAACATTCTTTGAGTCCAAAATCAAACTGAAAACACTTTGTCTTATGATTGTCCTTGTTTGTCAGAATTGGATAACAGAAAATAGAGTCAATTTTAAATCTCAAATCACTGAAAACACACACAGAGTCGCAACTGTTCACTAGAAGGCCACAATTGATTTTTAGAGTCGCATCTGTCCTTTTGGGTCGCATCTATTTCATTTTGAGTCGCATTTGTCATCTTTAGTCGCATATGTTTAACTTCGAGTCACATCTGTCATCTTTAGTCACATCTATTTAGCATAGAGTCACATCTGCTAGATTAGCTCACAATTGCTTTGCGAAGGACCGCATATGTTATATTCTAAGTCGCAACTATCATTATGAGTCGCACATGTTAGAAGGATAACCGCATCTATCAGATTCAGACATTAAACTTTATCAGGGACACACAATTGTTCACCAGAAAACTGCAACTTTGAAATTTAACCGCAATTGTGAAACTTGACCGCAACTGTTAAACTGAACCACATATGTGAAATCATGCGATGCATTTGCTTGATTAGAAAACTAGAATTCATGATCACTGTCCAGTCAACATGGTTATACCAGTCTTTCTGTTGGCATCCCACAAGCAGACTTTGAACAAAAAAAGGAAACAATTTTGCTCAATTTTGCATCCTTTAGGTTCATGTAGTCATTACAATAGTTGTCCTCATTTAGAGTTTGGTCTCATCTTAGAATAAATTTTTCCTTTAGAGTAAACTTCTACGAAGGTCATTTTTTATAGACTTTAGGATAGGTCCACCATCTACACTCTAGAAAAATCATAGCATCAACAAAATCTATCATTGAACCTAGTCTTATCATTTTATCCTTTGTCCTATAGAGAGTCCTCTTAGCTCATTAGTCTAGTTAGGAAACTCAACTTGTCTTTTATCCTCATCCTACATTGGTTCCTTGAATTAACTAAATTATTGCCTTGGTTAGACTTTAGGTAGTTGTTAACCTCATCTTAGGTTCACAAAATTGATTACCTTAGAAGCTTGCTTAGACTGTGCATCTTTAGATATTATCATATTAGACTAGCATCATCTTAGAACATTCCTTATTTTGCATTCAAAAAAATCCCAAAAACATAGCTTAGGTTGCATACCTTAGACTTAAGTTACTCTTTGTATTGTCATACCTTAGGCCTCATAGCACATACCTTAGTCATACTCCATCTTTTGTCATAACCTCACCACCATGTCTGCAATTTACCTTGATATGCTTGCTAGTCAAGTTGAATACCAGTTACTCCGTAATGGTTAATGCCAACAAGCCATAGACTTCAAAAGACAATTTATCCAATCCAAATGCTAATCAATGTCAACCCATGGTCAACTACCCACATACCCTTCCTACCAACAATCCATAAGTCCTAGTCATTCAACCATTTTCCCTCACTATCAAGAGTCACTTGACACAATCTTTTCCATTAATCCACTACAAACATCTATTAGTCATACCTATCCTAAACTTGACAAGGGAAACCAACCTTCCACTAATCCCTTCCAAGCCTCCACATACTATCATGGTCCTCAGTCCACTAATCCCTTCCAAGTCTCCACATCCTATCATGGTCCTTCATCAACTAATCCCTTCCAAGCCTTCATGTCCTATCCTAGTCGTTCATCCACTAATCCCTTCCAAGCCACTCCATCTTAGTCTACATATAGTCATGAAAATACATCTATTCATGGTCTCCAAAGTCACATCCCATCTACTAAACTTGATGATACATGTCAAATGGAAAGTCCAAAGCATGACTTCATGGCTTCACCTTCATGTCAAGATCAAAGTAGTCTATCTCACAACCCTATCTTTAAGTCCATCCAAGAAGTCCTAGATAATCATGGAATCCAAAGTACACCTATCCTTGATCAAGATTCCATTCCCAATCAAATAATTCAAGACAAACCCATCTTTGATCAAGACACTACTATTGAGCAAGAAGTCCAAAATGATCCCCTCCTTGACCTGTATGCCATTCATGATCAAAAATTTGAAGACAGCCCTATCCAAGTACCAAATGCATCCATTTCCAAAAATGAGACACTTGCCTCCTTTGGACACATAGATGATATTCCTATAGAACAAGAGTCTCCTACTCTAGACATATTTACAAATGATTAAGCTATAGCTGAGTTCATTGGACTCTATGATAATGACCATAAAAATGGTTTCGACATCAACTTGGAAGCACTAGTAGAATCCTCTGAATTTGATATGTCACAAAATCACACTAAAGATATCCAACATGTCAAGGAAGCTAAGACATCCTATCAACTAGGATCATCCACTTTTATCAAATCGGGCTTTCTTGTAGAGGAGAAGATTCCAAGTAATAGTTTCCACATGCACAGTGATGGGTTAGCATCTTGCTTTCAAAAAAAAAAAAACCCCATCGCAAACAGAATTTTTCAGAGCATGCAATATCAAGGAAAAGGACTAGGCATATGCGAGCAAGGAATTCTAGAACCAGTACAGTTTTAGGAAAATCCTATACATCAAGGTCTTGGTTATCCTTCAGTCAACAAATCTAATGATGTTAATGGTATCTTCTCGATATTGGGGGCAACCTTATCTAATACAAACATCAAAATGGAGGCCATGAGTAGTTCTTACCATAAGGTTGTTGCCAACAATCCTTCCATCCATACAATAATTTGTCATTCCAACATGAATAAACCTTCCATTTGGAACCAACAAAAACAAAATTCTTACAAATTGAAAGTTCAAAATCAAATATCAAAGGCCATTGAATCAATCAAAAATCCAAGTGGACAAATAAAGTTAAAATGGATCCCAAAGAAAAATGGATCAAGCAAAGAAAATAGTTCAAAAGTAAAGGTCAATCAAAATGTGGAGCCACAAGAAAAGAGGACTCCCACATATAATAAATGTCCACCTCCTTCAAAATGGTCATCATACAAGGCATATAAAAGTCATGGTTCCAAACATTATCCCAATCTAAAACCCAATCTCCATCATCCATCACCCCAAGTTTGGAAAATGAAAATTCCTACATCTAAATTTCCAAACACATCTACCATCATCCATCATAATCCTACATCTCGCCTAAAGTCTAAAAATCCTATATCACAAATCCATCGCATCTTGGCAACAACTCTTTATTGTAAGAACTCCCATGGCACTCTATTGCGATGTGTGTATTTTGATAAGGCCAACTCTAGTGTCAACAAGGATCACAATGACATCAATCAATTGTATGCAAGTGGTATGATCCTGACAAGGCAACTACTTCATCAAGGTCATTATTGGCATATCATGGCACCCATCTCTACATCAGCACCATCAATGGATTCAACACAATCAGTGATCATCTAAAGCATCAAGGCCATCTAGAAAAACAAAATAAAAAAAAGTCACCTTGATGAAAACCTGGCAAACAGGCATCTTGGTGACACCAAAAGAACTAAAAAAAAAAAAAAAATTCAAGAGAAAAATTTCATCCACTAGTGAAAACCATTCTTATGGCGCTTTGGATAAGTACCATGATGAAAACTTGGCAAACAGGGATCATGTGTAAGAAATTATCTATGTGGACTATTACACTTGGGGGCAAGTTGTCTCATCTCCCATACCCTTTGTATGACATTTATTATGACATTTACATCTATCCATCTAAGCCCTACCACTCATGCCCATTTTCCCACCTACTTTGATCTTGATAAGGATTTGGGTGCAAACATAAATCATGCTTTTGAAAAACTCTTGACATTTCTATCCTTTGGTCATACACTATCCATGAAATATCATGTCATAGTCTTCATAGCATTTTTCCAAATGAGTTATCCTTATATGAAATACCTATCACATGCCTTGGTTTTTCCCTTTCAATGGTCTAAGGATCTTTCATCATACCATCTAATCCTGAAAAGTCATTCCAAATGCAACAAGCCCAATCCATACAATCTTTCTATGCATCCTAGTGCATCATTCAAAACATTCCTTGGCTTTGTTTCTAGCCTGGCTGCAAACCTTGATCCTTTAGTCACATTATCGTCATCCTCATGTTGTTTCAGGATGTGTCCTTCCCATGTCAAACAACACCATCACCATCCTCATCACCTGTCAATTGGTTTTCAGCTTGACTAGGGGAAAGATCATGGTTGTCCTTTGATTCTTGCACATGCTTGCTCACTTGCTTATAGGCATCATTTCCCTGTACATAGTCCACTTCCCTATACATAGTCCTTGTCCCTGTACATAGTCCACTATCCCCGTACATAGTCCACTTCCCTGTACATAGTCCACTACCCTATACATAGTTCTTATCCCTGTACATACTACCTCTCCCTATACATATCCCTTATCTTTCATATCCATCACTTGTATATACCATCCATAATAAGTGGTAGTTTTTCCCATAACCTAGAATGATTGACATCGAGTGTATTTCATATCCCCCATCTTACCCTATTCATAATCAATTGGTCTTATACTCGAATGGGGGCAAACACTTGACGTGCATCATATCGGTTCTTACATAGGCTGTGTTGAAGATGTAAAACCATAGGGAAATCCACAAACATCACAAAATGACCTGAGAAAACACAAAAACATCATAAAACTTCAAAAAGACAAAAAAATCAAAACATTTCAAAACAAAAAAAATAGAGTCAAAGTCAGTCACACTTGTCAATCTTTGTCGTTTGTCGAACTACGTTGCCTCTATGACTAGACGTAGGCAAGTCCATCTGCCAATGTGCCCCCGAGGCATTAGGTTAGTCCGTTTAGGTTAGTCTGTATAAAGTCATGATTCAATTCATATGTCTATATGATGGGATCATTGGTCGTGTCGAACTACGAGGTCTCTACATGTATAACGTAGGTAAGGCCATCAATCGATGAGCCCCCGAGGCTGCACTAGGTTAGTCCACTAGGCTTCGCCACATTCACTTTCACACACGTCTTCTATTTGTAGTCAGTCTTGTCAGTCAAAGTCAAGTCAAACTATAAGGTCTCTGCGTGTATAAAGCAGGCAAGGCCATCTATCGATGTGCCCCCGAGGCTGCACTAGGTCAGTCCTTTAGGGTTTTTCGTCACACACAGTCAATTGTCAGAACATCATATAAAGTCATGCATCAATCTGGTGAACAAGTCAGCAATGTCTCTAAGTCAAATCAAACAACTTGCCAAACAAAACAATCAAAACAGATCAACAAATGTCTGCTACAGGATGTGTCCTTCCTGGAAACAGACATCATCACGACAACCATCCAGTATCTTATCCAAGATGAGTCCTTCCTGAATACAACTATCGTCATAACAATTTATGTCTTATACAGGATGAGTCCTTCCTGCATAATCGACATTGTCAAACAATCAAACATAGCCTTACATAGGTTATCACATCAACGACATCTGACTCAACGTCTTATACGATACATGTCTTTCTGAAACTAGGCTTTGTCATGCCTTATACAGATAGTCATAACATCGAAACCAGACTCATAGTCTTATCCAGTATGTGTATCTCCTGACGTCAGGCTCTATCAATCAAAACAAATCAAACAAACAGTTCAAGTTTTGGCAAATATTTTATTGGCTTTTTGACTTTATGGCTTATTTATCTTATCATTTATCTTGAATTGATGACTAGGAATTATGTTACTAGCTTTCTCAAGGATGTCCCATGAAGAATTTAGAGAAGCAATGATGTATCAAAATTCTATTTTCTTTTACTGTTGTCTATCGACTGTCTTTTAAATTTGATTTTGAGTCATGTTACTAGTTTCCTCAAGGATGTCCCATGAAGTATTTAGAGGAGCGATGACATCTCATGACCCGTCTTTTCTTTTGTTTGCTATCTATGGTTTGTCTTGACAAAAAGACTGGGGCAACTTGTGCCCTTAGTATGAGTTAATGACAATCCTTTTTTGCGACTGTCTATTGTTAGCAAGTGGATGACCTTGCACACCTTGATCTATGTCATATCATGGTGTTTTTCTCCATTTGTATTATTCTCACCCAATGATGATAAAGTGCAACGCCTTTGGTGATATAGCAAAACATTGAAGATTGTTAATACTAAAATTCATGGTCTTTTATTATTCATCTTTCTTTTTGCACTAACATTTCTTCTTTTCTACATCTTCACCACCCTTATCTATTTTCCTCTATCCTTTTTTCTTTCATCTTCTAGTTCTCTCATCAATTTCGAGAGCACACTCATGTTCTTTGAACCCGCCTGTCCTCCCGAGGGGGCATACCTTCACCTTTTTTACACTGAGGTATGACTGGGGCATATTTCTTCTTGATTTTCTTTGACACAATGCCAAAATGACATTGTATCAAAGAGGGGCAAATGTAGACACCGAAATCTGGTTTAAGCCTACGACTTCAATATTCTTCATAATTTGTATTTGTCCCATGGTCATGATTAAATAATGTCAATTATTTAATTATTCTCTATAGTCTTCATTTCTTCTATTAATTAAATAATCTTAATTATTTAATTAATTCACATTTTTCTTTATTCTATCTGATTAATTAAATAAACGCTTTTTATTTAATTATGTTACTAATTAACCTTATCCTTCTTGTCAAATTAAATAAATTCTTATTTAATTTACTCTTTCTTTATCATACTTCAACTATAATTAAATAAGTTCTTTATTTATTTAATTATTCATTTAAATCCCTTTATCACTTAATTAAATAAATCTTATTTATTTAATTATTTAATTCATGAATTCCATTTTAACGCATTCCTCTATATTTAGATAATTGTGTGAGTTATCTAAGTATTAACTTTTACTCAACTCAAAAATCTATTCAAAACACTCAGTTAACTCTTGATCTAATGTCTGAGTGGTGTTATCGAGTAATCTCTTCATCAAATCATTCAATCGTCCAGTGCTAACTCAATTGCGTGTACATGCATATTAATTAAATATTCCTATTTAATTAATTAAACCTTGTGTGTGCATTCAAACAAGAGCTACTTTAATCAATCTTCATCTTTGTCATGCAAAGATAATTCTTCTATTTTCGAATACCAAGTTGGAAGATTAAATCATTTATTTAATCTTTAATTCTATTTCTAATTTGTATCACTCATTTCATTACTGACAATTATCAGAATGCATGTCTAATTTGTTGATCTCCACCGTTCGTTGATCTGTCAATCCTGGCCTGTCGTTCGAATAATCAATTTTCTATAAATTGATCTATCATTCTTCATTCCAATCTCTCACGAAATCTTATGACTTTTGAGAGCACTTATCTTGAATCTTTGATGTTTTGCTAAATCATTATCATAGGCTATACTTGCACGAACTTATGAGAAATCTAAGGGCAATTATACTACAACAACAAAATGGAGAAGGGCAATCGAGATGAATCATGGAAATACATAAGAATTTGGTGAGATTGTTCAAGTTTTATTTACGTTTTTTGACTTCCTTTGTTCTTTGTTGCTTAGCATTAGATTGCATTTAGATTTGTATTGCATGCTTGCTTTCGATCTTCTTTCTGCACTTTCTTGGCGTTACAAACTCAGCCAACCCAACCTCCATGGCTCCATTTCATTCAACTTCAAGAGACTTGAGCAGTTGTAGTTCTGGAATCTCCATGGAGATGGGAAATAACACTTCCTTCCTATACACCAAATCTTATGGTGAAGTCTTGAGGACTTGCTTAGGGGTTATATGGTCTGCCTAGAGTGCTACTTGGAGGTTCTTATGGAACTCTTTTTGATGTTCCAACTCGATTCTTTTAATGAGTTGGACTAAATTTTTATTAGTTGACTCGGCCAGACCTTTTCCCTGTGAGTAGTACTTTGAAGATTTTTTTAAGAATAAGTGAAAATTGAAATACCTTTGAGCCTAAGAAAGCCTTAGTGTTGTTGGAGATGATGGTGTTTGGCGGGCCGAACCTCGTTACCAGTTCTTTGAGAAAGTTCACAATCTCTGCCTCTATTGCATTCTTCAGGGGCATGGCCTTGGTCCATCTAGTAAAATAGTCTGTAGCCATGAGGATATATTTGTTTCCTACATTGGAAGTAGGATTAATCATCTCGATAAAATCAAGGCCCCATTGTGTAAAAGATTCATCAACCACTATCGGGTTGAGAGGCATTGTGGAGTTCTTCCTTCTTCCCGTGAAGAATTAGCATTCCTTACAAGCCTTAACCAAAGAGTGCAAGTCATTGAATAGTGTAGACCAGAAGTATCTGGCACACATAATTTTGATGGTAGTGGTCTTTGTAGAGAAATGTCTGCCCATGGGACTATTGTGGAAAGTGTCAAAAAATTTCCTCACCTACTCTATGGTGACGCACCGCAACAGAATGCCATTGAAGTTCCTTTTGAAAAGGACCCCTTCAATGAGTGTATATCCATTGTTTTACAATCTATAGAACCTTTTCTTTTAAGAAAGAAGGCCTGGAAAATATTTTCTAGTATGCATGAATCTTACTATGTATGCCAACCAGTAGTCCTCGAACTCAGATTCATTTGTTAAAACCAACTCGAGTTGTTCCTCTTCTGCTGCCATTTCTTCATCATGTGTCAAATACTCACACAACCCTCTTCCTCAGACGATCTTTGTGGGATTGACCTCAATATTATATTTGAGGATCTTAGTGATCTAGTTGGCCCCCTTTTTGGTGATTTCTCTTTCCATATTGTATTCATGCACACTAGAATGTGCAACATATACTATCACCTTGTTGCAAGATATAAGGTGCCAAAACTTCTTGAGCCCCTTAACAATGGTGAGTGCTTTCATTTCAAAAAATTTGTAATTCATTTCATAATCCTTTAAGGTTTGGGAATGGAATGCTATTGGATGTTCTCCCTTTCCTCCATCATCCTTCTAGGTCAAAATAGTAGCAATGTTGCATTTGCTACGAAACACATACATTATGAAGTCCTTTGATAGGTCTGGGTTTACCAACACAAGAGATAAATATATAGCATCCATAACCTTCTCAAAGGATTCTCTGGCTTCTTTTGTCCATTTGAAAAATTGATCCTTTTGAGCATTAGGGTAATAGTTCTGATTATTCTTGCAAAATCAAAAATGAATTTTCTCACAAAATTTACCTTTCCCAAAAAAGGAATGAACTCCCTTCTTATTGACTGGTATGGGAAGCTCTCTAATTGCCTTCACCCACTCTGGGTCAATTGCAATTCCATCTTTTGACACCACATGCCCCAATAATTTTCCTTGTGAAACTCTAAAGACACTTTTTTTGGGTTCAAGGATACCCCAAACTACTAGAATCTTTTAAAAACCATTTCTAGATTATCAAAATGATCATCCTTAACTTAGAAAATATAGTCAAATCATCCAAGTATATTAAGATAATCTTGTTGATCAATTCTCTAAAAGCAACATCCATTGCTCATTGGAAGTTAGCTCTTGCATTTGAAAGACCGAAAAGAATTTTTGCATAGGAAAATGTTCCCCACTTGGTAGTGAACGTTTTCTTGTGTTAGTCTTCCTCTTTTACCCGGATCTGGTTGTAACTAGAGAAACCGTCCAACAGAGAAAACATTTTTGAGCCGGCCAATGTTTGCAAGATAGACTCCATGGAAGGAAAGGGTTAGTGGTCCTTTAGGGATGTTTTTTTCAGGTCACAGAAATCCACACCCATGCGGATGTCTCCATTCTTTTTTGGATAGGAACTAGGTTGGACACCCATGTGCTATGTTTGATTGGGAAGATGATATGGGACTGAATTAGCTTTGTCAACTCCTAGGCCATTAGTGCCTCAATCTTTGGATTTACTAGCCTCTACTTTTGGCAGATAGGTTTTTCTCCTCCCATCAGCTCTATAGTATGTTGGATGATTTCAGGATCATATACCTTGAGGTCGTCATATGACCAAGCCACTACTCCTTCATATTTCTCACAAAATTGAATGAGCCTTTCTTTATCGTGCTGTAAGACATCTTTTCCAGCCTTGAGCTTCCTTCCATCTCCAACCTAGAGATCTGCATAGTTGCTTTTGTCCACTACAAACTTCCTCTTTTCATTCCTTGCATCATCACAATCGAATAGGTTTTTTAGAGTGACCAATCCTTTTGGAAGCTTGTTGGACCTTAATTGACTAATTTTCCCTTCATATGCCTCAACAATTTTCAATTGGAGTTAGTCAGTGAACTCTCCTAACCATTGGATGAATGAGGTGATGTGTTCATCACTTTCAAACACTTGCCAACTTTGATCATTATCTGAGATTGTTGATCAGACAATCACTCGTACAGAGTGCACATTACAGATTAGGTTGGGGAACATGGTCAAATTGAGATCTAATTGTTTCCATGCAATCCGCATCTATATTTTATTCTCTGGGCACTATCTAGATATTGAAGGCTTCAAAGCTTTCAATAAGGTCCCAGACTCTATATCTATAGGATCTCATGCAGAAATTCTTGGTTGTGAAGAGCCCTCAAACTTGATTGACCACTAGCTCAGAGTACCTAAACACCATTATTTGCTTAATGCCCATCTGTTCCACAAGACTTAGACCTTGCACTAGACCTTCATATTTAGCTTCATTGTTGGAACAAGCAAACTGAAAGTGAAAAGACCTAAGGGTCTTTTCAGTGGATGGGGACGTCAAACATATCCCGACTCTTGCACCAAATTTACATCTCACTCCATCAAAATGCAACGTCCATAGCTTTGAGACTTGATCACCCTCAAGTTCTTTGATGACCTTCAGAATCACTTGATCTTCGTCATAAATTACATAGGTTCCCAATCCAATAGCATGATAGTTGCCGAAAGGATCAGTGTCTATATATTCACTAAAGAGGACCTCTTCTTAATTGGTCCAATCTCTGGTTACCTTCTCATCCTCTAGTAGCTCAGTACAATACATTTCCTCTTTGGTGAAAGAGGTATGAGCGGCCTCAAAGTTGATCATAGCTTCATTGGCCACATGTTTTGAATGTAGAGGATCAGACAATAGCTTCATTTTAGCTTTGTGTTTGGTCCTAAGGATCAAGTGTGACCAATCCAAAGGAAGATATCCACCTATCTTGAAGTGAATTCCTGGCCTAAGCAAAGATCGAACATGGGGGGAATGTCTATGATCATGGTATCTTGTGGAATTGTAATGCTAAGGTAGGAGAATAGAGTCAATGGGAGGTCCTTAATGACACTTACATTTTCAACCTTGTTCCCATCAATCTACATATCCCCTCTTTTTAAAGGTTCATAGCTAAGTCCTAAGGCTTCAGCTATCTACTTGGGCATGACTGTGGTACTAGCACCTGAGTTAATCATAGAATTGTGCAACAATTTCTTACCCACAATAAGAGTTAGGAAAAAGGGTTTTGGTTTCAGCTTACCTCTGACTTTGGTAGAGGCTTCTGTTGTGCAATTTTCACACACATGCCCCACCGGAGGCGAGGACCTTTTTTTTTTCTTTTGCATTTCTGCATCTTAGCTTAGTCAAATTTTGGTTTTTCTCTTCTTGGGAGGTCATTTTGGGATTAAGTCTAGACTGGGTTTGATGAAGACAATATTTTGAGGCTCTAGGGGAAATTCACATGTATTGGAATTAGAAAATGGGGATTTTGAAGTGAATTTTCAATGTTATATTTAAATCTTTTTCATACCCGTGGATAGAGGACAAAAAATTAGGCCAGGTTGCTTTTTGAACTTTTTGAAAATTCCTTCTAGAAAAAAGTTATGGAGTTTAGGGCATTTTGACCCTGTAGGGAATTGGGGGATTTCCGTCCCTGATGGAAATCCCCGAAATTTTCATTTTTGGAAATTTCCAAGACCCCCTCAAAATCCCAAATTTTTTCAAAAATGGAAATTTTCTTTTTTGCACCCATGGATAGATGACGAAAAATTAGGTAGGGTTGCTTTTTCGAATTTTTTGAAAATTCCTTCTAGAAAAAAAGTTACGAGGTTTAGGGGATTTTGACCTTGTAGGGAATTTGGGTATATACATCCCTAATGGAAATCCTTGAAATTTCCAAGACCCCTTCAAAATCTTGAAATTTCCAAGACACCGTCAAAATCTTGAAATTTTCCAAAAATGGAATTTTTTTCCAAAATGATTTTTTTCCTAAAATGGAATTTTTAAAATGCAATTTTTCCAAAAATGGATTCTTTTGAAATTTTAAAATGTTCCCGAAAATGAAATTCTTGAGATGGAAAAGAAAAGTTCAAAAATAAAAATTTCCAAAGATGGAAAAATGGAAAGTTTCCATAAAAAAATGTAAGTTTCTAAACGGCCAAAAATTTATTTAAGTTTAATTTGGATTGGATTTTTAACATGTGAGCTACTAATAATGATATCTATCTTTTAGGATTAAATAAATATTAAAAGGGGGACTTGCATATGGATTCGTGCCAAAAGGGAAATCTAGAAGAGTTCAATTCAAATATTAAAAGTGGGGCCTGCATAAGAATATGTGCCCAAACTGTTTACAGCTAGAAGGAGTTTCTGGAAGACATGTGAAGTTGATTTCATCTTCCAATCATAATTTTCATTAATGACAAGCTAGCATAATATTGTTTTCTCATTGTTCCATGATGTAACTGCTTTTATGTGATTGGATGATGATGTACCATGAGCTCCGAAATTAAATGTAATAGCTTGATGCTTCTAGAAGTGCAATTGCAACCATTGGATGAATTAAATCTTGGCGATTGATTCAAAATGTAATTTTCTATAAAAGGCCAGTGCCTTCTCATTTGTGAAAGGGTTAGGCTAGGTTAGAATAGTTGGTTTGAGGCTCTAAAAGCCATAATTGGCTAAGTTAGAGAAGTCAATAGTGGTAGGAGAGGAGAGACTTGAAGTTGTTATGTAATATTGGAGAAGTAATGCAACTGAGTTGTTGATTTGGAAAACTTTGTATTTATCTTTGAGAGTTTATGGTTTCTTGTTCTCAATTCTCAATGTTAGATGTTAGATTTCAGTTCTTTTGCAATAATGGTAAAATGTTAATGATGTTGATCGATCTTCGGTCCATACTTTTATTGATTTACTGATTGTAAGTTGTCATGTAAAGTTAGTCTGGACCTTATTTTTTGCTAAGTTCAACTGTGGATACTTATTTACATTGCACTAGTTATTGGGTATGTGAATGAATGTTCAAAGTCTAAAAATCTTCAGTTTCCTTATAAGATTGCACCATTTATGTGGAGTCGTAGGTTTGTCCTTGATTAAACAGAGATCGGTTTCATTAGGGATCTGTCCATCTGCAACATTCATCATTGTTGTGATTGATCTTAGGTTTTAGTCTTAGAAATCTCTCTGAAACCCTTATCTCTTTTGCTATTTATTTTGAATCTAAGTTAGTTTTAGGATTAAAAGAATCACCATATTGTTGCATATGATGAAAGTACGCTTCTAGCATTGTTCATTTGTAAGGCCCCTTGTGATTACCAACATTTTCACACATTATCTGAGTTGTTTTTGCATTGTCAAGACCCAACATTAGAGACCTTGGGGTTATCTCTTGAGGATTGTTGATAGAGATTTACCTTTCAAGAGAGATAGGATACTTGTATCTTGTCTAAGTTGTTGTTGTGCAGAAAACACCATCAACAACTTCCTCTACACTATTTGTGAGGACTTTGGCCAGAGGTGATGGATCAATATCCTTTCCCTCGAATGATTGCTCCATTGGCTCGATGCTAGCATCTTCAAGTAGGGCCTTCTGCAGCAATGACTTTTGCTCTAAAATAACTACGATATCCCAAAGATACACGTTAGAAGAGGATTTTTTCAATTGTTCCACCACATTGAATGGTAGCGGATTCAAAGGCTTCTATTCCTTAGCCATTTTTATAACAATTTCCCTTCGCGGTTGAAATTGTTGTGCAATTGTAAAGGTACTAGGAGTTTGGTCGAAGACACTTTTGGGTTGTGGAGTGACCGGTTCACCTGTGAATCTCCTCTTAGAGTGAGTGTTGTAATTTGACTATACTTGTGGAGGCTTGAATGAGGATGCATCATTTGCAAACATTGCCTCTTCTTCTTCCATCAATGAGAAGAGTGTGTGATCTGGAGCTATATCTGTCTCTTGCTCTAGGGACATTCCTTGCATTTGTGTGGTGAGTACCACATTTTCCATTTGCAAAGAGGAATATACATAACCTCCTAAATCTAATGCCATGCCTCGACTGTGCTATTCCGCTACTCTTTGTTGTAGATTTATGCGCATAAAATTTTGAGGCATATGTGCTTCATTGCAGGGAAAGTGCCAGAGATTGATATCATCAACAAGATTATTTTTCCCCACTGTCAACTCTCTACTTGAGCTTGGGTGAGAATTATGTAGTGGAATAGGTACTGACACCATCTAGTTACTTGTTTGAGTCTACGGATTTGTGCGCGAGCCTCCTTGGAATTAATTTTGTTGGTAGGAAGATTTTTTGCCTTGATAATTTTGATAAGTTGGCTTCAGAGGCATGGATCAGTTTTGCTTGATGGTAGTTATTTCATTTGAGATACTCAGCAACAATTCCTTGACATCACTCATCTCATCTTTCAAAGAATTAGATGTTAAAGTAGTACTTTGTGACGTGCTTAGATATGCATACATAGATTGGGGAGGAGCGGACACACTAGTAGATTCTATCTACTGAGCAAAAATAAACTCTAGAAATATAGGCATAGCAGGTCGAGGCAGTAGCATTTTGGCATCGATAAAATTATTCTCTTCCTGAACAACAATGCTATATGCACTTGGAAAAGTGTTCCCACTAGGGGACTAGATCATCACTTAAATGTTAGCGTTGAGAAACTTTAGATAGAACATGAATTCCAAATTTGCAGGTGGGCAGATTACAGGCTGAATCATTTTCCCAGTTGTGTGAAACTGGGAATTAAAGTTGTTCATGGCCTCTTGAGGGGCTCGC